>LR736866.1:280882-705765 GCA_902654985.2 Oryctes borbonicus | reverse complement strand
TTTTACTGTTAAACGTGTGTTGGTGTGCATCTGTCGTTTTTGCGCGAAAGTTTTAAGAAAATTTACTTCAAAATGGCACGTGGCAAGCCTACCAGTGTAGAAAAACGTTCACGCATTATTACGCTGTTTGAAGAAGGATATTCGGGGCGACAAATTGCTGAAAAAATAAATATGAGAAGTTCAACAGTAAATGACATCATAAAGCGATATCGGACAACTGGAACTATAGAAAATCGTGTTCGTCCTGGAGCATCTAGGAAAACAACAAAAGCTGAAGATTTGAGAATTGTATTATTAAGCAAACGCAATAGAAAATTAACAGCGCCACAAATAGTAGCCGAAGTCAATCGCGGCCGTGAAGAACAAGTTTCGGCGAGTACGGTAAAACGTCGACTTCAACAAGCGGACCTTCATGGGCGCATTGCCATTCGAAAACCCTTATCACGTCGGGGCAACAGAGCAAAACGGCTACAGTAGGCCCGTTCTCATCTAGATTGGTCGCTAGATGATTGGAAGCACGTGCTTTGGAGTGACGAGTCAAAGTTTGAGGTTTTTGAGCAAAATCGACGAATTTATGTCCGAAGATCTAAAACCGAAAAAATTATCCCAGACTGCATTGTGCCAACAGTGAAGCAAGGGCGTAGTTCTGTGTTAGTGTGGGGATGTTTCTCCTTCGCTGGGATGGGAGATTTATGCAGAGTGCAGGGTGTAATGAGGAAGGAAAATTATTTTGCAATACTCCAGAATCATGCAGTGTCATCAGGATTGCGTATAATAGGCCGTAACTTTACATTCATGCATGACAACGACCCAAAGCACACTGCGTTAGTGTGTAAGAACTTTCTAAAGGAGCAAGAAGAACAGCACACCCTGAAAGTAATGACATGGCCCCCACAAAGTCCAGATTTGAACCCTATAGAGTTGTTGTGGGATGAACTGGACAGGAGGATCCGAAAAATATGCCCAACTTCACAAGAACATTTACGGAATATTCTGCAACATGAATGGATTAATATTCCACAATCCGTTTTAACAAAACTTATCGAAAGAATGCCTGGAATAGTTCTAGCGATGATTAACAGCAAAGGAGGTTTTTTCGATGAAAAAGAAATATAATGTTCAGTATGTTATATTAGGCCAGAATAACTTTTTATTTATTTATTTTTGTCTTTTTTACCTGTACATACAATAAAATTGCATTTTATTTTTAGTTTCGTTTGTTTCTGTAACCTTTTCATGTTTTTTACTAACCGACCGAACTTCTCTGAACGGCGGTGTACATATTTAATTATAAAAAATACACAGGCTCTCTACGAAAGATTGCCTGCGTATTTCTTTGTAATTATTTAGTAGCTACAGCAACATAAATACATACCCGCTATTTTTTTTTATCTAAATTAAGGACCTGCTTAACATTCTTGTTTATAACGTACTTGCATACCTTGACAATATAAAGATTTTCACTGTGATTAACTCTGAGGATGATGTACATTTTCTTCATAAGAACTTAGATGTGTTAGTTGATTGGAGCTTTTTACACGGAAAAAGGCGATCTTTTTGTCATTTTCTGTGGTACCTAGCTCGCTGTTGTTTATGTATTTCGGTCCTAAAGGTACTTAATGATACAAACATCTTAAAATTTAAATCATTTAAGTTAAACATATATAGATATAATAACGAGAGAGTAACAAGCGTGCTGCTTCTATATTTGCTTCCAATTTTATCAAATGTAATTTCCATTTGTATCAAACAAGCTTAAACATCATAATAGATTGTATTCTCTTCTGTTAGTTTGTGTTTACGTTAGTTTGTCTTATTTTTGTCCTCCTTCATAACGATGTTTGCTTTTCATTCAACATTCTTCCTAAACATACACACGAACTAAATATAAATTTTAGGATGCATTACGTTGGTAGGTACGTTAATTTTGTCCAGGAGTATATAACATCGCATTCCATACAATGCGCAAACTTATCAAAATTAATAGTTTCATCGTCCTTCGCCTAAATGCCTCGTGTGACCATTTTAAGAGAGCAATGTTTTATCATATTTTAATATTTAGAATTATACTTAACGAATTTAATTTAAGTTTCCTTTAATCCCAGCGATACACATTCTTTTTTCCCTATTTATTAAAATCCAGCCCCATTTCCCATTCTGCAAAAATATCCACCCGTTCCAACGGCAGACGCGGCGTTCGGAATGATACATTTTTCCAGTGTCATCTTCTACTTTACTTTCTCTGTGCTCTCGAGGCCCTACTTTCATTGTTTGCGTTTTCATGCTTTAAACAGCACTCCGTTTAATTACCGCCTATCTTTACCTGCGCGCACAAACACATATACACGTACGGCCCTGTATATCTTACGCGTACACGGACACTACACACGGCACTGCATCAACAATTAGCCAAATGAATAATAACTCGGCAGAAGTTCCATGGAAAGCAAACTATTGCGCTGGAGTAGTCCGTTGTTGCTGTTTCTCAACCTTTCTTCTGTCTATACGTACATATTCGAATACAAACTTGGCCGAAAGAAAACAAAAACGGATAGCTATTTATTGTGTTTTGGAATAGCAGTAACAATAATAAGGAATTCCCCAGTAGGATAGTTGGTTGGCTGACGGTTGGCCTTCAGTTGGCCTCAACGGAACTCCATTGATTAGAAAGGTAGAAAGAAGTGGAAAAAGGCCTGAATGATGTTATTTTTTTTTTGTTTGAAGGACCAAAATTTTTCAGGTGCTGTTTTGCTCTTCATCAGGGTGGTACTATTAAATAAAGATATGAATTCAAGATGTAAAACTTAACTTACATATTTTTTCCAAGTATCCAAGTATATTGACAATTGAAAAACACGAAACAATCCTGCAGACGCAAAGACTCTTTCGGCATTAATTTCAAGCCCTTAGGCGCGGGAGAATACTGAAACGTAAATTGGGTTTTTTGTGTACATGTTGCATCGAGATTTCCAAGATCTGTTCGTACGGTAAGGACGAGGCAAATAGTGAGAGGGTACAACATGCAGTTGAACAAGGTCCCACATGCTCGAGTTGTAAGCTTACAAATTTCGGACAAAAGTTTTCCTCGAATTTTGAAAAAAGTTTTGTCACCCATTTCTAGAAATGTTCAATGTTAATACAAAAACGTATTGAGCCAGTTTATAACGAGTACAAATAGTGAAAACATGTTTTGTCCGCCACACATCCTGATTTGCTGAGTAGAGCTCCACCGAGTTATATGGTTCAGATCAGCAGAGCTACATCACGATGCTCTGAGTCATATAACTCGATGCTGCTCTACTCAGCAAGTATGTCGGACAAGAAATGTTTCCACCATCACTAATAATGAGTGATGAGGCTCATTTTAATTTAGACGGCTAGGTAAATAAGTAGAACTTCAGATACTAGGTTGCCAAAATCCTGCAATGCAAGAAGCCCGTTACATAGCAGAAAGATGATCGATTGGTGTGGAGTGTCTATATCGAAATGATTGGACGTTACTTCTTTGAGAGTAATCACAGTTAATAGTAAGTGTGACCAAACAGTCATAGTTAATTCAGGCCGATTCGTGGCTATGCTGAGGTTTTTTAGGACGTTTACTCAAAGCAAGTTCTAAGTTCAACATTTGTTGATGAAATTTGCGATAAGGGACTTTAATGAGTAAGTTGCTGTTTTTAGATTATTGTATCCCTATTCTGCAGCTGAGATCAGGTATATGCTGCAGTTTCTGAAAAATGGGCTGATCAGCAATATCCTCAAGGCTGGAACATGATGATACTAAGCTAGCTTAATGAGGAGCTAAATGAGGAGGTTGCACAATGTAGAGTAAATTTGTATACGGAAAAGTTTGTGTCATACGAAGGTTTCTTGGAGCTGTTTTGTTTGAGAGATGTTGTGAAGTCCTATTTAGCGCTTTTAAAGGCATGGGTAAGTCATATTGGTGGAGTAGATTGGAATTCCGCATTTTGATGATATTGAATGAAGAATCACGTTGCGGACGAGATATTGTATCGGAAAGCTTTATTTCTCCCTGGCAAGTAGAAGGCTCACCTCATCAAATTCCGTCCTCGAGATTACTGATCAACTTCAGCATATACCTAATCTTAGCAAAAGAATTTCTTGCTCGTTCAAGGGATACGATAACCTAAAAATTGTAATTTATCCACTCCTCCACGGTTCCAGTGAATATGTATTAAAGCCAGTTTAATCACTTCATTTCTTCAGTCTTTGTTCAGTCGCGTTAATCCCTTCGAAAACAAAATCATAACTTGCGCACGGTCATTTTATCGTCCTACGCATTTTGCACGGTATTTAATTGTTAAAGTTTTCAGCGACCTGTGTACTTTCATTAAAGGTTTACAGCGAACTGCGAATAATAAAATAGCAGGAAACGCGAACTCAAATAAAAATATTTTAATTGCGATCGTTCATTGGATACATTTATCGAAGAGAAGTTCTTGTTACTTTCTAAGGGTCTTTCGTGTAAAAAAAAGTTGAAGCACCTTTTTTTTTAGCGGTTGTTGTCTAAAGATACTCGCAGAGACAAATAATAATGCTGTACCAGCATGGTATATGAATCTAGCCGTGTAGTAGTAATAGAAGGTAGAGAGTAGAGGTCTATAGAGAAGCAGAATGCACGCCATTGGTCAACACCCCTATGGATTATTCCGTCTTTTGTTTCACCCTCGGTCGAGCGGGGGTGAGCGGGCGACCGGCGGGGTCCAGCAATGGCCGCTGCTTGTAATGACACTTGGACGGACTAAGTTGGCCCGAGTTTCGTCTCCGTATTACCCTCCCCGTCCGTCCCTTCGGCCCCCCGCGACACTCTGACAAACACAGACACTCTCTCCGGTCCTTTCGGTCTTCATCCCCTTTATCACCCTTTCTCTGTCTTAAGCGCTTACTATTTCCCCGTGTCGTATAAATGTATATTGTACTGTATGGTGCCGTTGCTATTGCTGCTGCCTCTTCCTTCACCGCCACTTTCTTCGTTGTACTTACTCACCGTACTCTCCATTTCGTTGCTGTGCGGTGACGTTCGATTGTTAATTTTTAGTTTGCTGATGAAGATCCGCAGATAGGAAAGTGTCGACGTCAAAGGGGCGAAGATCAAAGAATCTCTTTCGACGAGTTCGTTGGGAGTTACTCGGAGGAAAGGGTGACAAAGAAAAGTGGAGGGATAAATGTGCAAATTTATGTTACTTTGTTTGTTTGTTGGGATGCTTGAAATAGTGAATGAATCAATGTGCTCCAAGTTTATTTTGCGCTAAATTATGTTTAACTTGTTTTCCTTTGTAAATGCTAGTCTGCAAAAAAAATATTAGAAGCATCAACCATCTTCCCAAAATTAAAATGGTGACATTAAGCCTAAAGGTTGGTGAACTATACAATGTCTTCTAAAAATTAATTCTCTGAAGCATTATTATGAAGTATTTTCCTCACAATTGATCGACATTCGAACATTCAAAGTTTTGTTGTTCCAATTATATTCTTCTTTGTTTTTCTTCTTTTTTGGTTGCTTAAACTGCTTAAATACAAAGATCTTTTAATTATTTATACTATTTCTGTATAATTCTCCACTCTGGCTCTGGCTCTTCCTTTATATAATGTATTTATTAAATCCACGTAGGTAACCTTATATAAGCTTATGTACACTACACATCCACATTGTATACATATAATCAGAATTATAATTTGATTTGGATGGTAATCAATTCGTTTTGTCCCTTTTCCAGGTAGTCGATCTTTTGAAAGGACCGCGGGGCCCACATGTCCTTTTCCCCCTCAACGGGAGAGAGTCCGACGACCCACACTACACCCTTAAATTTAAATTAAAATTTTCCTGAAGGCGATTTCCTAATTAATTTCCTCAATTTCCGAATTTAAAGCGATCCACGCCAGAAAAACGGATGTACATTTTTCACGTTCTCGTGCACGCAAGGAGTTCATGATTAATATCGGTAATGTGTTGACAGTTTACTACTATTAGGGTTTTTGTGGCCTGCTCACTCCCTTGTATCGCGCTGACCTTTGAACTTACACCCAGGTGACCGACGTATGATCACCACCCCACATGTGCGATAACCGGCTTGACCGGTGCGAGACCAGAACGCAATTTGCCAACAAATGTAATCCTAACTAAGGCTTCGTTTAGTTTAGTTGTCGGGTAACAAACGTACAATACCGTTGGAGAATTATTTATTTTAGAGGCGTAGTGCGTTTGTTCCGCTTCTGGGTAAGTGTTTATTTAATTAATTTTGTCGAATGCGATGATTGTGCTTGAATAATATTGATTGTTTATGGGTTAAAATTGTTGGTTTAATTCAATAAGTTGAGCTTCTAAGGAGCCTGTGGGGGCAAATAAATAAAACAAAAATTAAAGCTAAATAAATAAATAAGCTTGTTATACAGTGTCTTTTCGATGCTTAGTACAAGGATCTCGGAAAGTTCTGCAGTTAAAGAGATGATTCACAATATCATTTCATAATTACGAATATACTTCTTCAGAAGGGGAAGAATTTTTTTGCGTGTAAAGTTTGAATATTTTATTAGTTTGGGGTTTCTGCTACTACAAATAAAACGAAAATTGAGTACGAGAGCTTAAGAAAAAAACGATATAAAATATGAATGATTCTAGATATTTCGGAGAGACGCAAATTTCTAAATTCGAATACTATATTTTCGCATTTCATCTCGACGTCTTCTTCGCGATTTTATTTTAATTTCATTCCAGTCATTCAGGTTCTATCATCGACAATACAAAGATCAGACGGGTTTCCTTAGCATCCATCCACTCAACGTTATTCCGTCGTAATTTTCTTCCTTCCACCTACGTAACATCTCGGTCTGCCATCTCGTTCCCGCGCACACGCATCGAAATGTTTTCTCCGACGATGAAAAATCCCCAGTATATAGTTCTACCTATGTACATACGTATGGTACCTACGACAATATCGCGAGCTTACTCGGAGAATTCGTTACCTGGGTGACGTCACAAAGGATGTGTTGCCGGGTTACGAATCCCTCATCCTTTTCATCTGCATATCAAACCAATCGCACAGCGAAGTCGCCCATGTCCCACACAATGGGTTTTTAATCTGGTCGCGAGCAAGGTACGGCGGACCGTTTGGAGCGGCTTAAATGCCGCTCCGCGAACGAGATACAATATTAAAATATAGAAAATATACACATTCTTGCTAGTTATTAAATTATTGACATTTTTCAATGTCTGGATTTTCACGTGGGCTTGCGCGTACCGGATTCTATTGCCGCGCGCTGTTCCTTTGTGCCACCACGGCATCATCTTTCGCGATCTGATATTTGGTATCAACAAGAGTGAAGGACAAGATTTTTATTAGATATTGAAAATTTTTCGATTAGGGAAAAAAGACGTAGCTGCTTTAAGGTATATTTTCCTTTTATTCTCGGAGTAACGGAAGCAGCAACATTTTTACAAAATAGGAAATAAAAGTGATAAAAGCTAAATGGCGATATCATAGCAATAAAAATAGAAAAATTCATTCAAATCTTTTAACGTTGATTAAGTTTAGCGTTGGTCACCTAATAAGAAGGACGAGAACACAAACCATTCCTACTGTTAGGTGTAAAGTTAATTATTATTCAGTCTTTATACATCAATTTTCTCCGCTCTTTTCTGCCCTTCGCCAACTTGCTTGCTTCGTTCCACCCATGTGTACCTCTTCCAACATATGCTCTATTACACTGTTCCATGATTTCTTCTGGATCTCCCTTTTGTTCTTTTCATCATCGGTCACATTTGAAAGCAATAACCAGACGACTAACTTTGGAATTTAGAAAATCACATATAAATAGCAAAAATCACATCGTTGTCTTTTTTGAAGAATCAAGAAAGACTGAATTTAATTTTTCGTCCGTGCCTCATGCCATAAAATCAAAAGATCAACTTGTTTCTCTGCCCTTCCCAACTAAGACGTAGGCAAATACCACCATTAAATCTACAGCTCTCTACAACGAACTATATGTAAGTTGGTCGCATCGCTACATAAAGTGAACCATTTTATTGTGTATCCACATGAAAGGGTTTGATACGTAAAACATTCACGCGCCACCTGGCACGTCAGATTTTATCAAATAAATGCGAATCCGGCGAGGAATTTCGTGATCGTTCCGGTACACTCAAGCGCGAGAGTACGAATTCGGACCCGGAGAACGAACCGGAGCATCTTCTCCGCTTTACCTACGCCTGCTTGTGCCGACTAAGTGGCTGTGTGAATTATCAAATGCGTGACTGAAACCGTATCAAGCGTTTGTGTCTATTATCGTTGCTTACGCGGAAATAAAGGTGAACGTTTATCGGATCGTTCGGGATACCTTACGCTGAAAACGGGCATCAAACGAGAAGTATTAATTCTACTGGCTGCGCCTTAATTCTAGCAAGGTTATTAGAATAGCCAGCGGAAATAAGGTTTAAGGAAAATTTGACTTATTTTCGGCGGTCGACATCTATAGAAGAATAACCGTTGTAAATAGCTAAATTTTTTATAAGTTTAAGTTATTTTGTGTCGTCCGCGGTGGTTAGAATCGGTCATAATGTTAGTGCTTGTTTCCTTTTTATAAATGTTTATCCAGGAACAGGAGTTGATTCTTCTCTTCTTCTTTTACTACAAAGTTAACAGTCTTGAATTAAATGTCGCGAGGAAATCCGGAATAAATATCAAAGGCCACTACATATCTATCACACATACGAAACGAACTGATAACAATCACATCAACGTGTATAAAAATCTCTTTTATTACACCTTGTAATTTATACATCAGCTTCATCCATTCAAATGCACTGACTTTTCGACCCCAAATTTAGGACGTGCACATAAACACGGCATAAAAAACATTTATATATCTTTCATTCGGGAACAACAAACTGGTCAAACAAGATTTTATGGTCCATCTCGACAACATCCCGGACATTTCGACGGCCAATTATCTTCCGATGCTCGTGCGGGTAAAATACAGGTTTCATTTGTTCGCGTATTATACCTATACGGATTTTACAACTCGACACGCGTCAGTATTTAACCTTTGGCCTCAGCATCCCATCTGGCTATTATGAAGGTGAATTTATAGAGATCAAAGGTGAAACAAACATAAGTACCACCCTAGGTATCAGCAGGATACAGCTATGTAATGTTGGCAAATTTGGCATTTTATTTTAATATTTGCATTGTTGTAATTTCTCCTTATTTATTAATTGTTATTTTATTAATCCAAAGCGGCTAGTACCATTTTAATATATCTATCATGCGCCATTTAATATAATGTATATATATTATTCCTCACTGTAGGTTGCATCACGGATGCAGCGCATGTTTGTCGTAACTGCGAGGTAACTGTGGCCCGTTTAATAATGTGTATGAAGAGGAAAGCACATCCATGCATGTACATATGTAGTATTCGGATGTACACATATCTATCTACGGAACTTGATAACGTTTTTGACGCTTCGCCTATTTCGCTTTGATCAAATGAACTACCGACTTGGACCTGCTCTGCGTCCGCCCGTCCATGAACAATGATCTCGTTATATCTACCAATCTACGTGCAGAATTCGCATACGTCTTACAAGCTACGAGAAAGTCGCTGTTTGCATGTAGACTGTTTTATAAAAATTGATATTTCGCGAGTTCCTTTTAATTTGCCAGGAGCTCTTCATAACGAAGAAATATGAAAAATATTCCCAGGGACGATGATAAAAATATATAATGGCTTCCTCATGGTGTTGGTGGAATCACCCACGGCAAAAGCAATACGAGGAGAGAATAAAACATTAACCCACGTACTCTGAGCGGACTCTTTTACAGCTAACACCGTTATTTGCCTTCATATCACTTCCGTTCGAACAGTGTCGCTGCTCTCTAAACGGCAAGCATGTATTTGTAGGTGCTGCAGTGTTCAAAGATAGAGTCGAAAGAAAGTCGTTACGAAGGCAGAGAGCAAAAAGGAAAACCGGAATTTTTGCTTTGGAATTTTCAACATTATTAACATTAATTCTTGCACCTTCTCCCTATTCTTTTAAAAGCAATATACTTATTTCTTTTAAGCGTTCTAATCAACCAGATGAGCAACAAAAGTTCCCATATTCCAATTGCTGAGAAATTTCCATAGCTTTTGAGCGTATATGGATCCAGATAATAAAATATGTTCATTCCTAACTTTGACAAACAATTCGAGAAGATAGAACTCGGGAATTTACCGTAAATGGTATAATTTTGTTAAGCATTGCATCTGATCAGAAAGCTCAAACATTACTAGTAAAGTAGTATAAAGAGGGAAACGTGTCTTCAAAACAATCGAGAATAAACTGTGAGAAGTTAAAAACTACAAGAAGAGAATACTAATTAAATATAAATAAGTAATCAAAGATTATTTCAAAAATAATTTTTACACGTTATTATCTATTATAATAGTTATAAATTAAGTTATAAATAAATCCTTCATTAAATGTACCAACATAAATTTTCTTGTCAGCTTGCTTTTATCTTTTTTTTTACAGATATGAACATCGTTTGCGCAAGAAATAAGGAGAAAACGATGGTAATTTGTTCGAAACGATACGACCGATGTTGCTAGCGGGGAGGAGGATAACACGGGTGAGGGTACCTCGCCGTTAATGGTCGTGGAGGTGCCGGGCGAAAAATATCAGCGCCAGAAGAGAGCTCAGTTTTAATTTTGTAGTGCAAGACGAGTCTGCCGATGTCGCACCGAGCCCAACGCCCTTTCGGCAACCTCTAGTCTAACGGTTCACGGTTTTTTGTGTGCGATCGGTTCCGCCCGGCTTGGCATATAGATTTCGACCCTTTTTTGTGCGTGCCTTTATATATCTAACGTGCTTATATACATGACTGACCGTTGCCCATCGGTCGTCATCCAATAGGATGCGAGTGTATAGGACGGCGCCTCCCTTCTAGCTAGTGGGGATCTATACATCACGCTAGGGGAAGTTTGACCCGTGTCCGTTTACAAGGGAAGCCAGCGGTCGCTTCTGGAGACCCGGTACTCATGTATCACGACTGTTTATGTAGTAGGTAGAGAATACAAAACGTCAGTGGTATTTTTTTAACCTCGTTAAAATGTTTGCTTTTACCTGCTTTCTTCGTGTTTTCTCTATATACTTTTTTTTATAACGTTATAGCATTGTATGTTAGATATTATTTTTATTTTTGTTGATTTACGCTTGTTTATTTAGTTTTGATATACTTTCACAATTTATATATTTACTTAATAAATCATTTTTATTTGACTTTGTCTCATTTCACCTATCACCTCGTCTGTTTAGTGTGGTCTATGAAATTGATTTGTTGCGATGAGAATTTAAGATCTGGAAAGTTTCTTTATTATTGTTCCTGTATCTTTCCATTCTTATTGCAGTAGCTAATTGAGGACACTAGAAATTGGTCAATACACAATTATTTTTATTGATCTCCTAACTTATATTAGGTTGGAAATAAACAAATTACTTAACTGTATTTTGTTTCAAATTCTTTTTCGTGTCTCTATAGCAGCCATTAAATATTTATTTTGATTTTAAGTTCACCAAAATTTAAAAATATTTATTTATAATGAACTAAAAAGAATTTACAATGAAAATATAGAAAATCAAATTATATGTACATTATTGGGACCTTTTAAGAAGTAGAATGATCTAGTATATCTGAGAAGCAAATCTAAGAAATTACAAAGAGTTCATTTGTATATTTATTCGACAAAATGTAGATTATTATCTACTTTGAATTTTTTGAAATATTATCTAAATTTATTAAAGAAAAGTAAACGCAAAATCTTGTTGGTATTATACAAACGTAAATAAATATTTTAGAGCTTAAAACAGTTCTACCGCAATACTGGACACACGCTTCAATAGCTAAATTATTATCGCCAGCAGCAAAACTAAACTGAATTTTAGTCTCGTTTGATGTAAATTCACTGTTTCCTAACATTCCGGTCAAATTAGATAATTAAATGGATAGAAAAGAAGTGTTAGCTCAATTTCTTTAATAGGGCATTGTAGGAAATAAAACTTTTTCCAAATTATTCTATTCTAATCATTCCTGGGGATATAAACATTCGGCTATAAACTTTTTGCTACACCGTTTGTTCAATTTTCCTTTAACTAAAGACAGGTATCAAAAGTGCTAATTCTAACGGATTCTGCGAAGAGGTAATCTATAATACTATTAGAAAACATAAGCACAGATTAAGAGTTAGAAATATAAGCACACTAGAACTAGAGTATTCACAGCGGTAATAAGAAATATGTTAAATGGAAGGTCTTTAAAAAATTCTTTTCTAAAGTTGACTGCAAAATCACCTTTTCTTCAAACAGTTACCTCAAAAACTTTTAGAACATTTTAAGGACTTAGTAAATTTCATGTAAGGATTGAGATCAAGTTTGTATTCGACAGACAAAATCAAGATCAAATTCAGAAAATTTGATAAAGCTAGTGTAGCTCTACGTATGCTTGAAAATAATCATAATGTTGATAATGTAAAGTTAGTCAAGAACCTAAACAGCATTGTTAAAAAAAATTGTGATGAACGCATAGAAATTTATAGAAACAAGCATAACTTAATGAATTCAGATTTAGGACTTCTAAATTCCAGCCTTCCGTCCTAACTTTGACCTAAAGTACCTAAAAGTCTCTTACGATAACTTTCAAATATTTCTCTGATTAAATGAACCCAAAAGTAATGATATTAAAAATAAATAAGAAAGGAAACATTTCTAATCCAGAAGAAATGCTTTTATTAAAACTTGGTTAATCTACAGAGATGATACTGCAGATGTAAGATCGTCATTGGTATCTATTTTCTCCAAAATCCCCTTTAAGTACATTCCATAAGAAAAATATTCCTTGCTAATGCCTTTCTTCTAAAAGAAGTGTTATTCAAAACAAAAATTTGTTATTTTGTCACATATTTAAGCGTTATAATGTTGTAAACTTTTTGTTATTCTATTTTCTATTTTTTTTTAAGAAAGTAATTCAACACTACCAGTCGAATAATAAAACTTAAATTAATTTCTTGGAAGCAATAATATTATGTCGGTCTTTAATTGGTGATAGTGAAATAAGGGGTTGATTAGCAAAACAAAGAAACGTGTAAATTTTCCTCTTTTTTTATTCAGGGTTGTTACCTTTTGTAGGTTTACGCTAGAGAAGACAAAGGCAGTTGAAATTATTACTTTTTTATAATAAATTTGTTTATTATTTATGGAAAATGCAATAAAGTGATATCAAGACCATGCGATACCCAAAAATTCAATCGATACAGTTCCCGACGAGACACCCTGTATTGTATATAAATAACACTACTGAGTTTTTCACTATTCAATATGAATATAACATGGTTGGAAGGTCAAAAATTAGTTGAAATTTTGATCGCCTCTTCATTATTTTGTACTTGTTATTCTTCGTATCCTCTATTCATTTACCCATCGAAACGTAGGAAATAATCGGCTTGATTTTGTATTAACCGAAGAACACTGCTCGTTCTATACACCCCTATCAACCGAAAATTATCGCGAGTTCGCCGGAAACTTACAGAACACGCCGTTTACGAACATTCAATCCATACAACAGTACGCACCGCGTACTCCTCAGAACCGCGAGCAACTCTCCAGAAATTTTCGCCATTAATCTTAATTTCGTTGGCCTGACTTCACCTCTCCGGAGTATGTACGTGTACGTCTTCTTATAGGCACCAACATATATACGCGGATTTTACTCTCTCCTCTTCACATAACAAGTGCTAGCGGTATACAAACCTCACGATATGCCAGTCAAGTAGGCCAGCCATTGTGAACCATTCATCTAATTAGCGATTGCTGCTGACTTCGGAGCATTCACATGCAAGACTTATCGCTCTTACACTCATTAGGGCAGGATTAATCCATCAAGGAGGCACTGGAACGGAGCCGCTGGAACAGCGGGTTAGACTGTGAGGGCACGGCGCGAACAGTCCGATATAATCTATATACATACTTGGTATGGAGGAAGAGAAAGTAAAAGATGGAGGAAGGAGTTAGGGACGTGAAGATACGGAAGGGTCGAAAACGTCGGTCGCCATTAAATTGTCGTTTTGTTATTAGGGATTTCGGGTATAATTTTTGGAAGTGAACGCCGTGCGGTTGGCGTCTTATTGATGCTTGTTTGATGTAAAATTAAATTGGAAATTTATCAATTGTAAAAGTTAATTTGTCTTCTTAATTAATTACAGAAGAAAGAAAAATATTTTCTTATCCACTTATGTTATTTTTTTTATTTTAGTTTTAAAGGATTGTAAGTGCCTTGTGTAGAGTTTAGAAATTTTTTCCCAAGTCGCTCCTTCTCAAGGAGGTCTGGCGTTGTCTTGTAAGAATAGCATTTTCTCTCGATTGATCAAAGGGAGCTGTTTTTGGACGAGTATTGCTTGTACTCGCTGAACTAGCAGTGATCGTTTGACCGATGAAGAAAAGGTTCCTGAAATGCTTGCTGGCAAGACGGCTGAATTTGTTATCATCTAAAAATTCATGTAGGGCCCATTTTCTTAACTTCCAAGTCTTTCCTAGTTGGTGAAGGTGCAAGCGAATGGTTTCGTCGCTCACATTGAACCTTTCTGCAATCCCTAAGCACGTTGCACTGGAATTTTCCTTCAAGAACAACACGAAATCGATGAATAGTATTCGTAACAGAACGCGCATTTTCGTAAAAAGTTTGAACAATTTTCATCTGTTCTTCAAGGGTGATGTGAACATTCAAAGTGACTTTACAATTAAAATCCCCAAGTTCACGCCGGGAATAATTTAGCTTGTATTGTATTAAGCAACTTAGCAAGTGATGTACGCTGTGCTTTATACTTAATGAAAGAAGTTGCAATACATGTTATTAAAATTAATTTAACGTTGTCTACTTGTATGAGGCCATTAACATCATCTCCATCCTCCAATACAGAATTTATTTTCCAACAACTGAAGGTGCTTATTTTCCCATACGCACTAATCTATCTTTGCAGATTGCATAGCAGCCGTGCTCCTAAACCTGACAAATCTCCGAAGCAATACACGGCAGCGCAATGGCAAAATTCAGCGCAAAATCGAGATTGCACCATTGACATCACCGCCGGCGTCATCAACAGCATCGGCATGCTTCATCCGAACAATCGCAATCATAATCACAACAACAACAACAATAATGCCCCCCAAAACGGTGGCTGAAGTAGACGAGAGAGATTACGGCACATGTGGCTCGGCGAACCTTCTCGTTCACAGTCTACTACAGCGGGTCGCGGTAACCGCGCGCGTGATTGGTAAACAAAGCGGGGAACAATCGGAGACAAGAGAGTTTGGCTGGCTTGTGCCTCGCAAATCCATCTAACAGTCGACATAATAGCGAGGTGTTTTTACGCGACTGTGTTGGACAGGTTTAGATTGAGTGGCGCCCCCACACACAGCAGCATCAACGAGGACGCCCTTCTCGTCTCTAACAGCCACCTCCACCTTTTCTCTTACATACTAACGGCACCTACCCCTATCTCCGATATCGCCTCGTTTACTGACGTGTTCATCTGTTTCCTTGGTTTTCCTTCCAGCGTTCTGAATTACTTTGCGTGCAGGGTGGCCGCGAGGGTTGTAGGTATATTAAATCAAAAGAAGTGGAATCTTACGAATTTGACAGTGGTGACAAGCCTCTTTCTGTCAGTAATAAAAATAGTAAACAATATAATGTAATCGATTGGAGATACGTTTGCCTGTAATTGTCAGAATGGTATCTAGATGGTAAATTTAAATTACTTTATAAGCTACTATAAGCAAAAAAAATAATGCATATTTCAGGACGTGCATTCGGGATGTAGATGTTAGAACAGAAGAGCGCCGAAAATTGCTCTTAAATACATAATTTTTTTGAATATTTTACATTGATAATTTTTTCAGTTGGGACGAATGCTTTTGGACATATGCTCATAGTGATCTAGTGCTTGAGAAATAATAATTACTCTAATAATAATATATCTTGTATATGCTGATATGTCGTTGATAAATCGAACGAAAATTATATATGGAGGGTCAGTGGTACAGAAACGTTTGTCGCTAAAGACGTGTTTACATAAAAAAAATTTAAATAAAATAAATTAAAAAAAAAAAAATAATAAAAAAAATTGAGATATTAGAATGTTTGTGGTTTCTTCCGTGAACCCACTTATGCTCTTTAATAATACAAAAAATTCAAGAAAACATTTCTTCAATGTGGTTTTTAATTATGGATAAATATCTGGATCAGATGGCTATCGGTTTCCACAAAAAATTTTATCCTCGGGGCGAAAAGTAATTGAAAAACAGCAATCACATTATCGTCAGTAATATGCAAGATTTAAAAGTTGAAAATTAAAAAATATATGACTTGAGATATGGGAATGGAATGGTTGGGAGAAAAATTTTGGTTTGTTAAAAATTTAAAAGAAGATGGAGGAGCCATCTTTAAAATAAACCATTTGCTATTGAAGATGAATTGGATATCTTATTTAATACAACACAATATTGTACGTTGTCCATTACTACAATAAAATTTGCTTTAATTTTGACAAAAGCTCCATTCTTATCCATTCTTTAATTATTTAATGTCTTTTAATGGTTTTGTTAATGACGCCTGACATACATCAGCAACCCCTTTAATTTTAAATTCTCCTTTCTTATCTTTCACATCGGCACATAAATAAACAAAATAAGAGAAGTTACAGTTGTATCAGCTTATGCTTATTTTGTGATAATGGTGCGTGGCAAAGAATCAATAAACTTTAACGAAAGGTCCGCTTTTAAAAGGAAACAATTTTGCATAATATTATTTGTATCTATCGTACTTGGCTGAATCAGTTGCAAATGTGCTTCGTTAAGACGTCCTCAAAGTACCAGTTACTTTTATGTACCAGTCACCCTACACATTGAGAAAAATATAAGTGTTTAATTAAAATTTACAGCAAATTAATTGCACTAGCTTTATTACATTTTATCGAAATATTGATGGAAAAAGAAGCATGAGTAATATCAGAGCAACTTGTAGAAATTAATTTTTTTTTTGGTAAGTGTAATATGTAAATTGTAAACAGAAGATTGATTAGTCTTCAATTCATAATAAAATTTCTTAATAAATCCAACACAAAATTAAGTCAAACCAATCAAGTTCAAAATAATTAATTCCTGAAAAAATATAAAACCTGCTTAGTTATAGTTCTCATGGAAAAAAAATTTAGGGGCAACCTTGAAGGTTTTATTAATTTTTAATTTTTCCGAAATATGCAAATAAATTAATATTAATTTAATATTACAAAAAAAAAAACCATATTTTTGCAATATGTATAGATCCTCAAACAAAAGTTATACAACCAATCTGACTTAGCTGCAAGATACCCTTTTACACTCACATAACGAGCAGGTATAAACACACCTATTACTCGGATTAATGGGGTAGTTGAAATTTTTACCTGCATGTTGTTCCATTTGCTTAGAAGTTAGTTACAGATTACTACGTATAATAGTGAGCAGTTTATTGATACTGCCGCCCTCTAGAAGTGAATAGATTCTGGCAAAGCTCAAGTTGATTCGGTTGCATAGTGGTAATTGCACCAGGAGAGAAGTGGCACATTTAATCATCGAAGCTTTTACGATATGAGACAAATTTCGGTTGGAAAGCTTTTAAAATATGACGCGTGCTTCTTATTAGTTAAAAAAAGTAACTTTCCTCTATCTAAGTTTAAATTAGAGATATGTTGTTATTTGCGAATGATTATCAGCAAGGCTGTGAGTGCCAATCAGTTTATAAAGATAACACGGAGAAGGCAACTTTTGTAGTTATGTTCCAGCTGGCCAATAAAGATATATATTTTTTTTAAATTATAACATAAAATAATATTTATTAAATATTAAAGCAAAGAAACAAGAAAATATAAAATGTCAATAATGCTTTTATTTGAAAGGAAAGTAAAAAGTTACTTTAAAGCAAATATTCAAAATCCGCGTCATTAATATCCAAAAGGTGACCTGACTTGTCATCAAATTCGCGAATCTAATTTCTTAGTGCACTTCGGGGTAAGCTCTTTACACCTTTGCGATGGTTGCGGTAAACTCGGTTTTTTAACTTGCTTTTTGGTGACGATTAATAACTCGTCTAATGATTTGTCCAATTTTTCGTGCTTCAAATTTAGAAAGCGTGATCCGTTTCGCTAAAAGTGAGTAATTTTTCATATTTTTCATTAAAAAGTGCACACGCTTTATGTGTTCTCTCTCGGTCACCATACCCAACCATTACTTACATACTTCCACTTTTTTTGCTGCTTTTTTAATTTTCAAGAGTTTTTGTAAAACATAAGCCCTTAATATACAGCTAGAAAGTACCATACCACTAAAGAAATGAAGCCACCCAGCGTCGGCAAAAACGTTCTAGTTACGTTTGAGAAATGTCTTAATGTTTTAGAAATAAAACGTTGTAATTTAACGTTTCGAAGACGTTATTGTTTAACGTTTCGGAAACGTTATATGTAAGTAAGCCGCTTTTCCGAAATTAGAAGAATCTAGGCAGACTCGGTTTGTCGGCTCTCGGAGAAACCAGTAGGCAACACGAACCCTTTCTTACGAGGCGAATAGACACGAATCTGTCTAGTTTCTGCTAATTTCGTGAAACGCACGGAAAGTGGCGAACTTTAGTTATAAGACACTGGTTTAAAAACGTTATACAGGATGTTCCAGAAGTAATAGTATATAGGTATTTCAGGCGGTGACACCATGGATTACTTGGAATACAAAGCTTCATACAGAGATGTGAGCAATTCTTAGTGGTTACAGAAACGCCATTATTTGAATGCTACCCATAGAAAGACTTACAGCAGGTTTCGAGCGAAGGTTGATTACATTTATTAATTATTTAGCACTTTTGAAAGTCAAATTTAAATAATCAATAAATGCGATCGGTAAGGCATCTGCCATTGTTGTATAAGTCTTTCTATGGGCAATATTCAAACAGCTGCGTTTTTGTAACCGTTAAGATCATGTTTGTTGAACTCTTTTGTTCAAAATAGTCCATACTACCGCCTCATAAAAAAATACTCTTCTTCTGTATAAAAAAAACTTATTATTCATGTTTTCTGATTAAAAGAGCGGTTCCATACCACTTTTCTTTATAAATTGGGCTTAAATCAGGGTTGCTCATAAATGTCGAAAAAGGAACCAGAATTTGTATTCTTATAAGTATACTGCATAACGTAATTCTTTACAAGGCCTTTTACCGGTGTTTCCGTTCTGAAAGTAACAAATATAGGTCAAGTACGAAGCTCTTAATATTTCATATTTCTAGAAAAACACGATTTTATCACAGGTGCAATGCATAAGTGTCTAGCGCACGACTCCAACGAAAATCATGCAAATTAACAACAAACAATAGCCACCTTCCTCGACGTTCCAACGTTGTGATCAATCTCAGGTGATAAGTGATGATAGGAAAAGAAATCTTTACGTACGGACCATTTTGAAAGTTTCCCTTGATTGTACGCATGAAATATGTAAAAGAACTTATGAAAAAAAAAAATGCAATAAAAATTTAGAAAACTGAGGAATTTAGCAGCGCTGTATGCATAACAACGTTATATTTTTTCCTATTAAAATAACTTATAAAAAACGATATCTTTTTAGGTAGGCAATCTTATTTTAATCTTTAAAGGATCTCTCCAAATAACTTTTGTACAACATATTTTTTTTTATAACGAACTATAGCGTCTGCAGAAGCATTACTTCGCATAATTCAAAATTCCCAATTTTTTTTTTACTGTCACTGATTGGTTTTAGCCTTACGCTAGGAATATAAAAATTTAGGGTGTACTCAAATAAAACACATTTTAGTTTGTAATAGACTTTAATTTTAATACACACTGATCGAGGAGTTATGTATAAGGACGCGCACGAAACGAAATACCTGTGCAGTCCGTACACAAACACCGTATTGTGCTACAGCCATTGTTGAAATAAATAAAAATATTCGAAATAACATAGTTTCGTTATCATTTAACATTAATAATTACAAATACATTCATTGTGTATACCTTATGCTCTATGGTCGGTTTCGTTACGTCATCAGAAGAACATCGACGGGTTCACCAACCCATCTACTACCACGAGAAAGACGAATGTGTGGGGGGAGAATGTTGATATTAAGTTCGTATAATTGTTGTACAGTTCGGTAAATACCATTGAGCATAAGACAACCCGAGGCGAATCTAAACCCTGGTCCACTGTTTAATACTAGTATTGCAATATGAAATGTCATTTAGGAATATATGTCGTTTTTGTTTTTTTCTTTTTTTGCTTATTTTATCTTGCGTTATATTATTTATCTTATAGTAAATACAGCGACTCATCGGATTGTCATTTGCTCCGCGTTTATTATTTTTTTTTTATTAAGCAAAAGTGACAATCTAATCGGTCGTTTAAAAATCGTTGATTCTTAAGACCCTGAACAACAGAATTTTTTCTTTTCAAATTTATATCTAAGATACCTGTATATTATAATGGTTTTTCTCGTTTGTTGTTGCATTTTTCTCTTATTTAAATTTAATTTAATTTATATCAAGTGCTTGTATATACAAGGATAGTTAGTAATTTTTCGTCGTCAAATTTTTCTTTATTCCATCTCTAATAAATATTAACAACGTGTAATCTAATTTCCAAACTAAAACATTTAATGATCCTCCGCTTCTTCTCGAGGGAGTTTTGTTTTGTACAGTTCCATCGTCGTCTTCATATAATCATAATAATCGTTACAACTACGTCTTACTTGCTTTAAATGGGGAACTTGGGGAGAGGGGGTAATAAATACTGTTTCAATATGTACACGATTCTCCGTTCGTTTCAATGCTCAAACTACTGGCCAGTGATATGGTGGGAATGTACAGCGGGATCCTCTCGGCAATAACGTCGTGGACAATGTCCTCACGAACGATGAACAGTTTACAGTGTAGGAAATCGTCCCAGACGTTTACAATAAAAATTATTGCGCGTGGTACATTTTTGCGGACCCCTCAGTCTCAATCAAATAATAAACCTACTCTCTACTTACAAATATACATATACATTGATCGTAATCGATAATAGTTTAATCAATAATAATAATAATTCATAAACTCAATAATAATTAATAGTCATAATAATAATAATACCTTACGAAAGTTTAAACATTGCTTTGGTATCAGTTACAATATTATATTTCAAAAAGAAAAACGAACAATATTTATTATTACATAAATAACTTATGGTGAAATTTGATAAAGAAAATTGACATCAGTTCTTTCTGATTTTCATTATCTTCTGTTAGTATCAAGTTTTCAGCTAACAAGGAACAGAAAGGAATAAATGTGTTATTCGTATTTTTTAGTATAAAAATGATATTTGAAATTTATTTTAATAAAAAAAAAAACAAAACGAAAATATTATCTTTAACATTCTTTAAATAATTATACAAAAAGGCAGCTTTTTTGTTGGTATTACCTATTTACTTATTTTTTGAAATACATCCTGATTCCGGAATATTTAAAAACCTGTTAGGTCTTGGAGTTAAATAGTTAAGTACATCGTAGTGCGTCGATACCATCGATTTTTTTGGATGGATTAACTTAGTTTTACTTTCTTTGGGATTTTCAGTTTCTTTTCTTTGTTTTTTAAAACAAATAGAATATTTTTATCCCTTCTGAAAAAAAAAATTATAAAAATTCTAACTAAACCTTGTGTTAAATATAAAAAAAAAACTTGTATTATAGGTAACCAACAAAAGTTTTTTTTAAAAGGAATAAAGGCATTTTCCGCAACGTAATATGTAGCAATTTTATTGAAAAGCAAAGAAAAAAAAAATAAATCGGAAACCCCAAAGAAAGTAAAACTAAATTGAATTGAACTTAACCGGCTAAAGAAAGAAAGAGGGAGAAATAATAATCTTCGCGTTGTCAAAAGTAGGGAATATTGAAATGCCAGCTTTTCTGCGGCGGTATTTTGGATTTAATGATTTAACCAATTTCGCCCAGTGGTGATTGATCCTGAGGTAAATGGGAGGTCAAAGGTAACACTTCAATTTCCCCGTTGTCAACGGAATCGAAGCCTTGAGTTTCCATTTACCATCACCAGCTATTACTATCGACTATAATACTTTAAACAAGAAAATCTTCAAGCTTAAATGAACACTTCAAGTCAGTTAAGTTATACTTTCTACTTCTCTAGGATTGTTGGAGATAAAGTTAAAGGGAGGCGTATTTGTCGGGCCGGATACTAGAAACCATATGAAGGATGAAATATTTGAAATTACAATGGATCAAAGCCAAAAGGAAGCATGGAGACGCTTTAAATACGTTCCTAACGCGTTTCAAACAATTTTCAAAGTTTATTTTCGCAGGCCTGTGAATTTTGATGAATTTGTTAGTTACTTTTCTTATCATCGAAACCTATGTTTCATTTATTTAAATCTGGTTATCTTCTACTGCACACTGGAATGTTGGAAATCCTCTGATTGTTTTGATAACCATCTCTAAATGCAATTTGAAAACATCGTGAACAATGGGTTGAAATCTGAAATTGTTAATGAAAAAAAAATCCAAGACCTAGCAGGTTTTCATGAAGTTTCACCTTGGTATTGCAAATTGTTCATAACTACCAACACTAGCTATTTTAAAATAAAATGGCACATTTGATAATTAAGACGTCTTCTCTATTATTATTATTTTTTTAATATTCCTTTAAATACATATAAGAGAGATCTTGACGATGTCGCCTGTTCTCCGTCAAATTTCACAATTATCTTTCGTAACACAGTCTCCAATAATACACATCATCATCATCATTACCGTAACCATCTCACAATATTTCCTTTACGTTTTACAAATGCATGATAATTTTAATACTCGTTATTAATTCCGGTTGAATGTTCCTAGAGAATCATCCGAGGGACTAGTACGTTAAACTGGGCGGCGGAGGCGGCAGTCTCATGCCACCCCACGGGAAGAGTCATGTCGCCTCCTTCGAGGCAATGCTGGCGGACGAGTCCTCGTCCGCGGACAGCATCGGCATGGTGGGCAGCAGATGACCCTTACCCTGGTTCACCACGCATTTGCGCATGTGCTTCTCGAGCGTCGACGGAACGGAGAACGGCATCTCGCAGAAACGGCACCTGTACACGTCCTTACCGATACGACCGTGTGTCTTCATGTGTCTCGTCAGTTTCGAACTTTGCGCGCACGCGTACGAACACAGCTCGCATTTGTACGGCTTCTCGCCGGTGTGCGACCGCCGATGCACCGTCAGATTCGAACAGTTCTTGAACACTTTACCGCAGTACTCGCACGTATCGTTCCTGCGTGATTCCTTCTTCAGCAGCGGCCCGGAGAGCAAAGCGCTCGGTCCAGGAACTCCCTTATTCTCGCGATGAACTCCGGGCAACCACCAATCGTTCCTCTCCAGATCCATCTTCAAGCGTTTCGTTGCTTCGTAACTATCGGTGAAAGGAGGAAATAAAGGTAGAGGTTGAGGAGGCGGACCCGGTAGAAGACCTTTGTATTCATCGCGGATTTTCAACTGTGTCGATAACGCCGTACTATTATTATTATCCCTATCTTTACTGGCCATCTGTAACTTCAAACTAGAACCAGATTCTTGTAAAGCTTGTTTGTAAGCTTCACTATATTGAGCTATATTGCTCAATCCGAACTTATCCATTAACTCTCCAACTAACGAAGCCGACTGGTTAGGATTTTTAGGGTCAGGGTTGTTTGGTATTTGACAAGGAACGCTAAGATCTTCTGCTTCTTCCTCTTCGGCATCTAAATCGTCTTCTTCCTCTTCGTCTTCGTCCAATTCTTCATCCTCTTCGCTTTCTTCCCCATCTAAAGTTTCTACCGACCCAGCATTGCTGGTACGATCCTCAGGAGTGCGATGGATTTTCATATGACGCTTCAATTTTGAGCTTTGTGCGCAGGCGTGATCACAAACGGAGCACTTATAAGGTAGTTCACCCGTATGGGTTCGTCTGTGTACCTCCAGATTGCTCTGATATCTGAATTTCTTTCCGCAATAATCGCAAGTGTGCACCGCCTCAGGATTCGTATTGCGCGGTGACATAGGTTTACCGTCAGGTGTTGCGGATGATCTAGGAGTGGTGGTAAGCGCTTGAGGTGTCTCTTCCGGTTTAGGTTGCGGAGACAAGCTCTGCGGTCGACTGTTGCTACCACCGCTATTGCTGCAGCTGTTATTGTTGTTATTATTGCTGCTAGTTGTAATATTATTGTTGTTATTGATATTGTTATTACTGATATTACTCAGATTATTGTTTGCGATGGTGGTTGCTGGGAGTTGAGAAGGCGAGGGACTGGCGAAAGGCGGTGAGTGCTTCCGAGGAGACGGCGAACTCGCCTGAGCCGCTCCTGGGCTGGTGGTACCAGCGAGTTGCCTCAACCGCTGCGAGTAAAAATCCAGCTGAGGTTCCAGTGAAAGAGGTTGATTGGGCGTGGTCCGTTCGCGAGACGGCACACTAGGAACTGGCGGCGGTCTCTCCGCCGGCGAGGGAAAACTCGTATGAGGCGGGGGAACCGTACTAGCCGCCACGGCGGCTGCCGCGGCCGCTAAATTGAGACCGTGATGTCGGAACTGCTCGCTTACCAACTGTTCCATGCGGAAGTGGTGCTCGGGTCTCGAAAATAAGGGAGCAGGAGGAACTGGACCGTGATTTAGTGGTGGGAGAGGTAACCTTAGGAGACCTCCGACGCTGAACGGGTTGTGAAGTTCCGGCGGCGGAAGCAGGTGCCTCATATTCGGCGGTGGTGGCGCGCCACCCGACGAGGAGCATCCCGAAGACGTGCTGGTGGTGCTGCTTGCGCTGTTATTGCTGCCTTTACTGCTCGGGGAAGTCTCCACGTAAATTTTGATACCATGTGAGTGCTGCACGTGTTGTACTAGACGCCAGGCGGAATGTAGACGAGCTTTGCAGGTACAGCAGACGTAGTTGCTTGGTTCTGTAAACAAAAAATAAAATTGTTAAGAAAAGTAGTAAATAAGAATCGCTAACAAAGAACGTTATTCAGGTACTTTCCATTACATCATATTTGCGAAGTATTGTCTTTATGTATTAGGTATTTAAGTGAATGTGTTAAAGGCTCCGAAGAAGAGTTGGTGGCATCATTAAGCAAAGAGAAATTACAGACACCACAAGGTATAATTGTATTGCAAAGAGAAATCAGCTTTGCGGTGTATAGAATAAACAGTATTGTATATGCTGCGGCTTTTTATATGCATTGTAGCTGAATTATTGGTTAATTTTCTATGTCTGTATGCAATAATAATTAATTCTCCATAAAACAAAAAAATAAATTGTAATCAATTAATTTAATTTAAAAATAAATGTTATTTAGTGTCATGTAACTAATAATGTAGTTTCCTTTTTATATCTGTCCTAAAAAAGATCAAAAAAATTGACAACAGCCTTCGATTTAATTCGACTCGAGCTCTATTCACAATAAGTAACATCATTAAAACTTAACTAACTAAAGACTTCCATAAAATACTCTGTATCCAAGTTCATTGCAAAAGTTGTAGGAATCAAATTAAAAAGTTAAAACGATTTCAAAACATATGTAAAAGTCTGGTCAATCAATCTTAGTAAAATTGGTTCATGTAACTTTATCAATTTTTTAGCAATACGATTTGCAAGGATAAGGAACTAAATGAACCATTTAACCTCCAGTAAGGCAGATTCGGGGAAACGTACTGAGTAGGCAGTCTTTGTTTACCCAATATTTAGACCCAATATTTACCCAATATTGACTAGGTATCTGTTATAATTCCATCCTTCCTACTTATTTATATAAAAATTAATATCAGCGGATAATCGCTGGAATTCCCGTCGTTCATCGTGAATTTGCTTCGGAAACGAGGTTCCTACGTAAGGATAGTTAAATAAGAAATAAAGTATATCAAGAGCAAAACTGCTCTTTATCTGATATCAAGAGCAACTGAAAATAATTGAGGTATCAAACGCAATACAGTAAGGACAACTCAGAGGGTTGGAACGCGTGACAAGAACGAATGAAAATTCATTGGTTATAGGGGTTTGAGGCAAGAATAGAGGCGGAGAGGCGGAAAAACAAAAAGAGGAAGACCAAGAAGAACATGGAACGATGAATGGGAAAATGTTCGAAAATGCAGAAAATTAGCAAAAATTGAGAATAATATGGAAGAAGACATGAATTCAACTCCGTCGACGAAGCTTCTTAGTATTAAGTAAATAATTTTTGAATTTCATGGAATCCAATATTGAATGTTGAATATTATCAACTTCATCATCATTTCTGATCTAAATTTTTATTGTTCTCTAAACATCCGTTCCGAAAATACCAAAAAGATCAAGGATCCAAGTGCACTGTAGCAAAAAAAAAATAAGATTTTCGTTTTGAAAACATTCAAATTAAATCTCGTTACATCGATTATTAAAGCATCTCCCCTCAAACACTCACCGCATCCCATTACCGTTACTTTTATCGCGCTTAGCAGTTGATAATAGCGTTTTCTTCTACTTTTTTTTGCTTCTCGCCGTTGTTCCCAAGAGGTTGCGTTAAGTTAGCCGGGGGTTAGAGGGGTGGCGATGGGAAACGTGGCCGGCGAGGGATCGTATCGGCTGTAAAACCTCAATGCTTGATGTATGCAGCGTGCGGAAAGCAATTTCGCTGGTCATATCTCAGCGGTGGTGATCTGCATGCGGTCACATGTGGGCGCGCCATTACCGCTTTAAGGAAACCGACGCGCTGCTGGCGTCGCGACAAAATAATAATAAAGTGAAAATCGGCGATGAAAAATTGTTCGGACATTTGGTTTCGGTAACTGAGAGCCGAGAAGGAGCCCCGGCAGCGCGGTTGCCTAGACGAACGTGCTCGGACTTTTAAGATTTCGGGTGTTTCGATCGTTTTTATGGTGGATATACGAATGGATGTTCCGGTCACATAGCGGGAGTAGATGCATGCGTGTGTTCCAAAGGAACTTGTAGGAAACGCTAGCTGTAGTAAAATTTCAGTGAAAGCAGATAAATAAAATTTGAAAACGCAGAAATAATTCTGTGGTGCTTAGATTTTTTTATCAGTAACAGAAGGTTCTTTTGTAAGATCTTTAACATAAGCCAAGTTATGAAGAATACAAGTATAGAGTATGATTTAAAATTATAAGCGTGCATCATCAACTTTTTTTTAACAAAAAGCTAGGCGCTCATTGGAATTTTTTCTTACATCAGAAAATATTCACGTGTTCATCTTCCATTCTTTAACTCATGCATAATAAACCTTAAATGCAGCAACTTCTAAAATGTTCATGTTACATAACATCATTACTTCTTAGATTGTGACGTAGGAGGAACGTACACGTGCCTCGCGGGTGCAGATGGGCAATTGGCGAGGTCAGACGTTGTCGCGTAGAAATAGGAAGCGGCCGGAAGTTGACGTGTGTAATCACAATGGGCTGAGGTGATCGGGGAATGACGCTGCCACGGATTCGTCGCGACATTGACGGCTATTAGTATTATTTCGGGACTGTATCTCCGTTCATTGTCTTCTTCGGTTTTAGAAAAGGTGACGGACTACACGCATGGTGGTCAAGGTTGCTTCGAAATCGATCTCGATTCGAAGTTCGTTAAAGCATTACTTTGAATGAAGAATCTACATTCTTGCTAAAGTGTTGTTTTTTGACGAATTTCTCTTAACTTGTCAATTGATAAAAAATAGTATTTTACAGTTGGTAAAATTTGCGATCTTTTAAAAATTTGGCGGCGGCGGTGGTATTGAATGAATTATAGTTGATGATCAGGCAAAAACTTGTCTTCAGATAACAGTAACTCGCAGCTATATTTGGAGAATAACAGAATAATTGAACGCAAATTATAGAAGATTTGTTAAGAAGAAGTATTAGTAATATAGAGAATAATAGGTTGGGGATATATTTGTCATAAGGAAGAAATTGGAAGAAATTCGGAATGGTGTATCATGTATTTGGTTATTCGTATCGTTAAACGCGTATGTTGTGAAAAGATCGTCTTCTCGTGAATGAGATCGCAGGTGAGAAATTACGTTTAATTTATGTTTGTTTTCCTTCCGCAACCGTATCATAAGTCTCCGAAGCGACTGTATTTATATAAACGTCTCCCTTGTTTATTTTCCACTTCTAAATCTATCCCGCACGTGCCGGACATCCTGTATATAAGTGATACATATACCTGAACAAAGTACTTCTTCAGCAGATGATATTCATTCACGTACTTTATCTACATTAATCTTTCTCCTCGTTCGCCGCGTTTATATTTACGATGACCATTCCAGTGGCTCGCGCAAATGCCAAGCAGAAGTGCTCGAAATAGATTTTATTATTATTATTATTATAAGTGCTCGGCGTGTGCCTTTGTGCCGCGCGGGGCAAACGGCCATCCGTCAAAACCGTCCGCGGAGCACTTCCTTAATGCGCGCCGATAAGACCGGAATGACCGCGATATTCAAATTTTTAAGCTCCGTTCTTTTGTGCGCTGTCCGAAAGGTTCCTCGTTTTATATGGCGAAGTATAAGTAAGATCGCGACCGCATTCAACTTCGCCGGATCTCCATGGTTAGGGGATAGTATCTGCATAGAATGGACCGTGAAAAATGGATATGCGGACGTGGGAAAAGTAAGCTTTTGAAGGATAGGTATATCTATTAGATCTATTGAAAATAAAGCAGGAATCTTTAATCTTCTTGATAACGCCACATAATACATCTTGTCTTTAATTTGGTATACAGCCAAAAGCATTGGAATACATTTTTGATTTTCCAAAGAGACTTTTTTTAGGGGAAATTACAGTTTTCCAGCAGCGCGGAATCATAGAATAATTTCCCTAAATCAGAGTGGAAAGTATTGGCAGTCCCTTTGATCTTTTTGGTAGCGATTCTCATGATCTCGAATTTGGCTTGTTCGGATGTACAAAGGCGCGGTATAAAGTCTTGACACCGCAGATGTTACTGAAGCTATATTTGGAGACGCCATGGGAAATGTGAGAAAACATGCTAGAACATGCTCCAAAAATGCAAAGACAACATAAAAAATTGCTTAATCGTTCCACGCGACAGTAACCCGGTATTCCCCCAACTCTTATTCTTTCTGTCAGCAACATCGTATACGTACATATAGACGTAAAGTTCACCCAAAATGTCGCTTAGCCGTCGCAGCCCTCTCGCGATAAATAATCGCGCTTTCGTGCCGTCCTTTGTGCTCAGTCTGCGGCCACATTTTAAACATATGCAAATGCGCGCGGCCTAAGCCGTCTATGATGACCGTGACTGGAAATTGTAAAGATTGCGGACGGGAGACACATCGGACGAAAAAGTGTAGAGGATTAGAGGCGTGCGATGAATGAATAAAAACTGTAATAATACCCACAGCCGGGAGAGGTGGCGAGTTTAAAATCGTGCGCCATCAGGAGAACGAAATAAAAAAAGGAAAAGGTCGAGGGAGGGACGAGAAGGTGGTTGGAGGTACGGTGCGCTTAAGATTTGTGGATTTTTTCGCGTTGAAGAAAGTCTTGTTTTGCGGACTTCACTTGCGAAGGAATTAGTTTCTTGGTTTGCTAAACGGGTAAAGCAGATAAGCATTGCTCCTTGTTGAAACGTCCACTTTTTCGTTATAATCTGCCTATTATTCGTTTGCCTTTATAGCATTTTGTGTTAGCCATCAACGTTTACACGTAAAAGACGTAAACGGATCGATTACGTGAAACTCCGTCTTTCAGGAGTCTACTGGAAACGGATATGGTGCATTTTTCCGGTCTGCGGAAAACATCCCCAAGAAAAGGAACGTTGTCCGATCGTTTCGTATATACGTGCTCAGCATGCACGCAGATTTGCTCTAAAAAATTGATACAATTTCATCTTACAGTGGGCTTAATGATTCGGAAAGTAATTTTTGCGGATTCTCCGTACTCAAATGGACGTAATTAGCGTGCAAAATTACACCTATTTAGTTAGAAAAGTATGTATACAGGGTGATTCATAAAGGAGGCGTAAATTTTAAATTGCGTTAAGAAGAAGAATCATTTTATACATATGTTCGATTTGAAATGTGCTAATGATGTTACTATTGAGATAGCGTCGTGGGATATGGCTATTACGCGACAAACAAATGAACAACCAATAATTTTTGAAGCTACTATCCATACCTTTTATCTTCATTGTTACCGGGTAATTATTTTGGAAATAACACGCGTCAATAATATCGCGGAAATCGCCCGCGAGCGAATAAATATGCAAGCATACCGTGAAGTCAGCTTAGCGGGTCAACAACAACGTCTCTCTCGAATCGCACAATAACCTATAGTAGATCATGTTAATGGGATATTGTATGTTTATTCTCGCGTTAAAGAGCGCCTATTCATTTTAGAGCCGGCTGGCGGAATGCATACGCATATGTGATATGTAAGTATCCGAGCCTGCTGCATCTTATTATCTGTGTCAGGTCGAGTCATCTCGTGCGTTATGCAGCCTTAATTACAGGTTCGGACGAAATCGTGCCGTAAGTCAGCCTCGGCGAACGTTCTTAGAATTAATATTTACACGAATGCATTTTTAATGGAGAGCGCTGCAGATATAGATAGTGGTAAATGGTAGAACATTATGCAAATTTGCTTATACAGTGTGCGCTCGATTATCTTCGTCCAGGTGAATGTCTCAACCAGACAGAGAGAATAACTTGTAAGAGAATATAGTAGGCTGTGCCTTTATTTCATCATGTACCCAAATTAATGCATTAACATTAATGTACGGGGCAACTTTACGTATTTGTGGAAACGTGGAAAAGGAACAATACCCGTCAGTGATTTGATTTCTTTTTTCTTTGCAAGATTTCTTTGCATTGGCAAAGATCAAAGAGAACTTGGATACAGTTTGTAAGGATCTTCTAGGACAATAAGGTTCATGATATCGTGTTGGCAAGACCTCCGAGTGAAGATTAGGGAGATTGCTAATATGGCAAACATCTTAATTGAAGGAAAGCTATTGGCGAGATGGGTCTGCCGACGATTGACGACTTTTTGGGATTCTCTAGACATAATCTCAATTGAATATTTGGACAAGGGATGGACAATCGCAGTAGACAGTAGAAGGCTGGCTTATTGGATCGATTCAACGCTGAACTGAAGAGAAAAAGACTTCACCTAGCGAAGAAAAAATTTTCTACCGACCAACCACCAACCAAGAACTAGTCCGATTACAATACGAATTGGTGCTCCATTCAGCACGTTCGCTCGACTTGTTCATGTGACTTCTTTCTTTTTTCAATCTTGAAAAAAATGGCTTGACAGAAAATAGTTCACGCCAAACAGGGAGATGATTGCCGAAACACAGGCCTATTTTGCAGCATTACTTATCTCTGGAAGGGACGGTAATTTTTTTGAACAATTTGCTTTCTAGATCACGAGCCATCTTTTATATACTTACACCAGCTTAACATCCAACGAGGATAAAATACGCAACGACTGGAAATTGAAGCATTGTTGTGAATAGAGCAGATTTAGTAATTTAAATACAAACATTTTTTCAAACAAGAATAATGACACAGTAAGATGAAAATTCCTTTGTACACATTGTTATCACAATGAGATTGTATTTAATAGACGTAGAAGGTGAAATCTATGTCAAATAAATTGCTCTATACATGCGTTCAGAAGGTCAGAAGGTGACGACGTACTGCCTGGGCAAGTTTTTATGCAGCTTCAAAATTAAACAAACTTCCCCGGCACATAGGTCTTCAATTAAACCCTCTCTAATATAATAACTCTACGAAACGCTCATCTCATTACTACATAACTGGTTCCATCCCTTACGCCGATATTACCGGATCATACCTCATGCTGCACACTTTGGCACGAGAATGCACGGGGTCCTGTTTTTTCCCGACATCGGCTAGAGGATATTAAGATGAACAGATGAGCTCGACAGCACTGGTCTCGCCAAGGCTTGCGTACGACATAATAGCTAATACCTGGATCACCCTACGTATTAATTTATCTTTTCGGATGGAAAACAACGAGAACCGCTCGGGCTCGTGTAGTCTTCTTCCTTTTTAGCGTTGGGAGTGCGTGAAACACGTGGCGATAGATGTACAAAAAGCGTACGAAGTGTGCATGTATGTACATGTAGAGGCTCTTTAGGTTTCGAACGTATGGACGTGTATAATTAAACATGTTCTGAAGGGTATGGCTCTTTTATAAGTTTTATGTTCACTATCATGCTGTTGTCCTTTGGTTTTTATGAAATATTTTTTGCTAGCAGGAAAGCTGGCATCTCTGCAAGGGGCACTACCAGCTGAATAAGCTCCTATTATTTCGCGACATTTTTGTTTTAACTTAAGTTAAGTAATACCTCAAGCAACGAAAAATGGGAAGATCAGAATATTTCAAGCAATAATTCTTCACTTAACAATATAAATAAGGACAAGGCTATGATCGAATTAGAAAATTGCCTGCTGCGAATATTCTTCTTTTGAGGAATCTACAGAACTATTAACTGATGAAATTAAATTTCTCTACAACCCCGTCTACTTTTTTGGTCGCAAACTTACATCTTATTGTACTGCACCTTTATTTATAGAAGTAGCCAAACTAACCTGATTTCATTGCACACAGCGTGCAGGCGGAGTATTAGCACGAGCAGCTTTGACAATATAATCTTTTCCAGTAAACCACCGCGCTGTCAATACATCCAGCTCAGAAGTCAGCAGCAACTGCTTGATATAATAACAGAGTTGTGAATACTTACATATAGCGAAGCCGTTCCATTCCGGCCCTGGTTATTAAATATCCTAGTTGACAGACGCTCTTGTACGCGTATATGAGCATGGTTACATGTACACGTACGGTACGTCCACCGGCAAAAAGGGGGAAAGGCACGGGTTGCGCGAGAATGACAGTTTGTTAATTTAAACGCGTCGGATGGAAGACATTTGACACCCAGACGAAGTTCGTGTGGAGGTGGTGACGACGACGTCGTAGAAAAATAGAATTTTCTCCTTTTGCTTAGGGAAAAAAAAATTGTTGGTTAGAGTCCGTGAAGTATTGTAACTGTCAACGGGATTCAATTTCTATCGGATTCTAACATCGAAACAATATCGGAGATATTAAAAATTTGTCGCCGCGTCGATGATAGGTTCGCGATCGCTTGCGGGCGATAAATTTATTAAATTCGATGCGAAAGAAATTAAATAAATCCAGAGCATGACGGCGGAGTTTGCTTTTTTCGGGAAGGAAAGTTGTTCCATTGTTTATTAGTTAGATAATAGTGAATGTTATGTTAAAATTTCCCCAAAGCGCTGAAACGCCATCTTTCACAAAGATGCATGAGCCTCTTTGTGATCGTTTCTCACGACAGTAACAAGATGCCTTGCACTATCCTTATAATTTAATAAAAGGATAATTTTCCTTTTCTTTTCCTTTTCCTTTTCTTTTTTTTTCCTTTTATTTCTTTTCCTTTTCTTTCTTTTCCTTTTTTACCCAGTGGTTAGATTTTTCATGCCTTATAACCTTAATTAGATGGTCGACTAGCACCATTTGGTGAAACTTTCCGGTGTATTCGACAGTGGTTCCAGTTTTTGGCCATCGCGAATATTCATAGTCTACGGCCACCTTTAAATTCAGCCGCCTAAAATTCACTGTGGCAAATGATGGTGTAGAGCCCTCGTAAACTGCGTCCATCTTGGCCTTAATTTGCTCAATATTCGATTTTTTACAGAAACACTAGCATCGACTGGTCATACAAACAAAAGTAAGAACTAAATATTGCAATGTCTTACAATGAAGTCTATTGACATAGAAGAAACATTTCTCAAAAACACAACGCGTCTTTTGAATTCCCCACTCAGAAATCTTTGCGTATAACTAATTCCACTAAATTACGTTAAACTTAAGAAGAAGACGAACGTCCTAAGGTAATTTAGAGCCCGAAGTCGTCCCGTTGGGATTATTTAATTGGTTGTGAAAGCTGGAAGCGAACAACATCAACATTATTCGAAAGTCGTGTATGCATTAAGGTCTTTCGTTTTATTTGCATACGTCAATAAAATTAAAGAGGATTGAAATTAAACGCTGCTTAATAGAATTCGTTTTATGCCGCGTCTAAAACGTACTAAAAATCAAATCTCTCCGCACATCGACTATGTGAAAACACGCGATCCGTACGGCTGGCCGGATTCGAGCTGGTCGCAATGACCAACTGGCAGTCAGCTATGTGCAAACACGACGAAGGTTTGCGTGTTCGCTAGTAATGAGTCTTAGGAAATTAATTGAGCAAAGATATATGTTTGTACGTACGTCCGTGGAGTTCGTTTTATAGTAATGTAATGGTCAAACGCATACATACACACCCAGTGTATGACCTATGACATTGCGATGCGTCTCCGATATTTGTTTGCATCGATGGAGTTGCCCACACGTACGGTTAATACGTATTTATCTTTAATATTTGCGTGCGTCCGAATGCTGGCGGGAAATTGTGTAAGCTATTAAAATAAGTCAACTTCGAAGGCTTTGTATAAAGATTAAAGATTGGAAGTTGTGCGCGCCGCGTTTAATGCTAAAGTAGAACTAAAGATGTCCGAAAATTCGAATTAATTTATCAAATCTGATATGGAGAACTTCAATTTGAAATTTTCGACTTTTGCACGTATGTTGCAAGTGATACATCGAAGTCTGTTAAAGTGCACTAAAATATATTTTTAAATTATTACAACCACAGTTCGAGGAATGCAAGTGCAAGTTATCGGTTATTTATTTTGGTTACCTTTGATTGAAGATGTAGAATAAAGCTAGACTTCTCGTTCTACAAATTAATTGCTAAAAAAATTGGTAACTACTCATTGATTATATAACGGCAAAGATTTTCTGTCTGGTGAATAGTGGGGAAGAGTTATTGGACCGTTGTGACTTTTTTCTTTGTCTTCAAAATGTACCCAAACTGCAGTCTTCATATCTTCGGTGTCACTAAAACGGTACCCGCGAAGGTCCCTTTTTGACTTTTCAAACAGGTAATAGTCACTCTGAACCATATCTGGATTTGCCTCGCACATATTCTTCTCCTATCCGTAGGGTACTTATCCTCAAGAACAATGGCACGAATTCCGACTTCAGGGCTGATTCAATGCTTGTGTTTTATTTATTTGTATCTTCCAAATTCTTTACCTTTTGCGCTTGCGCATGTTTCTTGATATTTGTTGTGATTCAAGTCAAGTCGAGCTTTTTTATTTCTACGACGCGAAGATCACGTTATTCAAATGAACTAATCCGACTGGACGAATAAAACGCATCTAATCTCTCCGCTAATTGGTAATTTTTTCTATAATAGCGCCGCCGCTTCTAGTTTTTACGATTGCGCTTGTTTGTTCCTGTTCCAAATTCCTGTTTCCCCAATCTCCAACCAAACTGCCTTTAACGGCGATATCCAATTTAGGGAGGCCTTTTTCGATGGAGACTCATCAAGGTGTAACAACGCGACAAAACATTGTGTAGGTAATCGAGAATCATCCATATTCATATTCCTTTCCCACCAATGACATATTTTCTTTAATATCTTAACCTTCAATTGTATCTGGTCGATTTCCAATGATAATACATATCCTGGTGTACTAATTGGCCAATGATATATTTTTTGAAAATGTCGTACCTGCACTGCTTCTACGTTGTGCAAATACCGCAGGTTCCAGACTGCTGCACCATATAGAAGGAACAAACAAGCCACGCTCTCCAAAAGCTTTGTTTTGGTCTCAAAACTATCAGATCTAGATCTTGGTAGTAGATTTCTTACTGTAGTGGGTGCCATAGAGGCTGTGTGCAAAACAATTGCAGGCTTCATAAAAAAAAACAAAGGAACGACGAGACAATTGAAAGATTTTACATACTCTAAGAAAGGGGCTACCTTTATAATGAAGAGCAACAATGTCTTTCTTTTTTACTAAGCGTTGAGTGTAGGCTTTCACGACCGTAATCCATAGTAGAAATGTCTTTCGGGTGATGTCGCGTAGTTAATATTTTACTTGACGTTTCGCTGACCATGTTGTCAGCTTCTTCAGAAGATTTCTAAAGACTTTAGTCTGCTGACAACATGGTCAGCGAAACGTCAAGCGTCAGTTGATTGTCCTCGCAATATCGCATCAATATCTCCAATATCTTATTTCCATCTATCGCTGAACTAGAGAGCAAGATCAGATCATCAGTAGAAGGGATTTGCTCCTTATTTTTATGTTTGAATTTAAGTCGGTCGTATAAAAAGCATTGTCGTAGAAGTGTTTTCATTGTTCGTATTATTTTATTTTTTTATAGCCAGGATAACGGTAGAATTTAACAGTCGTTATCTTTTTTGGTCAGGCATTGGGCACACAAAGACTATTTGCAGCAACTCCTCGTCCAAGATTATCACTTTTTAAAAATTTTCCAATGGCTTATTGCTTCTTACCAACAAACATTGATTTCACAAGAAAATGTTAGTGTTAGTCAAATATTATTCGCAACAAGCACGAGAAATGACGAACTCTCCTCGTATATCACGCATACTAAATTTCTCGACAGATTGCGCACGTGAAATGCACGTTCATCATTTTTACGGACAACAATACCTATCGTAAAACTGAAGTAACCATCTTAAACCGTTTTTACACTTTCTACTCGTCTACTCTCTCAAAAACGAATATCCACGTAACTCAAATCGCTTCCACATCCTTCGCGAGTATTATACTAAGCGTCACCTATGCATGTGCCTACGTATTATGTACACAAGCGCTAAACTTCGCTTCGGCATCTTAGTAATAAAAACGCTCGTACATCAGAAAGCACAGGCTATAACTCATCTTAGGATCGCTAAACGGCACCGGTACCGTTCGTTCGTAGCTTTCACCGTGCCAAAGCTAGATTTATGCCCGCGATAAGTGCAGCTCATTCGCGTCCATATTCTAACCATTAGGAGAATTGGGAGGTGATAACAGTCTGCAGCACCATCGCCGTATATACGAATTTATACCTAATTAAAAGACGAACGAACAACCTTCAAATTATATCTGAGTACGTAACACGCTACCTTCACTTAATCCAGAATGTCACGTGGTCAATTATTTGGGGATTTATGAATTTAATTTGACCAATAATAAATAAATAAATAAATAATCCCAAAATTCAAATAGGATCAAATAATAATAAAATTACAACCGCAGGATAGCGCGTGCAACGAAGGGTGTTAAGAGAGAAATGTTAACTATCGCAAATGTACTTAGAGAGATAAAGATAAGAGAAGGGCCACTGTTGCAACAAAAGCTATGCAAAATATGCGAATTCGTACTTGCAATATTTGCCAAAAATAACCATACAAGAATATCGTTACAAAGTTCTGGACAAAAATGAACCTAAATACCCAAGATTATTCCCACAATTTCCTAAATTTCAGTAGTGACAGCTTTTAGACGACCCTGTATTATATACAGGGCCGTTAGATTTATATTGGAGGGTGTATACCCTTCATACGTAGATAGGAAACTGAAAGGGGGCAGGTAGTGAGAATGGATTTAAAAGAAAGCAAAAAAAAAACCGAGTACGACTATCTAACGAAGTGAAGAGTTGTTGTGACCAACTGGTGGACACTGGCGTAACCCCTTCGATCACCCCCGTCGGCATTATCGAATGCATTCATCGAAGCGTACACTGAATCAATTACGATGAAATTTTAAAATCTCCCATCGCGTAGGTGCAGATATATTGTTGTGGATGAGGGTACTGGGCCTCGATGACGCAATCTCTTTGTTGTTTATCATGTGGAGCGGGTAGAATAGACTCGTAGATGCATGTTAAAAATCATATGGTCTCGTGAGTTTGTGTGAAGATTGTAGTGCGGTGAATTGATAAAAGTGGTGTACCAAGCATAAGTCACGCTTAAAAAAAAAGTAAATCTCAAGCATATTGATGCAGGTTTAACAAAGATATTTAGGAAATTATTTTTGTTAAAATTAAGAAAATATGAAAAATAAAAAAAAGACATTGAACTCAATCTACCCTACTAAACTTTAAATTTATGTAGCCAAACTTCTCAAAATATTCTGGTTCTGGTGCGAGACAGAACAAAAGAAATACCAACTAATCAACTCAACCGACCTTTACTACCCTATCTTACATCTCCATTCTGCAAGCGTCATGCTCTCACGCTAAACATACAAATACAGCACGTCCAAAAAATAAAAGGTCCTTGATTTTACAAAACCCTTGTAATTGATCAAAACATTGCGACCGGTTTCGCGCTTAGTAGCGCATCCTCGGGCGAGCTAAAACACGTGTAAATTGCAAAATATACCTATTCCTACAGCACATACTATGGAACAACACCTTAACAGTCGGAAAGAGGAATAATTAAAATTATTCATGTTTCTCTCTCTCTCATATGTGGTTACAAATCTTCGCAATTATCCAATTTTTGATATGTGTATATTTTTCTCTTCTTCCTTGTCTGTACACTTGCACAATTCTAAACGTTTAATTATGCACAAAAGACAATTATAAAATTATTAATTAGCAGCTGTAAGGATAACTCGAGTAATATATCTGATATCACGTAACAGCTATAAGTTGTGCACTTATTAATTCATGCGAGTTACACAACGAGAAACTTATCGTAAGTGTGTAATGGTGTAATTAAACATTTTTTCTTGTCCACTGCAATTTACTTAAAACTTGCTTTAGTACGTGTAATTTGCTTTTACAACGTTGCCAACTGAGCTGGCCTCTCGAACTTCAACATTATTCTCATTTTCGATCATAGGAATATGTTAAAAAATGGCTGAAAATATTGGGAAAGAGCCCGTTAAAAAGGCTGCTTTCAAAAAATAAGTCAAAAACAAAGAGGGCAAGAAGCTACAAATTACTTCAATAGTTATAGCCAAATTTACTGAAAAATGTTACCAACGACACTTTTTGAAATAGATTTCCAGCACAAGTACAAAACCAACATCCAACAACCCGGCTGAACATACATTCCGATGATAATTGAGATCAATTCTTTTCGGGGAAAAAGAAAATTAAAAAAAAAGTGAAATCTATCGTTTTCATACGCAATTTTATATTCCGAAGGCGTAATAGGACGGTATCCTCCCTATACGACTCGATTTTCCGCTACGATAACGAGCTGTTCACGCCCGTTATTAAATTTTCTATTATATATCGGAAAATGCAACCGCAGGCCGCGTTTATGAATCGTGTGTCCGCAAATGTTGTGCATTTATAGCCACCGTTGCAAGGAGCTACGTGCGACGCGAGATGTAAAATGTAAGGTTGTAAATCAATCCGATCTAATTCGATTTTTTTTAATAATCAAACTCGAGGAAAACAGCCCGCAAGGCCGCCGATGTGTTGCATTAGAGCGCAATATTTCAATTTCGATGTACAGCGTCAGCCCGGAGGGTGGTGCGATTGGGGGGGCTATAATGTTACATGAATTTTCAATATGGTGTTGCGAAGGAGGATGTAATATTGAATAATGAAATTTGAGCCTAGAAAATAAATATTAAATCAATGTAAGAAACGTGACGTTTGTTTTTCTAAAGTTTCTAATTATTAGTGACGATATGGCAGATAAGAATTTGGAATGATCAGCTTTTGTTATAAATACTCTTCTGCCATTACATCACATAAAACTCTTCAAATTTAAGCTAGCAAGTGATACTTTAGAAGGTTAAGTTAGCTTACGCTAATATAATTTTTTTTTTGAGTTTTGAAAAAATTGCTGGATATCCTCGTTATTTATTAAACAAATTCTAAAAGTTCTTTTTGCTAACTTCAACCCAAAAAGAATGAATTAAAATTAAAAAATCTGGTCATCTAATTCCTGTGATTATTGACATTAACCAACAATTAACTAACTGAAATATATCACAAGTAACTTTGAGAATTCATTAAAAGTACTTACCGCTATGCGTCGTATTAGATTCAGCATCAGCAACTTCCGTCCTAGATTTCTTCGACTGACTACTCTCCGTCGGCGAAGAAGATGTTTCCATCCGTTCCTGCTTGATGTGCGGTTTAATATCTTCGCCATCTTCCAAGCTCGACGACGTCAGAGGTGACGAAGACGCCCTTCGTTTAGGCGTCGAAGAAGCGGCGCCGTCGACGCACAGATCACCCGGAGCCGGAAGCCTCGGTGAGGCTGGCGGCGGTGTATGCACCCTGGTTCCGCTTCCAGACGCTCTCTTTCCGGAAATCGGCGCGGATATACTTGGTCTCCTCGTGTTGATCGTCGAAAGAGGTAGGGCGCCGCTTTCGTTGTCCTTCTCTCGATCCGTGTTCCCGGGAAAGCAGTGGCCCGTGAAATTCTCCTTGTTGCATGACGCCACCTTGTGCTGGATAAACCTGACGATGTCCGAGAGGGCGAAGGGTTTTTGACAGGCGCCGCATGTTAGGATATCCTGGTGACAATCTGGATCTGCTCCGTCTACATCTGCTAAAACAAAGATCTGCATTAAGAAAGTTAAACGGATGGAAAAATTTTTTTCGGGGCGACGGGGGACAGTTGAGAATATTTTTCTTAGTATTTTCTTTACATGACAGCATTAAATAAACAGTTTTTCCGGTTTTTCTCAAAACTACTTTATGTGGACATGTCTGATTTGCTACGAACGCTCCTCAAATATAAAACTCACGCTACGAGTTCTTACATAAATACGAGCATAAACCACTTCTTAAATGTCACATAGAAGACTTTCCAAATCCTTATCCATCCTCACGATATGACGACAGCAATGAGAGTTCGACGTTCATTGTTAAGTCGAATAATTAACGATTTGTCTCGGCCGATTTGATTGCTAATCCTCATGGGTGTTTATTAGGGGGCCTCGCGAAGGGGTAGCCCGCCCCTCCCACGGCCTCCTGGTCGAGTATCATTACGACACCCGGTCACGTCGGCGGTGTGGGTTTCTTTCGCCAGCTGTTTACAAAAATCGATAGCGTCGCGGCCACAATGCAAAAATGTAGAGTGGCTATTGTCGGGTAAGCTGTGCATAACGCGTTCGCAGCCGCATAAAAATGTTCCCGCATGATGCACATGTACGTCCTCTATCTACTCCATGTATGTATTATTATAGGTTAGTTGAGTGGTTCTCGAAGCGATGGGTACCCATCCGGCGGTGTGACGAATTTTGCGCCGATAAATTTTGAATGGGTGCCGCAGGGTGCTTCATTAGCACCAATATTGTTTAGCCAATAATTTTTTTTTAATAAAATTGAAAGGTTATAAGGATATAAACGAAACTATGTTAGAAATTTGAGTATAGATGGAAATAATCTTAAAATTAACCGAATTATTTTCAAAATTTGATGGGTTTTGTAAAGTTTCCAATTAACTAACTAAAGTATAAAATCAGATGGATTCTTTTTAAAACGATCCAAACGTTGCTGACAAATTTCTTTGTCCCTGATCAGCATCTAATACAAAGATACTTAATTCTTTATGGTGATGGATTATCTTCAAGAGATCTACGACCACGTCATAATTATAAAAACCTTCCGCTTTCTATAAATTGTAAAGAAGATTAGAAGTTCGAACGCAGCCTGTTTTCTAGGTAATATTTTATTTAGAGGATTTATGCTATCAATAATGGTGACATTAATACGTTAAGCTGAGGAAATAAGATACATTACGACGAGTTTTATGAACGGTCGCAAAATTTTAAAGATAAGAGATTGAATAAAACACGTTCTTCAGATTCGTCGCTCGCAACCGAAAAGTGGTAGAAGTAAGCGCTATTTGGCGATCCCGAAAATATTGCTTGACAAAATCAGAAACATGCATTATACATTTTATCTTCGTTATATTGCTTATTAGAGATCCAATAGGAAATCAATACAACCAATTACCGAAAGCGTATGGAATACATACCCGGTATATATCAGAAAGGAATCACCCACGCGTATACATTGCTTGCTGTACTATCGAAGTAGAAACAGAAGACGAAGAGGAACATACATAAGTGAAGGGAGATACACTTTCAGCGACTTTTCCATATGTAGTAGCACCAATAACTTTTCTATTATAATATAAATCGTCTGGTAATAGACTCCGCTAGACAATTTCTTCGTTCCTCTTCTCTTTCGTTCGGTTTCTCTTTCCATTTCGCGTATTGTATAGATATATATTTTCAATTGTTTCATCCCTCAACGCGACCCAACCCGAGACATATATCGATACAGCTACTATACGTACGTACGCTGATATCCACTACTTCCATCTCTTTCCATATTTCCGTCTTTCCGGCGGACAAGTCCGGATAAATCGATGAGAATTGGTCGATGTCCATTCGTCCACTTTTATTTACTTTTTGACCATTGTCCGTTCACTGTCCGATACCCAATGAAAAACTTGCTTCATGTCGGTAAATAAGGTGTGCACGCACCCTTATTGGTCAGTCAGGGTGTGGTCAGCGTTTCGGGGTGAGTGGAAACTGGATAGCCGGTTGGTTACGAAAAAAAGATACACACGTTGGGTAATTTATTTACCTACGAAACCTGTTTTTTCGTGCGAGGGAAGTAGGGGAAGAAGACGCGCCAGGAGTTCTAAAACGGTTGTATTAGATATGCGTAGTATTTCTTTTGTTTCGGTCTAAAATCCGGAATACATGAAAAAAATTTGTAAATTAATCAAACAGTTACGTAATAGGAATTTATTAAAATTGAAAAAATTGAAGTCAGATAGGACCAACGAGTCTCAGAGTAATAATCTTGTGGAGCGGACGAAAAAATTATGGCTAACGAAAATAGCTTCGAGAGCTATAACAGTTTGGAAGCAGGCCTTTTAGACCTAAAAGTGTACGATTCTCTTCCAGTCCTTTCAATCATTTCTATGTCTCCCCAGTTACGAATCTTCTTCTCTTCTATTGCCTCACTTCATCTTTCCTCAGTTTACCGCATTTCGTCATAGCTTCAGGTTTCTTCCAGTGTTTATTGTTTATTTATTTATCATTAAAGAGATATCATCTATGGCATACGCTTTTACGTTTGTGACGTGCTAAATAACTTTTATGTTATTATTATTCTTTTTATTTTATTTAATATTTAATGCAACAGTGAAGTTAATATAAGTATTGCAGAAATTTATCATAAAAAGTGATACAAAAAAGCATATAATAACACTCAAGACTGCATGTGTAGGTACATACATGTATGTTATTCGTTGTAAAGCTATAATGACGAGCCGCACAATAAAAATGTCCGGTAAATTAAACAAACCCTTGCTGCTTGCTGCCATTTCTAATGTCCAGGTGCGCGTTTACACAAGCACACGTTCAAATGGAGAACACAGCATGTGCAATAATGGACCAAACAAACGGCTCAGACGTATACATTGTCCAACGGTGGAAAGGGTGGGACATTCATACATATTATATGTATGTATTTTTGGTTATATGCCTTAACTAACCCTTTTCATTTCATAACTGTTAACGTTAATATTTTATTACCAGCAGATTTAGCAACCAATCGCCTTTTGCAAGTAACAAATCCGAAGTAATAAGAATCTAAACATGTACTTTGCGGAAGCAAGTAAAACGAATACGTGTGAATATAAGCTCATTCGGATAGTAGCGGTTTCGCAATTTTTACTCTTAAGTTTCAAGACGCGTAACAATTAAAACTTACGTATTAATAGAAAGAACATAATGCACATATGTGCGATAATGTACATAGATTATCGTAAATTCTTTAAACGACGTAACCTTTTTACATGCCTTTCATCAATTGATTTAAAGCATGTTTATTTTTTTTTCTAGCAATTTGCTTAGGCGCGTTTTATGAAAAATATAGAAAATAATTACTTGAAATTTGCATACGTAAAGGTAAAGAGGTACGGGTCAGCAATACACGAAGAAAAATTATCGACAAATCGCTCTTGCTAACACTGCGATTTCAATATTGACGAGATTTTTGCCATAAATTCACATATTGCACGTTTTTCTTACAATTATCATTCGGAAATGGACATAGATGTGAAGATTTTGTCGTACACTATAGACCTATGCCATCCTTCTTTCAACCTCACAAGATTCTCCACTTACACACTGAGCATTTGTAGGAAAGGTCAAGCTTATCTGAGAAGATTCGTCAACTGTGATCAAGAGAATTAAGTTTGAAGAGCTGCAAGTTGGTCGAAGCGACCAAACTTATTTGAGAAGACTTAACAACCGAAGAGAAGAATTTCATAGCCTTTAAATGCATTTGGCGGATTTCAATAGTTACAATTGCATCCCTTATTAATAGGTTTTTTAGTTACTAAAGCATTACGACTCGTAATTTTTTGATAAAAAGCAGGAAGATATATTTATATTGCTTTTAAATAAATACGCCCAATTTTTCCTAGAATCAATCCCTTATAACGAAACCTATTAAAAAATCCTACTTCAGTTGTTTCATCGAAAGGTTGAAAGCTACTGAAATAACACAGCTAGCACTACACACTCTTGACTATTTTCGGAATACAATCAACAGTGTTTGTGCGCTCGTGTATATCTATGTGTGACTTGTAGACGCGATAGAAGGGCGTGCGTTAAACAGGAAGGGTGTTTCACGATGTTGGGGTAAACCGAGCCGATAAACAAAGTTGTTTGGCAGTCAATATTTATTAGGTATGGGACTGGAACGCATACGCCAATTGATTATTGGAATTTACTGTAATGTTCGCAGTTTTCGCATGGAAGAGATCAATAAGGGATGAATTTTTATTTGGGAAATTCTGGTCCATTTACATATAGTAATATGAATATGTTACCAATCACTATTTTTTTTTTAACCTTTATTCGTCTCTACCATTCGCTTAACACCGTATTATGCTAGAGCATAGAAGGATAACATTAGTTTCGGTAAGGTTCGTCTCACTGCTGCGTACTAAGATGAAATAGTTCCTCATTTGGAATTTGGAATTTAGTTTGACTCTGGCTTCATCAATTTTCGGCATTATAGATTTTTGCCAGTCTTATTCAGATCAGATTCTAGCAAACATGAAATCTGCGGAATCAAAATTTTTTGGGGTCCTAGAAAGCATCGTATCCTTTTGCCAACTTCTTCACCAGTTTCCTACTTTCTGAGCGCCTCTGCTGTTCTTCCTACTTGCATCTTATGGATTCGTTTAGCGAAGAGATCTTACGTAATTCGTTGGCTAATCCTAAAGATTTTATGGGGCTTGTTAACTTTCCTAATCTTTTCGGAATCTGTTAACTCTTTGGGTCTTCCAATTGTTTATACCCACTTTCGCCAGTATCTTTTTATTTACTGTTGTCGCCTTGGCAATTTTTTCTTTAGCCTTTATAACCTTTTTGATGTAGCATTACGATGTATTAACGACATTTTAACTGTTTCTGTTAGTTTTAAATAAGAGGTTGACGATGGTGATTGAAAAAGTTGGTCAAAATCTTTATTAATAGCGACGAACACAAAGTCTATTTTCTGTGTCAATACCTGTCCATGTTAGCTTCTGTCCCTAATCGAAACACAAACAGAACAGGAATAATCCCCGCTTCTTTACGAAATCGTGCGAATTATTAACGCTAACGTAATTAAGCCCGGTAAAAGAACGGCTTTTCGGTTCCTATACGTCTGTTTGTTATAACATTACGTGTACGGCACGCAATCTACAAGAGACCTAATAGGCGGTAGTCGATGTTTACGAGAGATGCGGGTCTGGAACACGTCGATTTATTCGATTACCGGTATTCGGGCGATGTGACAAGCCAGCCCCAGAGGTTTCCAATGCGATTACTGACCACCTTTGGCACAAAAAAACTATCGCCTTGATCTTATTAGAGACCCTGACTTCGTACGGCGACTAACGCGATCAAACAAGGTTGACGTTGTTGTTCGGCCCGAGGCGACGCCCGCGAATTTTTCTATCAATGCCCGCGTCCCGAATAGTGTCGTTTTCGGCTATATTTAGCGCGGCCGAAAAAAGCGATGGCCTTCTTTAATGAATGAGCGCACCGATAACAATGTGAGAAGGGGAAAACAATGTTGCTAAAACGTAGTACAAGGAATATCGCCTTATCAATTTGTTTTTGTCCCAGTAACATTTCTTCGATTTCTGTTGTCGGTCCTTTGAAAGCAATTCAAAAATGAGATTTTGCCATTTTAAAAAGAAAAAAACAATTCAACTCGAATAATCGCTGTTACTTTAAGCTTGATTCCCAGCTCAAACAAAATGTTGGATTTTTAGGAATTTTGGATCTGGAAAAATTTAGGAAATGGCATCAATGTTTTCTATTTATTCTTTCCATAAAATAGTGTTATTGTTTTCGTACTCAGGGGGTCTCATAGGTAACGCCAACATTTATGGCGGGCAAGTCATGTTGTCTTTGCGAAAACCAATCTCGTAAGCTATTGATTTTAAGCAAGTTTAGCAGTTTTGAGTGAGCTAAACTGTACTTGGACGTGTAAGTGTTCATTTTGATTTGGGAAAGTTGCATTAAGGACGCTGTAAACTAAACAACTTCTGACTTATTTGTTCTTTTTTAATTTATTTTTAAGTTTTAATTTGTTTTTTTTCACTAGATATAATTTCCTCTTTGGTCACTGAACAGATCATAAGCCCTCTAAAAGTGCTTTCAAATTTATAAAACCTATCAAATCGAACAGTACTTTCTTAAAAGGAATGATTTCCTGGTTATAAAACTTCAACCAGTCCAACTCGGGGACTGGTTGTTTCTGAAAACGCAGGAGAAACTGGCTATTATCATTTACCGAAAGAAATTCGAAACGATCATTTAGGCTCTCAATTGCTCAGAGAAAATTGCTGGGGCAACTTACCGTGTCTCTCTTAAAGCGGTTCCCAAAGATTTTTGGCCTTTCAATCGTAACATTTCCATTATTCGATCTCAAAGCTTGTTCAGAACTTTTCGCGTTTGAAAATTGTTTATTGTTGCCCAAATATTCGTAAAATGGTATTCCCAAAAGTACTAAGAATTAATCCTAATTTAGCAAAGTATTTCCCAAATACTAATAGCAAATCGTGTGTATGTTTTAAAGTCCTTTATTTGAACATGATTGATGAATTTTTTACTTTCGATTAGATTTAGATTACAGCGTATGAGTTGTGTTTATGTTACGCAATTTCTGTTTGTACACCTTTTAAAGTGAAGATAATTTTTTTTCTGTTTGTTCTGTTATTGGATGTTTTACTTTCTCCTTGTTTGATCAGTAATTAACTTTCGTTAAAAGAAGATAATTTTTTTCTGAATTTCATCATGAGAAATTAAAAAAATATATATGTCATTCTGAACGAAGAACAAATCAACAAAAAAAACTTTTAATTCCACCATTCCTTCTGGAAAAGGGATTTCTGCCTGAAACACTTACACCATACAACACAACGTTACAAAATAAATTCAATTGCATCAATTTGCGGTCGCCGCCGAAGTCTAGCGTGCGGAGAGTATATTACTGGCCTCTCTCTAGTTTGTGTCACGACCCGAGTTTCATTTGTCACCCCCAAGAGCCAATAAAATAATTCCAAGTATAGCCACTTGTATAGTTTTAGCGGTTATCTGGACCTTATGCGATTGTATTTACGATTGGTATATTACAGCGGCGTAGCCGTAGCGGATTAATCAGGACCATTTCCAATCAAGAGGGCTGAACTTAATTGCATCGCCACGGTCCTACGTCTTACGCCGAAATCCCATCGACTACACGTTTCGGCGCCTGTCGATTTATAATATTAATATTTTCTATTTCATTTCAGTTAAAATGGAAGAAGATATGAAACATTACAAAGCCTACGTTTCCAAACAAAAAATTAACAAGGGAAACACTCACCATCAGGATGGAAAACATGGAAATTCATCGCGATACCATCGAAAACAATAGCATGACGCGTACGCACTAATCACTACACTTTAACGAGCGTATCAAAGGATTTCATCCTAGTTCGAATTAAAATCGTACGACATGAAGAAGACCTTAAAGAACGGCCCGCATCAACAGATTCTTCAGGTGACGTGACCTTTTTGGATGCTGTTAGTTAACTGATTTCCTAGCACACAGGTAGCAAAATTAAGGGACCCTTCGAGATGACGTAGTGGAGGGGGAGGGGATTTAGAGCCGGGTTGATCAGGATAACTATTACTTATAAACTGCCCTCCGTAAATGGACCTAAAAATATATACCTCGGTAAAAAAGGGGGAGGGTGGTGGTATCGTAGGATCGTGACAAAAGAATTTTCGCCAATACAGCAGGATGACTGATATTAATATTCGACATTGGGCTTTTATCTATGGATTGTTCGTCAATATATTGTGGAAATCGTTAGCACTCTGATGGATGTATACATAAGAACCGTTACAAAGAAAGCCGGGATGCGTTTTATAATGGAAAAAATGTAAATTAAGGGTTCTCGTGTTGATTTTAAATTTAAATACGATGGGTTTAACAAGAAAATAGAAATTAAGCGGATAAAGCTATCGGAAAACGGAAAACCGATATAGGAAGCTGTTACCTTCTTTTATTACTTGCAGAAGTTATAATTGTCAAGTTTTTACAAAATTAATTGTAGAAATAAGATTAATACCGACGCCACTATAAAATTTTGCTATAAAGTTATGAAGCCTTACGATTATGTTACACGTATTTAATTGAGAAGTTATCTACAAGGGATGTCAGTACCTTGCTAGACGGGAGACTTGAATTAAAGACCTGAACTCTTGCGCGTTTCACATTTGTTTCAGTTTATGAAAGCTATAAACGGTACTCTAATAGAACATTCTACAACATCCAAGGCTCTGGGTCCCTTTTATCTAAATAGTTTCGTAAGAATCTAATTCTTATTCAATTTCAAGCTTTCTAATTTGATATATGCTACGCTTGACGATTCTATCCTTCCGAATCCGTAGCACCTAATATGCTCAATGAATTTGGTGCCTATCGCTCTTCTCGTTTAATCGATGTAGGCTTTATCGCCTTCACTACATGCAATTTCATAAATTTCCGCTTTTTCCTTCATACAAACAGAAACAAAAAAAATATATATATAAAGACCTATATTAATAATCCAACGTGCATGGCGAACAAAATATACGCGGATATTTGAGAGGCAATGGGTTTGAAGTATAAAATAAACAAATTCTACTTATGTGTGTTGTTATTAATTAATTTTTTATTTTAATTAATTATTTATTGATTAATTTTATTAATCGGGGGATCGAGATCTATATAAGGTAGCACATAAGTATCGAGGATGTTGGAGACGTTATAAGCAAAGCTACTCTTATAAATTTCAGTCTTATGTTTAGGGATTCATGAGAGGTAGCTATGCCGTACCTTTTAGGTGTGGGCCTGATATTTTAATTTTATTTTGTTAAACAAATAAATTTCACTTAATAATCAGTAAGAAAAGGGTTGAGCTATGCGATAGTTTTCGATTCGCCGTTCGCGCATAGCGAAGGTGAAGCTCAAGCTCAAATTACACTTCGCCAACTAAAACATACGTTTGTATAAATAAATAAAAATTACTTAGGATTGCCTTTCAACCCATATTCATTTAAAATCCTTTTCATTCCAGTACACTTTGTATATGTAAATATAATAAGCAGATCTCTATCAGTTATTATTGTCAATATGTCAGCTTGAGTGTTTGTGTTCGTATACAATCGTACGGACCTTTACGGTTACATCCGAAATCGCTCGCATGAACTTGTTTATATCGTCTTGTTATGTGTGCGGACCCCGGTCAGAAATGTCAGACGAGACGATCCGGTAAAACCCATTTAAGAGCATAATAGCCGGTGGCAGTGTATCGCCGTCGGTGCTTCTTCCTTAGATTCCTTGGGTCAGTAAGCAGGTTCGGTGACCATTGTCCGTTCCGACAAGTGAATGAATGGATGAATGGCTCGGCGATGATGCGGTTTGACCCTTTATGCACTTCAACGCTTCATGTAGAGCGTGGGAGAGTTTCGTGTCGAACACCTTGCCACCTCACATGTCTTGTAAACTCTCTACAACCGTACACCGTACTACCACATACGTCTCGTATGCACGGGTATCTAAATGCGCATTATTATAGTAGTAGTAGTTGTAATCGTTCTTCCTCATCCTCTCCACGTTATGCCTTTCCTTCGTCTTTTTTCCCATTTAAAGGAATAACCGTTATAGATTCTATCTGCGATTCATCAAACAGTTGTTTTTATTGTTGATGATATACAGCGTCCAATGTTTGTTCGCGGTAATAACTAGGAATTTCTCATGGATTCATGAAGTGCGGTGATTATTCACAGACTGTCGGGAATTAATGACTTGATGTTGAACAAATGCGGTGTTTATCTTCTATTAATTGCAAGATTAATGCTATGCACCTATTTTGTGCAATTTTGTTGTAAATTTCATTGTAACACTAAAACTAAGACATGAATAAGGTTTTTACACTTCAATCTGGTGGTAAATTTTGCTGTTGAGTCATATCGTCATTAATTAATAAATTGTAAAATATGCAAGAAACCGTGCTCAACATATCCTCGAGCAATGCTGGTTAATATTTTGTAACATTCGCGACGTTACATATGCTCCGTTTCGGTGTTAACTCTCCATTTCAGTAAAAGATTTCTACGTTTCGGTGAAAAGTTTCTTCGTTTCGGTGAAAAATTTCTTCGTTTCGGTAAAGAATTTCTTCTCTGTTTCGGTGTTAATCTTCCTTTCCGCAAAGGAAAAATTCACCATCGCGGTGCTAACATTGTCGCAATTCAATGAAATAGTATCATTTTTCTTTTTATTAACATTAACATTTATTCAACATTCTATTTTCCAATATTACAAAATCACAATTGAATTCGTTCTAAAACACGTCTGTGAAAAAAAAATCACATAAACCAGTTAAGCAGAAAATCAATTGAATTCATTAAAGCCGCATATCTCGGTTCCGTATCCTTATTGAAACGACTGATGGACGTACCGCGTCATTTTTCATGTCTTTCACTCTCCTTGTAAATAATGAATTCCAGCTCGGATTCGAAGCAAACACCATTCACCTATTGTGATGTTAAAGGGTTAGCGGTCGTCGTCGACGTATACAGAAAAAGGACATTCCCACACTCGCCCACATCTGTCGAGAGGTCAGTTTAGAATTTCTACACGTTTTATTATTTCATAAATCTAGATCTAATCATTAGGAATGTTCGTCGTCGGTTGTTGCCGGCGTTCTTGTTGCTGGTACTCCTGCTGCCGGTCGCTGAAATCGTTGCCGTCGATGTATGCCGCGTCGTAGTTGTAGCAGGTATCGGGAGAATAATCGAATAATGCCCTTTTACGTAAGCGCTACCTTACAGATTCACCCTTACATCTTACAAAGAAATCCCCTTTATTACGTTGAAAAGGAAAAATTAACAAGAAATTCTAGTAAATGAAAGAATCGCTTTAAATTAGTTACGTAACTACGTTAAACGTTCTCTAATTAATTTAATCTCAAATTAATCTTGGTTCCTCAAAAATCATGTAAGTAGCATTATACATCAAAGGAAACCATTGTGAGTATGCTACTGTAATATGATTGTAAAGATAAATGAGATGATAAAATAACATGTTTGGAACTTCTAAGAATTTGGTGATTTCCGAGTGTGAAATGCGGCCCACATTCTGGTTATAATAATGGATAACCTATGTCAGATTCACCGCTCAAGGAGAGGCTTGCGATATTCTGTTATCGTTGTGATTAGTCGCTTCCGCCACGATTCTTTTTTGATTATTTTTATTGCTGTGGAAATATGATATCGATGTACACCTTGTTGTTGAAGACAATGCTTCGTTTTAATAACATCGTTTCGGTAGCGCTGCTTTTCATGTTTTTGCGTGGAATCTGTTGCTAGGCGTATTTTATCTTATTTATTTAATTGCCAAACAATAGTATACACTTACGCAAACTTTATAAGCAAGAACTACTCGAACATTCTCAATAGGTCTATGATTTGGTAAATACATCGAAAATTGAAGCAAATATTGCCAGATTTCATGAGATAAACCGCAACTTATAAGAATTACTTTCATTTTAATTGTAGGATAGATAAATTTATTCTCATCTCATAAGACTTGCTCACATCAGTCGCTGCACTGTTTTCCGTGGTCAATGTTTACATCTATTCTATTATTTATAGATAGAATCAGGGCAATTATTCTTATATCTATGACGTTCCGCCTATCTGTATTTTTAAAACCTCCAATTGCGTCTGTGGTTTCAATATCTTGTGATTTTGTGATCGGGCTTATCTGAGTCAGAGGTAGCTAGCTTACTTAATACTTTCTTTCCAGAAATTTCTACTAAGAATGACAAATTAAATGCCGAAATAAATTCCAGAGTGGTAAGTTATTAGAATAAATACTATTAAATCCCTGAAATAAATAACTTCTTCGTTCCAAGATTACCAGAAAACTAATTAATCAAAACATTCTCCAAATTCCCCAAACCTCACCACCATTTTCTTATCTCCATTTCCCAGAAAAATACATACATACCTTACTATTGCGACGCTAACGTCAACAAACCATCCACCCAGGAGCACCGCGCACACACAACGCTGAAATAAAATATTTATTGCCAACTTATATACACTTATATTGTCTGATCTCTGCGGTTGTTCGCTCGCCATCTAAGAAATCCAAGTTAACGTGCGCGACATACAATTCCACATGTCGATGCTTTACGTTGGTTGGCAAAGTTAAACAACGCGGAGTCGCAGTTGGAAGAGAGACGGACAAGATATTGATCTCTGGGATTAAAGATTTTCATCTAATTGATAGCCTTTCGGGCGACTTCTGGATATAAATCGGACGAAATAAAAGGAAAAAAAGGAAAGAAGAGGACTACGATGAAGAAGAAGGAAAGTATAGGAAGGAATCTGTCGCAAATAGACCGTGCTGTGTGTTTTAAGCGAGATCCGGACGATCGCTCCTCCTCGAGGAAGACAACGACGATGCGACTTCTATTAGATTAACTGAGCAGAGGTACAAATAGAAGAGCTATGAGAATATTGATTCCTTTTCGAGATTATGCAATCAGAATATGCTTAATACTGGCATCTTGGATCCGTCCACTACAATGTAGAGTTCAATGAGATAAAAAGGGATATGTAAAATGCCCAATTTAATTTTTTTTTTGTAGTGTTCACACAGCATTTAATTTGAACACATCAGAAAATGCCTAGAAACAATAACCAAAAAATAATGCTAAGATAGCTTAGCTTCCTCATGGTATTGATGGAATAATTCACGGCAAACGGAATAAAAGGAGAGAGAAAAAATACACTAACGCACGGACATGTTTCTGCCTCCTCCTTTCTCTCCTTTTATTGCGTTTGCCGTGAATTATTCCAACAATACCATGAGGAAGCTAAGCTATCTTAGCATTATTTTTTGGTTAGCATTTAATTTATTTATCGCAAAATGGAGAGTGTCAAGCAACCGTATCTACGCTTCTTTATTAACAAGAGATGTTTAGGAAGAATTTGTGATGTTTTAATGAATGGAATTGACCAAATTGTAGAAAATTGTAGAAAAAAGAAATAGAAAGAAAGGGTTGTGGGTACGGGATCGGACAAGAGGAAGCACTTTGGGTGCATCGTTGTCTTCTTCGTTCCAAAAAAATTTGAGACTCTTTGTAACTACGATTACTGCACAAAATCAGAAGCAACACTGCTCAAAAGTAAAGTTAAGAAATAATAATAATCACGTTTGTTTACGCAGGAGCGAAAGCAATTGAGTTTACCCGAGGTAGGCTTTAAAGACGTAAGTATACTGAATCGTATTTTCTACAATAATTATACACAAATAGCTATTAATTGTCACGAAAAACATAACCCTATCGTAGCATTCGTAATTGATATTGGTGAGGTGTACAAGTTGCACATAAACTAGGCAATAGCATCCAGTGGTACTAGCTTTATTTAGAACAATTACGTATTCATCCACTGATTGGTCGCAATGATAATAAAGTTCTTTCGGTACGCATATGGATTTGAATATGCATTGAATTCGCGCTGCAGTTAGTGCACACGCGGAGTAGCAGTTGCCGGGCACAATGGACATATCTGTCGATCCGTTGTTTCCCAGGGAACGATGGTGGTATCACATCGCCGCGGCTACCATAGAAATATGCGTCATGTTACGACAAAATGCATCGGTGGATACCGACGGTCGTCCAAATTAAAACTTTCGAACAATATGGAAACGACGATAACCGGGCAAATGCGAATTGGGGATTTCATGTTGCAAAGGTTAATTAATTTTGGTTTGCATCTGTGTACATTCTTTCAAGAAAAAATAGAAGAAAACAAAATAGGAGCAAAATAATAAGCTTAGAGATTGCAAACGTGAAGCATTATGAGAAAAGAAAGGAGCATGATAGGAAAAGAGAAAGGTTACACTTTTAAAAAAGAGAAATAAAGAAAACAAAATTAAAGAAATAGACGAGGGTTTTAAAAAGAATGAAGCAAGAATGAAATGGAAATGGAATTTCTGTCCGAAGTAGAGAAACCAAATGGAGGAGAATTATTGACGAAGAAAAAGGAGCTGATATGGAAAATGTAATTGAAGGAGAAGAAGCACCCATCACGAAAAAAATTTAATATATAATTAAGAACCTTAGAAACAATAAAGGTCCTGGAAGTGACGAAATAAATGCAGAAATTTTTATATATGGAGCAAAATCTGATAAAGGAGATTTGCTTCAAGAAAAAATGCAGAAATATTACATCCGTTGTACAAGAGAGGTGACTAAATGGAATTAATTAATTAATTACAGAGGAATAGAGCTGCTTAACGTTGCTTACAAAGTGCTTGCAATAGATATTAAAAATAGAAAAAGAGTTAGGAGATTATGAGGGCGGGTTCAGGAAAGAATGATCAGCTATTCATTTTAAGGGAGATCCCAGCAGAAACTTACCAACACAGTAAAGATACCTTTGTAATTTTTGTCTTCTTCAGACAAACTTACGATAAAATTAATTAAGTTCACAATTATACAAAGCACTAAAGGAGTTGGGAGTAAGCAACGAACTTAGCTAGAATTAAATCAAACAGTAACTAGAGTAAGATGAAAAGGAAAAGTATCGGAAGGGTTTGAAGTGAAAGAAGGATCACGGCACCAATTCTAATTAATTGTGTCCTGGAAAGACTAATGCGCATTAAATTTGAAAATATCTAAATACTAAGGTGTGGTAATACTTATTGCGTCTTCTTAATATGGCAGTTTTAGAAAGAAAAAGTTTGAATTTGAGAGAATAAATGCTACCTTAGCGTTAGCTAGAAGAAAGAAAGAAGAGCTGTTTGATTTGCATTTAAAGAATATTACGATGTGTAATTTTCATTATATTGTGCCATTTAATTTATTAGTTGTTCGTAAATACTTTATTTCCGTTCGTATTTTCATTATCAAACTGCTGAAAGGGCGAATAAAAACAATATGTATTGCATTCCGCCTAAAATTCCAATTACAACATTATAGATCCAGATACATATCTAAGATAGGGACATTTTAATTAGTTGATTTTGTAAAAGATAAAAGATATCCGTTACAACGTGAATTTTATTGTTTCTCGTAAACACAGCCTACAGATTGTAAACAGCAATTTTTTCCTTGCTAAGATTTTGTTGCGCCACGGCGAAGGGAGTGATAAAAGTACACAGAGAAAGGACATAAATACAGGCTTTAAATACAATAAATTAGCGCACCTTTCTTTAAGTACAATTATCTGAACTTCATTCTGTCACAACGACAGTTTTTTTATAGTCTGTATTTCCTCTGTGGTAATACAGACTATAAAAAAATACGAGATTTATCCAGTCTAAAACGTATTTCACTGTCACTAAGCAATCAATAATACTTCGTGATCGATTTCTAAACGAGTCCGACGGCAATTTTTCACCGTATAATTAGACGGGGCAAAGAAGTAGTTATTCACCAACCTTATCGGCATCTCAGCAGAGATATTATCGTCGCCATTGTATATCATAGTGTATACCTACTTGATCGCATACGTACACATAGAGCCATGCGGTGCAATGGTAAGAACACACCATACATTGCATTACCCACTACGTACAAATACAAAAGCTATATAGTTCAATTATACGTGGGAACGGGATGGTTGATAAGCATCGAGCACCTTGCTTCGCTATTGTAGTCGATTGACCGTACAGATTTCTAGTCCAGTTGCTGATAATAGCAACGCTAACGTATTGCGAACGGGTTAACTCAGGGGAGCTTCAAGATCGGATAGAATCGGAAAGGTGTGTTTGGAAGTTATTGGCAACTGGTGAAAGTATATTTAGCAATAGAAACCAGCATGCAGCATGAGTTGCTGTGCATTTGGATCTAAGCTGGCGCATAATTAATGTTGATGAGTCAAATAATGTTTTTATCGTTGATATTCTTTTTTTCCTTCAGGATTGATAAAGTGGAAATTTTAGGGCATTTGTCATCGAAAGATTTCCCACCGAGCGAAAACGTTATGTCGTTTAATTTTACTTTGAAAGACAATATTCGATTGATCTAATATATTCAACAGACGAGACATGTTCGACACCCTTCACGTACACTGCCGTTCAGAGAAGTTCGGTCGGTTGGTAAAAAACATGAGAAGGTTACAGAAACAAACGAAACTAAAAACAAAATGTAATTTTATTGTATGTACAGGTAAAAAAGACAAAAATAAATAAATAAAAAGTTATTCTAGCCTAATATAACATACTGAACATTATTTTTTTTTTTCATCGAAAAAACCTCCTTCGCTGTTAATCACCGGTCGAACTATTCTAGGCATTCTTTCGATAAGTTTTGTTAAAACGGATTGTGGAATATTAATCCATTCATGTTGCAGAATATTCCGTAAATGTTCTTGTGAAGTTGGGCATATTTTTCGGATCCTCCTGTCCAGTTCATCCCACAACTCTATCGGGTTCAAATCTGGGCTTTGTGGGGGCCATGTCATTACTTTCAGGGTGTGCTGTTCTTCTTGCTCCTTTAGATAGTTCTTACACACTAACGCAGTGTGTTTTGGGTCGTTGTCATGCATGAATGTAAAGTTACTGCCTATTATACGCGATCTTGATGGCACTGCATGATTCTGGAGTATTGCAAAATAATTTTCCTTCCTCATTACACCCTGCACTCTGCATAAATCTCCCGTCCCAGCAAAGGAGAAACATCCCCACACTAACACAGAACTACGCACTTGCTTCACTGTAGGCACAATGCAGTTCGGGATCACTTTTCGGTTTTAGATCTTCGGACTCATTTTATTTATTTTCAAGAGGTATTTTCAAGAGTTGGCAAAACGATTTTATCCACGTTCTCACCAAGAGCAATAAAGGTATATGAGGTTCGGAAAATCCAAGAGTGTTAAATGCATTCGATGCTGAGGTGTTTCCTCGCAGAGTTATTGGACCCTACTTCTTTAAAAACGACGAAGGATATATAATTAACGTGGATGGACAATATGGGACAATGGTCCACAATTTTTTGAAATAAGAAGTAGAAATACTTCAGGTAGATGGAGCCACCGCTCGATAAATTATGGCACTCTTGAGAAACGTTTTTGGTGCAAGAATAATTTCACGATTTTCAAATTTCCGTTAGCCACAACGCCCGCTACATTTAACGGCCAAATTCTTTTTCAAAATGTGAGCTACCTGAAAGGTGGCTTATACGCCGGTACTGTAGAAGTATTGTTTAAAGAAATAAATTATATCCATTTTTATACCTTTTCCAGGATACACCATAGAAGAAAAAGTTTATACGGTAAATTCTCTCTATAGCAACACAATACGAAGAACAAGCGCATTAAAGTACACGGAACAACAAAGCTGTACCTACGTTTGCGCGACTGGGAGTCGTTCATCCGTTCATCGGTTGGACAGGTCGAGACGGACGTCGAAGATTGACATGTTAGGAGTTTTGTGTAAAATAATGCGATGGTCGCGAGATAAGTATGAAGACGAGGACCTCACACAATAGCGCCGGAGCATCAGCATATACTTACCGTACATATGTTGCCTGTTCGATACACCGCGCGCCCTCTTAAAAAAGTATCCAATTATAGCGCTGCGTTCGTTGCTTGGACATCATTAGTCGCGTATGCAAAGCAGCATATACTTACATATACATGCGCGGAACGTTTTGCATACACGTCCATCGTTGGCTCTTGTAAATTACGTTTCAGAGAGAGAGGATCGTCGGGGATTCCTTTTTGGAAAAGATTCAAGACGAATGATTTATTTCGGCTCCCGAAAGTTTTTTTTTTTTTCTAGAGTTTAGTTTTGAAGAGAATTAATGTTGGGAAAAGCATATTGTTTGTAAACATAAAGATATTCCTTGCATGGGATCTTAATGAATTTGTTTTTTAAATTGATAGGCTCAGTTTTTTACGTATTTTGAATACGTAAAAAAACTGAAAAACTGAACGAATATTCGTTTTATCGTTTTAAACGTCTATTTACGACGATAAAGCTACTACCGGAACATTGTTTTAATGCGTGTCCTACAACGCAGTATTGTTTAATCCCAAGTTTAAATAACCCAAATTAATTGCCACTATTTAATTAATCGCCAGGTTCGTTGGGAAACGTGCTCATCAAAGTGGTAGATATGCAACGATGACACTTTGCAGCGACGGTAGACGGCAAGCTCTAACATAATGTTACAGTCTTCAAAGAATTTTATTTTAAGTGTAATAAAGATGTTTAAATAGAAGTTGTGATTAATACCGGAAAATTGACGCATCTTACCGATAACAGATTTGATTTTAGATCAGATTTGGATGACTAACGGTAAATAATGTACATTTATACGTGGTATTATGTTACCTATTCTATACTAAGCATTACAAGCTTTTGTATTGTTCAAGTGTTTTTTCTGATAAAGCGAAGAACACCTTCGTGTAAGTTCTCTTTTTATGACGACGAAGTTTTAGTTTTTAGGAATTTGATATTCATCCAAAAGATAATGGAAGGAGTAACCGTGTCACACCAGATACCTGAAATTGTGAAGCAATTACCTTATGTGCACTTCAAGAAACATTTAAAATCCTGTTTTCTGGATAGAGTGCTGTATACAATCGACGAATTTCTTAATTATCTATATGTATGCTTGGCGTTTTCTACACAAATTGTATTATGGAAAGAATAAAAATCTGTTATCTGTTATCTATCTATTGCTTTAGAATAATAAATACGAGTCAGCGTCTGCGTACTAATCAATTGGATGCAAAATATAAATATGTAAATAGATTTTGCTTAGATTTAAGAATTGAGGAATCAAATCAGGAAGTTAATGCTCCCACTGATCGGCCGCGAGCCTTTCTTTGGAGTCCCCTTGGAGATGGCTAAGGCGAAGATTAAAAGGCAGCCACGCCGGTAGCATGAAGAGGATTGAAGAGAATAACTAGGGAATGTGCATTCGAAAGCCTTTCGGTTAGAGCCCTCAAAGGAAAAATCGAAGGAAATCCGAACAGGTCATTGTCTATTAAACAAGCATCTACACAAAATGGGATTGTTCCTGGATCAGCATGTAGAGGATGCGGCGAGAGGAACTACTGTGAAGAATACAACAGCATAAGATACAGTGGCTTAGGAGCACGAAAGATAGAACTGAGAAAATTCTAAAACATGGAGCCGAAGAGAATTGTGGCCATAGAACTTTTGCGAGATTGAGAAATTTTTCAGAGGGCATAATATGTCACTCAGGAACTCGCAAGGGACCATGTAGGTGGGGCTTTGTAGGGTTCCGTCGGCGAAATTAAAGCTTGATAGCCAATATTTCAATATTCGGCACGTTTATAGAAATTGGCTCGATATTATTAACGTTTAGTGAAAAAAAATACTTTCCTAGAATTAATCGACTACTTTCACAAACTTGCATCATATTCTCTGTTACTTCAAAGATATTACGTCAGTACTTACTTAAAACGTGTGTATCATAAAAATGTAATCAGGTAACCGTATCGATAACGGCTTTGAGGCTCTGAGAAAACAGTTTTCCTGGTCTAGGTAGGTCTATTTACTGAAGTAAAGTTCAGGTGGCGTCAAGTATTTTTGAGTCGCATTTGTTTACACACTTTATCAGCAAAATGAAATCATCACACCGCACAGTGATTTTTGGGAAGAGAGCCTTAGTAAAAGTATTCGAGAATTTATTCATTGTACACACTGAGGAATTAGATAATTGTGTCATGTTAACAATGTCGTTAAATACTTTCTTTATATTGAAAGATTAAATGATATCGATTGTATCTATGAATCAGCAGTATCTAGTACGCCTTGAAATTTCTTAAACTCTTGTTATTTAGGAAAGTTTTATTAAAAGCAAAACTAATACTTATCTGATAATGCGATGTGGGTACTTGTTTATGGACTACAGGAGTTGGAGTTAGTTAAGAATTTCGCTTAACAACGAATAAATCTTTTATATTTCTCAATAATGGTAATTTTATTGAAGTGAAGGGAATGAGAATCACCGCAAGAAAGGAGAAAGATTATTAGAGTCGTTCCACCACTTAACACTGAATATTAAAGAAAATCATTTCTAATTGCCATTATTTAACGAACCAAATTAATAAAACAAAACAACCAAACCTCAAACAAGTGAATTAGATTTAATCCTTGTGTTATTTGCAGTTATTCTAAGCCTTCTGTAAATAAAATGAAATGTCGAAATGAACATCAGAAAGAATACACCTTCACAGCCAGGATTGTTTAAACAAGAGTTAAAGAAATCTACATCAACAGAAAGAAGAGAGAAGAAAGAAGATGTTATTTTTTGCCCTAGAAAGAACGATAAGAAAACGCAAAGATTGCACGATATTTACGTAGCGAATATTGTTTTTCTCAAATTGCGTACTTTTTACGTCCATTAGAAAGGTAAAATTATGTTTGTTATTCAATAGGGAAGGAAAGTTATTCAAGTATCAATTCATCTATTTTTCAGACACGTCTCTAAGGATCCAATCTAGGCATTTTACCATCGAAAATTGAAAATAGAAAATAAATTTTCAGGAAATATGGTTAGAGACCAAAATTACGAGTCAGATTGGGCCCGCCTAACTGAAAATTAAAATTTAATTAACCTTTAAGTGGAAAAGATAAAAAAATATGCAAATAGCCCTTGTTTGATGATTATTTTTATTACAATATTTAAAGCAATATGATATTTTGATCATACTGGTCCTGACATTTACCGATAATTGTGATTTCGAAGATGCGAAACAAAATTTGTATCATTTTTCCTTTTTCGAATTTAAAGCGAACAAACACCGCCGGATGTGGTTAATATGTGCTAAAGTATCCAGGTGAGCCTTGTTTACCTGTGATAAGGCCTAGCCTGTTTAGGTCACGCCGTCCGATAAGATAACGAAAGACCGCTGGCTCTATCTATATACACGTATATTTTAAACATCTACACTATACATGCGTACACGTTATGTACGAAATGTGACTTCATTTTATTTATCAACCACGTTGACGACTCTCTATACTAATAAATGTCACAAACGATGTTTTACAATGCTACTCGCCCGAGTAAATAACACGTTTCGTCGTATTCTCTAAACGTTAGGTTGCATACAGGCGTTTGAAAAGTGAGTTTTTGAGGATCTATTAGGCCGAACTGACCGATCGCAGGGCACTTCTTGACTCACCACCATTCGCACGAATGAATAATTGAAAGGAATCGAAACGCTGAACACGGATCGGCACTCTATGATCTGCCTAATTGTCCAGTTCTACTTACTTAAATATTTAAGAGACAATTAGGTAGAGGGAAAACTTCCAGTGGACGGATTTTAAAATTTTTGGTGTTGAGACGGTAGAGTCTATTAAATGCTGAAGATAATCAAGTTACGCTTGTTAAAAGGAATGTTTCTATGGAAACGGATAAATGGAGATAAAACGAACAACAGAATTTTTTTGCCATTACGTGCCAAATGTATTTTTTTTTTACGTATTTTGCTTTTCTAATCGAAGAGTTAGAATTTGCCCTAATAAGAGCTATGATCTATTTTGTAATTTTGACCAATTTTCATCGATTTTTGCTACAGGAAACCGTTTCCGTTTACTTCGTTTCAAATTTTACCAATATTTACCAACCCTATCTAGCCGTAACGTAATAGATACTATTAATTTATACAATTATATAATTCGCGAACAGTTCGTGGCTAATTAACCAAACTTCGAAACGGTATTCGAAATAAGCGAAATAATATTTGCTTAATGCGGAAACTACCGCGTAAAAGAGAGACCTTTTCCTTCCCATCCCCAGCCCGACAAGTCCACGGAAGTGCCACACCGAATAACATCAGTATGCTAATCAATTATCGATTCCGTTCATTTTCCCTCTTAAGCACGTTGAACTAGAGACTCTTGCGATGCCCATTAGATCAATTTACATACTTCGCTTCCTCTTAAATGCTCCTCCGATTCTCCGGCGGTAGCGTTGTCGTTTCTCCGATGGTCATCGGATGACGTTTTTTTTTTCTAAAACGGTAAGCGAAAAAAACGTTTCACCCGAAAGCACGACCGCCGCAGGAAGCTCTTTGTTCTTATAGTTCACGTCGTGCCTTCACTTTTATTGCACACATACACATCGATATTCGAATAATATCAAGATGGCGTTATTATTGCAATTACTATTGTGGTACGAGAGTAGTACCAGCCGTCATTGGACGGTGTATAACAACTGCTCCACGTGAGCCCGTTGACGAACCAATCGCTGAACTCAATACAGAGATTTCATTGAAGGACATTAGAGTTGGACGTGTGAAAGTATAAAATGTAGATTTGCACCGTCAGAATGTTTTAACGAATAGGAATTTTAGATGCTAGAAGTATGCCGTAGCGTTATTTGCATTTGAAAGTTATTACTTTAACCGTCGAACTGGAAAAATTTGTAAGGCTATTACGCTCTTGAATTCCTAAAAAGTACAGATGGAGAAAATTCTCGCGTTATCTTTCTACGAATGTAGTTCTGACTTTAACAGTATTACATGGTCATTGTATACGTTATTTCATTAACGGAACAGTATTTAAATAAGGAGGAAAGTAATGCTTTAGAAATTATATTAAACGTGTTTGTTTTCCCTTCTACAAAAATTCTAGGAAAGCTGGCAACTTGTTAAGTGGACTAAGGGTCCCCCTTGACCCTCTCCAATTTAGATGAAATTTTTGTAGAATATACGTATGAACTTTATATGGAATTATGCAGAATTACAGCTTTGTAAGTACATAGTATGGTTGGGCCATCAGCCAAGTTTTACCAAAGGCCGGTCTCTTCGTGTCGCACAGTAACGAATATGTCATCAAGTTTGTTTCGCTACTGTTTATGACCTGAGATGACTACTATGCTGAAATTTGGTGATCCGGTGGAGATTTTTGGGTACAATAGCTTAGTTGTACACTGAAAGCTCAACATACAGCAGAGATTTACTTTGGCGACTTGTATTTACTGACAATAAAACTGATTACTTCCTCATATGTAGTCTGTCAGCATGTTATAAAGTAGTGCAAGTGATTGCTCAAATAATTACCAAATTTATCCACGTTGAAAATTTCATTCACCAATTTTGGCTTATTTTCCAAACGGCGTATCTCAGAAGGCAAAGCAAAGAAACTTAGTTTTTACTAATGTAAATGGGCCGACAATGTAACTTGGCAAAAGCAATTGTGGTCACTATCAGCATTACTTTCCAACAGTTGAACCAATCAGAAGTGGACGCTTGGGAACCATAAAGAGACCTAACTTGGGAACATATTACATAATACCTATCTTTAGGCTTGGGAACCTGTTAGACGCTCACAGTCAGGATTGGCAACCTATCAGAAACAACAAACTGCGACTGGACTTGCCTAGCTATCGAACATGGCGCCGTGCCAATGATCTTGACTAAATTCCGCGAAGGTACTTCTAACAAAATGTAATATTTGGCTTTGTTAGAGCGGTAGAATGTTGAAGGTATTAGAACAGTTGCTGTTCTATTTGAATCAGACTTGCGATAGCTTGGATATGGATGAATTGTCTTGGATTGCTGTCTTAGATTGGATCGAAAAGTTTAAGAATTGCTGCAATTAACAATATCCTTGATATATAGACGTCTGTGAATGATACCAAAAGCTTTGGCGATAAAATAATGTAATTCCGATTAATAAATTAAATAAATTAATTTGTTTGTCTACCAATTTTTAATAACATCATGAATCTTTTCTAATACAACCTCTGTCCTTAAAGTATCTTAGAGCAGGAGAGATAAATCCGTATAATTCGGATTATATCGAAACACTGTACTTGACTCATTTGAATTTACCTAAATACCTGTTCGACTCAAAAACAAAAATACGTTTACCCACTCGTGATTCATCGTATTACCTGATTTGATATGAGATTCAGTATCTAAATCTCCAATCATGTACGTGAGTAACGCAGCTGTCGTTGTCCACTTCGTAATCTACTTTATCTCTGGTCAAAAATATGAAATTAATCGCAAAGTTCCTCTTCTAAGGCCCGTAACCTTTAAAACATATCAGGGTTCCGTGGTTTTGAAGAAATTCACGTTCCGCCCGGTTACGCATCGTGTACTTCTGACGACTTGATGTAACAACGAGCAAGTATTGTCCAGTCGGATTGTCGGATATAAATTCAGAGCATGAAATGTCACGCGGAGAGTCCACTGCACACACAACGGATCTTCCAGCACATCGTGGTTAAAATTAAAGTATCGCCAACTAACGATATGGTATTGAGCGCTAGTTGGGTGACAGCGAAAAATTTTAGCTTCGTTTCGATTAGATTTGTAACAACTAAATTATCTCATTTAATTGCTGCTACTACTAAAGTTTTGCTTTGCGTTTTCGAAAGGTTTTTTTTTAAACTTTAAATGTTGGTAAAATAGAATAAAATAAATCAATAGCCTCTCTGTGCCCCCTTCTGGCTACGCACATGTTAACTAACCAAATTACATTTTTTTGTTGCAATGTGCATCGTTTATAATCCATCGATGGAATTATAGGCAATGTGATGAAATGAAGTATTATCTTAAGTCCGTCCGGGAATTAAAGCTTATAGACATGCTATTGTTAAATTGAGAAACAAAAAAAAAAACGTAATAATAATTCGGTCACGTAGTGCTGTGACATTACAAACCCGACGACAAGGCTTCGATCATACGATTAAACCAAATATCAAACAGATAAGTAACGGCTATCTGGCAAACAACCTAATAAATCACACGTGTTGTACGTGAATGTGTGCGTACGTATATGTGTTTAGTGACGGGTTAGTCGGAAAAAACTGTCCATTATAAAGCTCTTATCTGCGAGGCGTGACAAACACGAAACGTCGTTGGTCACATAAGCCGGGCGATTTACGAAAACCATAAACCAGGGACGCCGCGACAACGTCGCATCATCGACGGCCAAACCTCGTTACATTGTTGTAACGCTAATAGAGGATGGTGGTGTTATCTGCGCGCGAGCTCTGCGTATCTACCTAGCGATAAGCGGCGGAAAAAATTAGGACGCGCGGACCGGCTCGGTGAAACGTATTAATCAACTCCAATTCGTCGAAGGCTTATGCACAACATTACGCGGTGAAATGAAATTGCGAAATGCGCCATATCGCGTTTTTATTTTACAATATTAAGGATTAACCTCAAACGCGGATTAGCTTTGACAACTCGCAGCAACTCGAATAGCAAAAATTAGCTTCTACACACCGGTAATCTCCAAGGATTCATATCGTGGCATTATCGTGAAGATTTTATAAACCTTTCAGATACCTAATTTAGTGATATCCATAAATACCACATGTAACTATTAATAATACGTACCGTCGTAAACTATATAATTGGAGCTATGATTTAATATTTAGTGATTATTATTATAATCTTTTGATTGACCTATTCTTGAGATTCAATAGGTGTTAATCAATTAATGGTGTGGTCTCTAGAATTCCTCTCAATAAATCTGAGATCTGCTTTGCTGAAAGATAGCCAATGTCGTAGTGTCTTTGGCAAGCTTAATTTCACTGATTTTGTTACGCTGTATTGCTGCTACTTACCCTGAGAGATGATCCAACTGCAATGCACTTCTCACCAGCCACCTACAGTGGTAATTTAAAGATCCTACCGACATGGGAGCCGGCGAACCTCAATTTAAAAGAGGAATTTTGACACGGTACGCAGACTATTCGAGAATAAAAGGAATCGGAAGGGCCATAAGCGTTAGTGATTCTTACTACCACCTAAAAGTCTCTAACTAATATGTTGGAAGTAAAGATTTTTCGGGGCAACAGAGCAAAACGGCTACAGTGGGCCCGTTCTCGTCTAGATTGGTCGTTAGATGATTGGAAACACGTGCTTTGGAGTGACGAGTCAAAGTTTGAGGTTTTTGAGCAAACTCGACAAGTTTATGTCCGAAGATCTAAAACCGAAAAGTGATCCCGAACTGCATTGTGCCTACAGTGAAGCAAGGGCATAGTTCTGTGTTAGTGTGGGGATGTTTTTCCTTCGCTGGGCGGGAGATTTATGCAGAGTGCAGGGTGTAACGAGGAAGGAAAATTATTTTGCAATCCTCCAGAATCATGCAGTGCCATCAGGATTGCGTATAATAGGCCGTAACTTTACATTCATGCATGACAACGACCCAAAACACACTGCGTTAGTGTGTAAGCACTATCTCAAGGAGCAAGAAGAACAGCACACCCTGAAAGTAATGACATGGCCAGCACAAAGCCCAGATTTGAACCCTATAGAGTTGTTGTGGGATGAACTGGACAGGGGGATCCGAGAAATATGCCCAACTTCATAAGAACATTTACGGAATATTCTGCAACATGAATGGATCAATATTCCACAATCCATTTTAACAAAACTTATCAAAAGAATGCCTAGAATAGATCGAGCGGTGATTAACAGCAAAGGAGGTCTTTTCGATGAAAAAAAAAAATAATTTTCAGTATGTTATATTAGGCCAGAATAACTTTTTATTTATTTATTTTTGTCTTTTTTACCTGTACATACAATAAAATTGCATTTTGTTTTTAGTTTCGTTTGTTTCTGTAACCTTTCCATGTTTTTTACCAACCGACCGAACTTCTCTGAACGGCAGTGTAAGTTCATCTTGTGACACCTCTGTATTTTCTTAAGTATTCAACAAAGACAAAACATTAAAATCGCTGGTTTTGGCAACAATTGCCAACTGTAATTTTTTCCTATCGCTGACTTTTGGATTTTATAGCAACGTGATTATTACGAGCAAAATTTTTGGGTACGACCTGTATATCTTCGAAATGCTCGTATGCATCCAACGCATATGAGAGTACATTATCGATAAATGTAAGAATCTCCCGCAAGAAATAGTAGGATGTATGTATAGTAGCCTGTTAAACGTGTGAATGAAATGTAACAGTACACCGAAATATAAGACGACACATGTGTCCATATGCAATATATAACATACTAACATATACGTGGTAGTCTGTTAGGAGAAAAAAAAAAAAACGAAAAAACAATAACACAGAAACTAAACCAAGAAAACATATAATAACACGTCAATGGCGGATGTCCGTCGACACTTTTTTATCATTTTTTCTGCATCCGGTATTACATAATCTTCTCAATAAAACCAGTGGACAAACGCGAGCTGGACTATGGAATATGGATATAATATAATGCATGTATCTTTCTCGTTTTATCGCATAAGCTCTATCGGATCGGACTATATCGCGGTCTACAGTTGGGTTTTAAAAATTGGTCAAGCGTTGGTCAATGTGTTGCGGTCTTAGAAGGATTTTAGAGAAAAGCAGGATATGATGCGTTGTAAACGAAAGGAAACACAATTTGAGAGTTGTTAGTTGCACAAGCAACAAGGTTTTCTAAATATACAGTTAGTACAGTTGTAAAATTTTAATGGTATGAGGCTTCCCAGTTGTTCTGCCTTATATAGCCTTATTCAAGTTTAGGGAAGACTAAGAAGTGCAACAATAATATAAAAATTTGATATCGGTTTGATTTCGTCGACTAAGCTAAATGTATTTGACAACACCGTAAGTCTGTATTCTTGAGGAGGATCTGAACCAGATTGTTTCAAATCCAAGTACTTTAAACATATTCTTCGAACGGGTCATCATTTTAATGACCCGTATTCTAGCTTAGAGCGTAACGATGCAAAATTGAGCATAATCACTGCTTCCAAAGAATTGAATAATTGGGTGTTTCTTAACAGTTGTGCAACGATTTATAAGCCTAAATTACTTCTACAACAAATGTACGGAGGGATGCACATTCATGTTTAATTTGTTTGAGGAAATTCATGAGGAGAGAGCAATGATTGCTTGTTGCAGAAATATCTTTGTTTGAATTCGATCAGTTACACCCAAAAGTAGTTTTGATGCCTGAACTCCTCAACGACCAATCAGAGTATTACCAACCCCAACAGTTATACGAGCACTATTTTTCGTGCAATAAAAATCGACTGCATAGTGATTTTTTCCTTTTATTTCCGTAGATGTCGCCGTGACGTAACTGCTGAGACGTATATACGTCCGGGCACATCTACATATACATTTCGACTTGTAGGACAGATTTGCATAACAACCTCTAAATGACAACTACACGTTATTCGAGATGCCATAGCGGAGAAACTGTCCTTCTTAAAATTCTATCTGATAACGAATCGGTTAAACGGTTAAGTTATTACGTTTTGTTGCGCTCGGTCTACACACGGTATATTTATTCTTCTTCTTTTACGCCATTTTGAAAAGGATAGCTCGGAGATATTTTTTGGAATAGTTGCATATAGTTGTTAGCTTTAATTTTATTTAAGGAAATTATCTTACTTTTTAAATAATCATTTTTTAGTTTAGTTTCATACAATGATCCCTTATAAAACGTTCCCAGCATGAGCTTGCGGATTTCAATTTTACGTTATTTGCAAACGTTATCACTTTGAAGGTTTACATTTACAGGCTGCAGCAGACGAATTTCGTAAACAACTCATACACAGCGATGAAACCCATTTTCATATCGACTAGAGAATGGGGAAGCAGCAACTGTTAATGTTGACATGTTGACTTCTTATACCCTCTTCTGGAAGATATGGACTTCCAACAAGATGGGGCAACTTTTCACACTACCAGAGAAACTATAAATTCATTGCGCGAAACATTTCCTGGCTATGTAATTGCCCGAAATGGTGACATTGGTTGGCCCTCACGATTATGGGATTTGAGATTACTAGACTTCTCTTTGGGGTTTTCTTAAGGATCCGGTCTACGCAAATAATCCACAGACAACTGATGATTAAAAAAATAATGTTCACGCGATGATTGGGGAAATAAACTTGAGAATGTGCAATAAAGCAATTGAAAATGTCGAAAAAAAATTTCCATGTACAGAAGGAGTCGCTGCGAGTATTTATCAGATATCGCGATCTTAAGGTTTTTACATTCAACTGATAACTAAGAAGTTATCATTTGTGTAAACCCGAGATTTTTTCTAACCCTAGACCAGGTTAGCATAAATATTTACATTGATGTTGCGAATGTCTATAAATCTAGAAAATCATTCTTATCTCCGCATAAACCTTTTTAGTCTAATTAAAACTTTTCGAAATAACGCGTTAACAAAATACAGTTGCAGTCTAACATGTATGGAACTACATACGTCACATAGCGGGGTGAGGTAATTACTGGTTACGATGCGAAAAAGTTTTAATTAATAAAACTTTAAAAACGGCGGCGCCAGCAGACGAATTCACCATGCTATTGATATTTAATCCGACAATGTTACTTTCGCGCGGCTGAAATGCCATACAAACCTACGTAGGTGTGTGATATTAAACTCTGGATATGCTTTCTGGCCAAATATGTCAATTTTATTGTGTTCTCTTTTATGCTCTACGGTACTCTTTAATGATTTTGGAAGTTAGACAATTTTTTGTAAAAATAGTAAAAGTTTTTAGAAAATTAACTTTGGTGAAAACCAGTTTGTGTAGTTTGCGTTATTCGAAGTGTTTTTTAAAATTGATTATAAGCAGATATTATTTGCAGCTAAATAGAGGAAGAAGACAATAAAATGATAGCAAATGATACCTTCTAACATCATTTTTTTTGCTGTCCGAATGATAAAAGCATATCTCAAGGTTATTAAAAACCCGTAATATTTCCCACATTAAATAGTTTCTTTATGCAATAGAATTGTAAATATATTAAAACAAGTCTTGTTTCCGACTTTCAATGATCCACTTGACTTACTTACAGTATAGCATGATGTGTATCTGTGATTTTTTTTAATTGCTCTTTTAAATCCTGTTTTATTCTTTTTGAGCTAATGTCCCAGATACTTTTCTTATAAATCTCTTCTACTCACCTTTCTTGGGTTTTTGAGTTCATTTTCTTCCTTTTTTTTTCATCAGAATTCCTTAAAATAAGTACTAAGAAGCGACTAAAGAATTTTCAAATAAATATTATTTTATATAAGGAAAAGCTAAAAACAAGCTTATGTGAGCTCGTGAGACAAAAAAAAACATTTGTCAACAATTTTGTCAACAAACTACTCTGTATAGGAAACGAATAATTTAGGAGAAACATATTTTCCCCTGCACAAGTACAAGAGATCGGTTTTATATTCACGAACAAGGCACGAGAAAAGATTAGAGCAGCAATAAAAATTTATTTTTGAATATAGGCTTTTGTCTTTTGGATAAACTTCAAAAAGCAATATTTTACTCAATTTGCTGCTTGACACCTTTGTGCCCTTTGTCAATAGAGGTCGACATAAAATTCTATTATAGCGCTTAAGTCTATTGAACAGCTTCTTACAACTATTTGGATTTCTTACGTTTAAATTTATGAAATGTTTTCGAACTTGTTTGCACCTTTGTAAGTTACTAATTTGGGGGTGGGTACCTAGAATATGCTATACATAGAGATGACCAAGGCAGGTGCAATTATTACTTTTCTGCAGAGACTAGACAGACTCGTGTTTATTCGTCTCATGAGAAGGGGTTCGTGTTGCCTACTGGTTTCACCGAGACTCGACAAAACACGAGTCTGTCTAGTCGCTGCCTTTGCCATCTCTAGTTATACAGTACAAATTAATACATTAAAACTCTTATAGGTATAAGGAGTTAAATATTCACTATCTTAGAATAGATTCTAGCTCCACTCCAACAACTTTGGAACGCCTTGTAGAATCTACACGCAAGCCAATTATTATACCGTTTGTTGTAAATAAACTCTCAACGCTTTCTTTTTATTATTTTAGATATATAGTCGTCCTAATATTTCATTAGGCTAAGCAGCATAAAAACACTTCACCTTATTTATGCGTTGCAATAAAAGTTTATTTACTGTTGAAATCCAAATAGTACACACGTATTACGTCACCTCGAGTAGGTACACCTTTCAACTATTAGTCTAAATCACGTCGAATTTTATTGCGCCAATACATTCAGAGGCCGTAAAATAATTCACCTTTTCGATCTACTAAAACGAAAGAGAATCGATTCCATTCTACGGAATCTTCGGACCATCATCCGCGCGGCCGGCTGGACCTCGTTCTTCTTCTTTTTCCTCCTTCTTGGTGTCGTCGCCTAGAAGAGAGTAAGTAGGCTGCCGGCCACGCGGGCATTAAATCAAAGATCCTTCGCGATGCACCAGCGTTAGACACACGGTACCGCATAAGTACAACGGTGTCTCGGGTACCTAACCGACATTAAAATAAACATTTCGCCTACTCAATCGGTCAGCGTATAATATCGAGGGGCTTGTCTCTAATGTCGTGTCCATAATTTCTTCGCGCTCTCATCATAGCATGATCGCCGTATACATGGATGCAGACAAGAAGGTAGGCACATACAAGCGTGTTCTTCGCGCCCGTGTCATACGATCATCTCCTTCGTTTATAATTAGGATTGCGTTTCTATGTTACGGAGTTACAAAACGCCGTGCAAGACGCAGGTTGTCGGTACTACGTGCAGCATGTTTTAGGTTCTTGTCGTGTGTTTTATTCAAATTACGCTTTGGAACGATTAATTTTCCGCCGTTGCATAAGTTCGGAATTTACTTTTCTAACTGATTACATCGATGAATGTTAAGGGGATAATCTTGCAATGTTTTATTAAGGAGGAATAAAAGTACAATGCCGTTCAGTGAAGTTCGGTCATACAATAAAAATCTATTATATCACACTGTATACAATTATTAATACATAAAATTAGAAAAATATTAAGCATACACTCTTTTCTAAGGGGTTAAAACCATAAATTATTATGTAAAGTAGAAATATTGCGACAACCACAATAAAGTCCCTTTTACTATCATTCCAAGAATTTCTCGGAAGAACCGATCTTTTGAAACGGGTCGTTTGGGGATTATTAACGAACAATACATTTAGGAAATATACCGCAGTATCACACTTGTTTATTTATCACAGGCGAAAAGATATAAATTTGCTTCATTTTACTGTTAAACGTGTGTTGGTGTGCATCTGTCGTTTTTGCGCGAAAGTTTTAAGAAAATTTACTTCAAAATGGCACGTGGCAAGCCTACCAGTGTAGAAAAACGTTCACGTATTATTACGCTATTTAAAGAAGGATATTCGGGGCGACAAATTGCTGAAAAAATATGAAAAAAATGAACATCATAAAGCGATATCGGACAACTGGAACTGTAGAAAATCATATTCGTCCCGGAGCATCTAGGAAAACAACAAAAGCTGAAGATTTGAGAATTGTATTATTAAGCAAACGCAATAGAAAATTAACAGCGCCACAAATAGCAGCCGAAGTCAATCGCGGCCGTGAAGAACAAGTTTCGGCGAGTAACGTAAAACGTCGACTTCAACAAGCGGACCTTCATGGGCGTATTGCCATTCGAAAACCCTTATTTACGTCGGGGCAACAGAGCAAAACGGCTACAGTGGGCCCGTTTCATCTAGATTGGTCGTTAGATGATTGGAAACACGTGCTTTGGAGTGACGAGTCAAAGTTTGAGGTTTTTGGGCAAAATCGACGAGTTTATGTCCGAAGATCTAAAACCGGAAAGTGATCCCGAACTGCATTGTGCCTACAGTGAAGCAAGGGCGTAGTTCTGTGTTAGTGTGGGGATGTTTCTACTTTGCTGGGACAGGAGATTTATGCAGAGTGCAGTGTGTAATGAGGAAGGAAAATTATTTTGCAATACTCCAGAATCATGCAGTGCCATCGGGATTGCGTATAATACGCCGTAACTTTACATTCATGAATAGCAACGACCCAAAACACACTGCGTTAGTGTGTAAGAACTATCTAAAGGAGCAAGAAGAACAGCACACCCTGAAAGTAATGACATGGCCCCCACAAAGCCCAGATTTGAACCCGATAGAGTTGTTGTGGGATGAACTGGACAGGAGGATCAGAAAAATATGCCCAACTTCACAAGAACATTTACGGAATATTCTGCAACATGAATGGATTAATATTCCACAATCCGTTTTAACGAAACTTATCGAAAGAAAGCCTAGAATACTTCGAGCGGTGATTAACAGCAAAGGAGGTTTTTTCGATGAAAAAAAAAATATAATGTTCAGTATGTTATATTAAGCCAGAATAACTTTTTATTTATTTATTTTTGTCTTTTTTACCTGTACATACAATAAAATTGCATTTTGTTTTTAGTTTCGTTTGTTTCTGTAACTTTTTCATGTTTTTTTACCAACCGACCGAACTTCTCTGAACGGCAGTGTACATTCTTGAAAATACTTTTTTAATAAGTTATTTTCCATTGATTGTGAATCTTTGTCAAATGACTTCTTATGGTTACAAAAAAATTCCGTTAAGTGGATAGGTTGATCGGGAAAAATTTAAAATTTAAGTACAATATTAATAATATTAATTGCATATGGTGGAATCTGTTCTTGTTGAAACCGTAGGTCACGGTTTAGTACCCAGAAGTTTGCTGCAATCTGTTTACGCAGCAAGTTTAAGTAACCGTCCCCTATTAAGTTGTTTTCTAAGAAATATAGACTTATGATTCCTTGATTCCAACAATGCTAGTCTGCACGTTTAAATTTTGGGAATAATGTTAGAATGTTCCATCATCCAATGTGGATTCTCAGTCGTTCAATAACGGTAGAATATCTTCGCACCATCGCAATCCAGGACTCTATCTTATTAATTATACCTACTTATTTTGTGTCCTAGGATTGAGATTGTACCTGTTTCAATTTCCACCACCTGCTGTTAATTGAACCTATTACAGCCATATTCGTTCTCAAGAGCACTAAGTATGTAATTTTTCTTGCCATTTATATACAGAGCAATAAATTAATTATGTGTTTCTTTCTAAGCTTACAGGAATTAATTTGTTAGACGTTTATTCAGAGAAAAGAAGCATAATAAATAGATATAAATCAACTGATATACGCGAAAATGCAAATGTATAAAAAAAAAACGCAGCATCCACCTACTTATTTCCAAGTCTTCGTTCAACAAAAATCGCACATCATATAACCGCCTATCAAACGACAACAACTACAACGAACAGCACGGTAATGCTAATCGTAAAACAGTAGGGAGTCAACGCGAATTTTATCGTCGTACGCCGTACGAGGGCATTATAACGTTTAAAATGTGGTACTGTCAAACGGTGAACATTAGTTAAGACGGACCCCGTGCAACGGATAGTTTATTTATATGCAACGGACGATTATATCTTCGATTGTGATTAATCGTGTTCGTAATCGCGGTAAACGTTGGTTGCGTGGGTTCGCTATTGGCACCGTTATACAGGTTGAGCGTCCTAATAAGACCAATATACCAAACACCCGGTTAGCAATTTCAAGTGTAATGTTGAACACTTGCATTTAAACTAATTATTATTGTTTTTAAGCGGGGAATCTTTTAAAAATCTTGATTTTTTTTGTTATCACCGGTCATTTTTTTATCTGATATTGTACATTCTGCTGCATTAAAAGCATTATCATGGTGATTTATACACCATTAGAACACACTTACTGAATATTTGTTAACGCAATGTCAGCATAATAAACTAGCAGATATTGCATCTCCCGTACCATTTCATCTTCGTGGAACGTGCAACCTGTACGCATATACGAACTGCCTGTGAGAGATTTATTATTCAACTATTTTGATATTCTTATTTCCTTTGTAATTTACTCGACGTCATATTAAATTGTCATGTTAGCTCATCACACTACCGGTTTCCACGAATAATATTCGCTGATTGGATTTTCCTATCTATAAAATGGTTTTATTCGGTTTTTTCCCTTTTTTGGCGTTACATTAATAATCTGGGAAGTAGCGGATATGTCTTTGCTACGCGAATTAATAGATTAATCATGTCTGATGTGAAATAAAATCTTGTGTCTTTTCTTTTTCTTTAGAATAACTTGTTTGAGTTAATTACGTGGGGATTATTATTAATTACAGTAAGCTTCCGCGGTCGTCAATAGAACTAAACTCTTCGTTTCCGGGTTGGAACCGCGTCTTATGACACATCTTCAGGGCTGTTACTGCACACTGAGCGGGAGCGGAAAACTTTCCCATTACAAGCCCTATATAAACGCCACCGGAACGAATAGTCCATAATCACTGTGCAGTGACAGCCCTGAAGATGTTCCATGAGAGTGAGGACGAAATGTTGGCAGAACCAAATTTTCAATAAAGCATTTCTTGGATTTACTAACTAATGTCTGTTTCAAACTGGTTAGTGCAGAAAACTCGCAAAGAAAAATGAATCAAAGGAAAATGAAAATAAAGATGAACAATTGTAACGATAAACAGAGCCTTTTTTAACAATATCCAGCTTTCTTTTGAATTTAGGACGTTATCCTGCAATACCTCCATAACATTTCGATTCATATTGAGCGTACGCAGCGTATAAAACGACAACAAAAAATAGCTCCAATCTGGCTAATATTTCCCCGCACGAAACCTAACATCGAAACGAAAGAGGAACTTATTAAAATATTTATATAACTCCCGCTCGAACCTAAACACAATTAGCCGAACAATTAAGTTTCCTATCTTCCGTCAAAGAGAAAAACGAGGGAACACGAAAGAACGCAAACATATTTTAAAAGGTGAGAGATTCTATGTACACACGGAGCCGGAGACCCAAGACCGATGCGTTTAGATGCGGTCCAGGCGGAATATTAATTTTCCCTCCCTCGATACCTCATCGAAGGAAGAGCGAACGAAAGGGACAACGGCGGCAGAGGATATTCGGCGATCCTGGGGATCGGTTGCCATCTATCGGCGGAAAGTGAAAGTGGTGAAAGCAGCGGTAAATTTAAAATATTCCGAGAAAATATGCGGGCACTAGATATATAGATATGTATGTATGCGTGGTATTTATGCGGGAAGAGACTATCAGCGTTAAAGGTGGGTAATTATCGACGAGGTCTGCCAGTTACGCTTTAATGGACACCCTTCTGGGCTATAGTGTCGGACGTAATAGTGACCTGGAGGATGACCGTTTAAAATGAGGGTATTCGCATGGCTTGCTAAGTCAGTATTTACATATTTTTCAATTTTCGTTTTTCTTTTTCTTTGTTCGTTCTTGATGTGTATACAATGTATAAGGACGAACTTTTATATAATTCCAAGTGCAACTGATGTTAATCATACGGTATAAGAGGTAGAGTAATGTATAGAAGTGGAAAGGAAGAAAATGTAATAATAAACTTTAGACAATCCTTCAATTTCTGTTTTATCATTGACTGCAGTTTCATTTTCTTGAATTACTTTTATTTTTTTTATTTAATTTGTCGAAAGCAAAGGTGTGGCTTGTGTTTTTTGTATCTTTTCTCTTAAAGCTGTTATGTTATTTTTGATATCTATGACCATTTATTCTATTATTTAAATGTTGGGAAATTTATTCTATTTAGACATCATTACGGGATTGAATAAATAACATAGATTCGTTTATTTATCGGTATTTTGTCTTTCAGCTTTGTCTTTTATTATTCTTTTTTCCGATAAATGGAGTAATAACATATTTTTTTTTATTCTCAATAAAAACAGATCTTGTGGTGTTTGCTGGGCGTGGAAATTACCACAACTGTTTCGCTACATTGTCGAACAGCATGACGTACGTTTCAAAATCTGTACAATTAATTCAATTTAATGATTTTTCATGAAATTTCCTTCTCTTTAATAAATCAAGAGTATCAAGCGGGTGACAATCAATAAGTACCAACATAGAATTAAACACAATTCAAAACTCGCAAGGTTTCAACACCCGCTTCTTCTTTACATCAAATAATACCGTCTTAATTGCATGTGAAGGTGTTCCACATTTCAGCATGAAGATGTCATCACGGATAATTACGAACCAATAGGTTGTACGCACCGCAGCCAATTAATGATGCCAGCGTAGAGTGCTCGTTGGAATTGTGTAAAGAATTAATATGAAAGTCACTTGAATCGCGCACACAACCGATGCAATTATTGTGTCGTATTATCACATACGATTCGATTTGTCTTCAGAGATCCTTCGGTGACTTTATCGGGAGGAAAAACGCGATAAAGATTTAGAAGCCACTCGAAAAATACGAATTTCCTACGAAGCAATTTGGCTAAGTAAATATATCTGCAATAAACACATCAGTGACACATACTAGCACGGTTTAGATGTTATCTTGAAAAAAATATCCCACATCCTGCATATTTTGTTTGTTTTCGTCGTGTACAGTAACCGTTAATTTTATCTGTAAGGTATCGTAATCGCCTATAATTTTGAGGAGTATTAACTACGCTGACCTGGTGGAATGTATTTAATATCTACAAGCTGATTTTTAATATTAGGTTTTTTTCTATTTTGCGTAAAAAATATGTACTTTTGACAAAAACTATGAGTGGAAATAACATTTTGTTGAGTTGTTGCGAAACCGCCAAACGCCAATTTGATGTATTTGACTGGGACGAAAACATTTGCGTAACTTCGATTTCCTTCTTCATCGAGGATGTATCAATGCAAACCTCGGCCGCAGCAAATGACTTTCATACTGAAAAGAGCTTTATTGTGACCCAATTGCTGCTTATAGCGGCTAAATGCGAACCATTGGAACATCGAAAACAATATCCGCTGTATAGGTCAGAATTTGCCAGTTTGAGAGGGAGCGGAAAACTCCCTATACTTTTAAAAAATTCATTAATTTCTTTTATTTCAAATGTTTTAGATGAACGGTTCGAAGATGTTTATAATTTTTGAGGATTTTAATATGTTTCTATGTAAACTCTTGTAAATATTAAGACCATAAAGTAGAAGACTTCTTTGTTTTGCTTTGTATTTGAGGATATTCCAATAAAATGTTCTCAGAATCTGTTTACACGTTATTCTGTATATTTCATGCGGCTTACTAAGTAATAAATCACGGATGGAGCACCATTGATTTATATTAATACATTCAACATCGCCCATTTCTTATATATGTACAGTACGTTAATAATTAAATGCGAATCGACGTGCGTCATATGTTGCCTACTACGAAATTGGAGGTCGGCTAACTAGGATAAGATTCAAATTGCACTAGCTTAAATGTCTCCAAAAGCTATCAAAAGATACATAATAATGCATTTAATGCAACCTCGGCCGCGTGCGATAAAATATCATCTTATGAAATCTGTTTCTTAATATGATATTCAATATCAATGAGCTTCAGAAAAATATGAAGTTTCCTTAAATGGTACATAGATAGGCTTGGACGTTTAACGTATGCTTTTAACTACAGAAAATAGAAGGGAATTAAAAATGGCGATATCATCAATCATCTTTTATATACGTACACATCTGATTAGAGTTGTGTTTTCCTGTGTGATGTGGAAAGTTTATATTGGCCCGTGAATTGCATCAGATATTGGGATATACGTTCGATACGACATAAAAAGGATTTATTTTATTATTGGCCAATTATGTAATAATTGATGTGTTAGCGGCTAGCAATTGTTTTAAGCCAAACAAATGAATAATTGACGAAATTGCCGCAAAACATTTAAATCTCTACCAATTCTTCCAGAACAGAACGTTCAGCGTGCAGCGTATACCTAAAAATTCTTTTTTTTTTAATTTTAATATATATTTATTTAAATTTGTAACAACCGTATTAATAAGCAGCAAATATTGCAGCTTAATAAGCACTTTTTTCTGTTATTTATGAGCTAAAATTAAACACTTACCGATATCAATATGAAATAAACTAATATTCATTATTACCATCAGCGTTAGAAGTATAACATTTTACAGCAAATACAAATTTTAAGATTTTAACAAAACATTTTCTATAGCTTCTGAACATTCTCTGAAAGCTCCGAATTTTCGGGTTAACGTTTTTGGCCGGCGGAACACAATCGCTAGCTTGAGCGCACATAAAACCCCCAACATTACAATAATAAGTTTCATTAGTTTCTCGTTTTGAATTTGGAAAAATTAAAGTGAAATAGATATATTTGAGGAACTGATAATAATATACCATATATGTACTTACATGAACATTTTTGGATGTTCTCTTGCTTTTCTATGTGTTACACGGAGAGGAGGGCGTTGTTAATGTTACAAAACAGTAGTTGAAATATTTTTGTTTTTTTGATAAAACAACCACAAATATGTCAATGAAAACATGTTTTTCCAAGAAGAAAACAGTTGCGTTAACAAAAATACTTGCCGTAACTGAATTGAAATTATTAAACTAACTAGTATTGTCGTTTATCCAAGCAAAAATCTCAACAAAGAAGTTCCCGTTGATTTAACAAGCGACCTTCTCCATGTGCAGAGATGGAACTTTTAATAATCTCAGGTTTTTGGTAATTCAATTTAAAAAAAAAATTAAAGCAACGGAATATACGAGAATCTTTCAGATTACAAGCACAATAACGTAAATTCCACGAGAATTCATAGATAGAAGGAATTATTTCATCTAAAACTATTATTTAGAATTCCCCATATTCGCTTTAAGGCTTTAAATTTATCAAAGTAGCAAAGTAATGGAAATCTAAGTTAATTTAATTATTACATTAGCTTTTTTTTTAAATTTCCCAACATTATATCATTTCCTCGCAATGATTACAATATGTAATAAGTATAATGAGCCGATTCATTGCAGATAATTTTCGATTAATAACTTAGATTAGAGCAAATACGAGTGTATCGGCAATATTTCTAGTAATAAATTTGCTTTTTGAAAGATTCAAACGTTCTCTGAATATTTACAGTAATTTCTTGTAAAAATAAGAAAAAAAAAACATTGTTTTCTTATACAATGTGACCGCTAAAAAAAAACATAAATGAAGGAGCCATTTTATTATTATTATTATTTATATCGGTTACAATTACATCTAATAATAAAATAATATAAAAATTAAAAATTAAAATATTGATGTTATTTTGCTACAATCGTTAACATTACAAAGATTTCAATTGTAGCCGATTTTAAAATTACTAAAAGGATTCTACTGGCGTAACAAATACTTTGTGACGTGTAGAAATCTTTTTTTAAGAAAGATTTTTGTCGGTTTCTCGCTAACCTTTACTTTTAATCATTGAAAATTAATAAATAAGCAACAAAAGAGATACCTACATTATATTTAATGCTCAATTTACCGTCACAAACCTAATATCATCAAAAGTTATAATTATCAGCATTTAATAATCATTATCTGCGAACGACGATGCATTTGATGGATATCCAATTAGTATATAGGAAGTAGAATCTCGTTATAAATGTAATTTTAAGGCTATAAAACATTATTAAATCATTAAGTTATGCTTACAACCATAATATACAAGTGGGAATGAGTTCTGTTCAAATGCAACGTATCTTATCATAATGGGATCATAAAACGTAAAGGACATGCTGGACGTCAACATACACATTCAACATGCAGTTCTGAATTACCTGCAGGAGGAAGGATCGAAGATATCTTCGAATTTTCCACTTATCCAGGAGCAAGATCTCCGTGGACGAAGACACAATTAAATTCACACCAATTAATTAACATTTTCCTTTAATATTACGATTAAATAGAGATTGACATCGTATGAGTACGTATAGACATCGAAGACACAATTTTATGGGAAAAAATGGACTGCAAAAGTGTTTCGTTTCGTCGCGTGCTACCTCGTACAATGAACGGCGAAGAAGAGGGGTCATTTTAAGTATCGGCACGCGGCATTTCTAAGGACATTAAACGGTGAATCTTCATTTAATAACCCTTTATACACTAAGTATAGAAGATAACACGCGTTTCCACGATTACCTGCGCTTCTGGTTTTACCGTATACATGTTTTTTTTTTCTTTCCTTTAGAGCTAATAAGAAGGGGGCATCTCGAAGACTTCGCTTTACCGAAAAGGGTGACTCGACAAATTGCCGTGGGCAGGTTACGGAGGTCTATCTGAACCCTTCCAGTTGACTTCCGACATTTCACACGACATCGGTCACTTTTCCGATTGTATTTTCTATGTTAGAAGATTCGTGGTCAATTTTTTGACCGCACTATGATGCCCACCGGCGACATACCTGATGTCGAAACTACGTTCCGAGGCAAAGTAACGGCTTTTTTGGACTGTGAATAATTTCATTTAAGACGTGTTTGTTTGTTAGAAACAAAATTCAGACGTAGAAATTGGCGATAAATATAAATAATACCCGTTGATGGAGAATTTTTGCGAACCTGAGTGAATATGACGTAATTTAGGATGTATTCTTTTGTACTTCAATTTTCAGTAATTTGTGGCGCTTGATTCTTTATAAAACAAGAATTTGTTCATCTTATTTACCAAAGAAAAGTTGATGGTTTTTAGGATGTTATTGTTCCATAAATTGACAAGTTCCTTTAAATAATCAAATTGTTTTGCAAATAAGAACATTGCAAGAAGATAATTTACTTACAAATTATTTTAGTTTGGCGTAAAATTTCCCATTTATTTGACCAAACACACAATAAAATATTTGAATTGGCACACTGAAATTTTAATATTATTTCAAGGGATTGTACCAAATAAAAAATCTGCGTTTTCATAAACCATTTCACTTCATAAAACATATTCCCCCTGATATATATGGAATATTTTCTTATCAGCCAATCCTGCTAATCGTTTTTGGGAAATATCAAAAGATATTTTTAAAGCAGATGTTTACTTTTGAAACATTATATCTGGCAACTAATTTATGATAGATTAGATTAAATTGCGAAAGGAAAATAGAACTTCAATAAATAATTGTGACGGATTTGAAACGAAAACCATTCATAATTTTTAAGGGCTCTTATTGATTAAATTATTCTGTTTCTGGTTCAGGTAGTGGCTCCTTGTCATTGTTACACCTTTCGCATAGGCAAATAATCTCGTTACGAAATCGTATCTTATTGAATTCCTGCTCGTACAACATGTAGAATGCGAAGGAGATGTTTATGATGGAATACGTGTTGCATCCCACGGCCACCGTGCACTTTAATCTCATATTTCTGATTTTTTCAATCTGTTTGCGGATTCTGTCGAGCAGATCTCCCCTTTTAAGCGCGTTGAAATACATTTTTCTTTGTACTAACGAAAATCACAAATTAATTAGTTTTTAATTTACTTTTTTTTATCTTTTAGTTTTTTGTGTGACGGATAAAGATTGCCGCACTCACTAAATCTGACGTTTAACCAATATGGAGGGGTATTTTTTCGCGAATTTCGCGTTCTAGAATCCGCGTCCTATTTACAGATTTTTCAACAAATAATTAGATCAAATCGTCTCGGGAATCGGAAAAACACGGGCCGAGAGTGTTAACAGTGCTAAAGACAAAACTTGACTGAGGCGTCGACGGGCGGAATGAAGAAAAACTTGCGCGAACCGAGCAAAAATCATTATCATAACTTTTTCTTATTAGCAAGAGAGCTTGAATGTACCCTCTGCGTACCCCGCGCGCACCCCCGCCCGTCCCTCCGTTAATTAAAAACATTGATCACGTGACGCTTCGCGTTCCGTAGTATTCGGCGCACAATTTTTAAATTTTTGTTTACGCGCCGTCAGAGGCACACTGAGCGTACATTATAGCATTGCATTTCTGTGCATTTTTTTCGTGAAGATTTTCAAATTATACCTAAAATATTTCTTACCTTGCGCTATCCGAACCGCTGGCATTTTAATTCTCATTTTGGCCGCGTTTGTGTTCTTTCCTCTGCTCTCCAGTATCACACGCACTTTTCTACCTTGTATTAGCGCCGAGGAAGCGATGACGACGATCTCGATTTTGCATGTTTCCCCTGTTTTTCTCCTATATCGCGGGAAGTCCTCAAAATAAAAATTTACGAAGATATCACACAATAATTGTTTTTACTGTCATTCTTGTTGCGTATCACAAAACATCTTTTTTTAGAAAGAAAAAATAGTTTTAAAGTTCAATATGCGTCTTGTTTACTTTCTTTTAGATCCTATTTGACGCACTTATTTTCTCTTTAGATTCTTTCGATTATGTTATATTTTTTTAGTTTTTCTTTTTCACCTCAATACAATAATAGTAACGTTATTATTTTGTTAATTTATTAGAACACGTAAACTCGCTGCGGTAAAACTTCCATAAAGTATTTTCGCGGGTGAAAATTCGTAAGTATACGAAAGCTCTCCTGTACGGACGATGCGCTTGCAATGATCTCTCTGTGACAGTCCGGTTTATATGGACCATCAGGCGATGCTGAGTAGCCAGTGGTCCAAACGCGTGTGTCAAGACGGCCAAGCGGGATACATACGTCCGCCGACGATTCGGTTTCACTCGTGACGGCGTTCGTCGCCGCTCGGAAAGGCCACTCACTAGCCACCGGCCGTGTTTCACCCCATATAGGAAGGGATGCTGAATGTTGCTTGCGCACACATGAGGTGGCCCGGAGTGGGGGGGATCGCGTTTGGTTGAGGTACGGGAGAGGACGACGACGCTCTATTGCCGGACCAGAAGACGGAGACGGCGAGGTTCTTCGCCGGTAAGAAGGCCCCGGAGTCGACCGGAATATAAGCTGATGCGTACACACGCATTTAAAGAATGCTTAACTGTTGTTTGCGTTTCTCTATCGTTTTCTTAATGATATATTTTGTATTTTTGTACACATAAACATTTTTGTAGCTATTCTTTTTATTAAGATGTATTTTATATAATAAATTATAATAATAATAATTATAATAATTTTAAATTAAATATTTGAATCAGTACTTGCAGGCTTGGTCGCAGCTGTTGGTAAATTTATTTTAGATTTTGATCCCCACAGAAGAAAGACAATTCTCAGGTAGCTTGAGATATATTTGCTTTGGCAAAGGAGGACTAGTTCTTGTGGAATAGTTAAGAGCTGAAAGAGTGTTCAATTTTTGCTTGTTTCTATTAATCTAGATACATGATTCTAAAATAGACAGGCCTACCAACCGTAACATGCCTGGTTCCTCAAATATAGGTCTACCTGAATGTGTTGGTGTAGCTCCCACGCCAAGCTCATTCTTGTGTTCTGAAAATTTGCAATGCGGAGAGAGATTCCACAGAAAGTAATATCACAGCTTACCATAGGTAAAATATATTATCTGGATTTGAAATCCTTGGTCTTGTATAAAAAAGGAGAGCGACTGAGAATTTAAAGTTTATTCGCCAAGAACCATAAATGTGGCCTTCCTTAGAGCAAATTACTAGCTTAAATTGCATCTTTTTCTGCATTGCAGAGGCATCATTAGCGTACAAAATGATAAAATAATCGTATAAACTAGTTTTTTTTTTTACCTTTCTATTAAAAGCAATACATAAAGAAATACATATGCAGGGATAAATAAATCTGTTTCGGGTCAAGGAAATCTTTATATATCCGCAAGAAAATATTTACGAAAATCTTCAAACGCTCATTGTAGAGAAGCTACGACGTCGAATTCGATGCTGTCATTTCTTCGGCAATAATTAATAAGTAAGGAAAAGTACGGAAAAGCTTACTTTAAAAGTTACGAATCTGGTACCCCGAGATTAACAGCTTACTTCGTGAAACACTGCGCTGTCACTCCTATAACAACCAAGCCAATAACAAATTTCAAATTTTATGGAAATAATAATGAACAATCTCAATAGCACCATCTAGTGGCCGTGTGTAAAAGGTTAAGACCCTACCCTCGTACAGAGACTAAAGTAGGAAATACTAATCCACATTACTTCAATTTGAGCCATTTTTTTTTAATTTTCTCGGTGTACGTTTATTCTTCTTTCTCACTGGTATGAAAATGTTATCAAGATGACTAAAAAGAAAATATAACTCTTTGAAGTCTGCGCCTACCGATTTTTCGATAGGCCTGGTTTTGAGAAAAATGTCTCGGCGAAGTCATTGGAATTTAAAAAATGTGAAAAAAAAATAACATTATGCAGAAATTTAATTTTTTAGACCTTAAAATAGTGAAATTTGAAGAAATTCTTTCAACAACCTTTGCAGCAAATTTATTTCCAAACACAGCAGGAAACATAAATTTGCAGAAACTAGATACTGAATGGCGTTTGATAAGTAACACTAATGAAATTCAATCATTTTCTAATAATATAGAAGAATATTGCAGACAAGTGTCCAAAGTAAAATTAGCGGATAACACGTTATTTAATACGTTAGAAAATTGCTTTACTTATAATTTTGTCATTTACATTCTTATATTAGTTAATGTGCACAAGTGTTAAATTTTGTTGGTTGTAGAGTTAATAACAAGAAAATCTCATATTTAACCTTAATCATTAACGGCGCCTTGTTTTTACCTTCTAAAACTAATAGATACAACAAACCAATTATATCAACTGTTAGTAAGTAACTTTTTCAAAGTATTCTTACGATAAATAACGTATATTAGAACAGCTTTTTCTTCTGCTTGGAAGCTGTGATTTCCTATTCAATTATATAATTGAGGTATTATTACTCGTTTACATGCTTGACTCCGCTCGAAAGTGAAAGCTATCTTCTTTCTTGCTGACTCGTATTTAGTAAATAGGTATCCGGTCTAGGCTAGGATGTCTAAACCTAACATGTTTCAACGAATCCTTGCTATGATCTCCATTTCAACAATATTTCGTAAATTACAATTGTCTATATTGGTTAATGAAATAGATAATCTAAAATTGTAATGCGTATCATCTAATAATTAGGTTGAAAAATTTAAACTAATCTTGAAAAATCGTAGTCTTTTAGCACATCCTGTTTTTCATCATTTTAAAGGCAGAAAAAGATCATTTTTCGACATATTGCAACGTATCTACATACACATTATTATTAAACGTTGAATGCATAAAATAAATTAAAAAGAGTATGTTTAATAACATTTAGAAAATATACAAAATAAGAATCCACAGGTATAAACAACGATGATACAATGCATTAGATTATTTGTTATTTTTACTGGATGTTTTGACGTCCGATAATTAACTCATAACTATCGAATTAACCCAGAAATTGAGATTAATGGAGAAAATATGCTGAAGATGTAAGGAGAATTAGACGAAACGTCGCAAAAACAAACCTTATACAAATATAAATCCCAAAACAATTACATGAAAAAGTCATATAAAAGTAAACAATAAAAACAATATAAAATAAATGCCACTTCCACAAAAAAAAAACACTCGACTCAGTTCGACTAATTCGCCAATTCACCCCTTACAACTTAGATGGGCGAAAACTCGCGATGTAACAACGGAGTAGTCGAGTTCCCGACCGAGGAACTCCGGAGAAACGAACTTTTTACAATTCATAAAAGAGACCTTGTTTAAAGGACATTTAAAACTGTTTTAGGTAATTAATTAACTTTTTAAATGGCCATCAAGTCGGTCGACTTCGGTGGGTGGCGGGGGTGGCGTTGCGATGGCGAGCGTCGGGGCGGTCGTTTTAGTGCCGCTTCCTACCGCTGTGGAGCGCCACTTGTAGGCGACGCGTCGCGATGCTGCCACTTTACCGGATACGGAATTACGTAAGCGCATAATGGGGTTGCTAGTAATACCGGTGCGGTTAGAAGAAAAACGAGTCCATTAAAAAAATATAAACTAAAACTTATTTATGAACGTGGTGCATATATCCGCAAGTAAAGTGATTTTATATCACCGCAACAGCATAAGTCTCATGGCAAAGGAGAATCTTATTCTAGACGTCTTTTAACTCTATATTTATGAAAGTTTGCTTAATCCTCCTCCTTCTTTTGAGTTTGTTTTCGTCTGGGTCAGCATTTTAATCGGCGATAATCTACAACGCTTTAGCCTTGTTAAGCAGAACGAAAACAGGCAGTGTGAAGTGCCATATACGTAAACAACTAAATACTGACCTTAAAAACATTCAAAGTTCGAGTACCTCGCGATACGATATTATGTATACATACATGTACATACCTACTACTAGATTGGCACGACAAAATAAATCTCACCGATCTTATCGATAAAATTTAGCCGATCATGGAGATTATTGGTGCTGAGATATTTATAAATCAGACGCGATTATTTTTGCGCACACAACAAGGGTTAGTTTGTGACCGTATTAAAAAAAATACTCATGTGATAAGTGCATGTGTCCATCCACACGTATAAATAAGCATCATAATCTTCGCATCAGGCCAGCTTTAGAAACAATAAAATACGTGATATTGTTTGTGAATTCGGATTAATCGATTGCTACAACGCACAAGTAGTTGGAGGAATTAGCTGTTCAATTGAATTTATCTTTATAATGGGAGTGGAGCTTCTCGTTTTTCTATGTTTTTCAAGTCGTAGTCATGGTAGTAGCAGTAGAATTTACAATGGAAGATTTATTTTACTTCAACAAGAATATGCTCAAAGGTCTCGTCCACAATGTCTCGTGGATAAACCAATTTTACGCAGCATTTAGAAATTTATTTCAAAAGCCTTTGGAAGGTAAACAACACATTTGGAAGAATGAAGTTCTTCTACTTGTGATGCCTATTGGGCAACACCATGTATACATAAAACAATTTTAGGAACTAGTTTAATGCGTTGGAAATACACCAATTTTTAATATCACACGGTAAAGAGTGATCCCGCAAATGATTGGCCAAGTTCTTCACCTGATTTAATGCATTTTTATCCCGGTCTTTATTTAATTAAAAAAATATTTGACAAACATGATATTGCGGAAATTTTGAAGCCTCGTTAAAAGACTACTTACTCTCTTGGTTATTTCCAAATATTTCACACAAACATGCCCATATACGCCTCTCAATTTCGAAATATTTTTCTATGATGTAAACGATCATTACATGACCAACACGGCCAATCAAACATCGCTGAAAAATCGCCTCCATTCACAGAACAAACAAATTTAAACAAATAAGTAAATAACGACCGTTCGAAATAAAACGAAACGCTTTTCGCCAATTGTGAATCTATCTGCTACTCCTTCGCGTCTTATTGATTGTTTGTTTAGGTGCGGAGAATATGCAGGTTAAGTATAATGGCTTTTATTCTCGTACAATTCATTAATGGTAATACGGCTTAATACAGCAAGCCTTTAACTTCCTCGATTCGATTAATTAATGCTGTTTGTTAAGATAGACAGAAGTGTCTGAATATTTTTTTTTGTGCGATCCTCGTTCGGTATGTTAATTATTACCTTTCGATCGATGGTGAATCGTTGAAGAATTGACAGTTAATAAATAACAATGGACGCGATAGCTTGATGAGGTTGAAGTTCCAGAAAATACTTATTATACAGAAGCAAAATATATTTAAACGGCTGTCCCTTATACAGTGTGATTTCTTGGAAACGCTCCACCTGAAATATTTCAGAATCTCTTGATCAATCTTGCGGTAACTGTAATAGTCACCGCTGCAATTGGTAGCTGGTAAACTCACTTAGCCGCTATAAAAGAACGCACGGGGAACAGAACGTTGCAAAATATATTGAAGATTCTGCCCTCGGTATGTAACCTTTCACCTGATTTCTATTGCAGTACGTCGTCGTTGCGCCCGAAGCAAGCGACTAGTTTTGGTTACGTACTAGGTATATCGAGTGGAGTTTGTGCTTATACCTATGTATAGACACCACGTATACGTTTATATACGTATGTAACTTAAGCACCGTATATATATATATATATATAGCAAACATGCAAGATATAGAAACCTATATGGATATCTCGCTTATTGTTCAGCGGTGATCTCTTATATTCTCTTCTTTTACGTAACCGCGGCGCATGCATATGCTAGGGAGCTCGGCCGGGGTTACTCCGATGTTGTGCATTTTAGGAATAGTGTTTATTACCATGAAGTATCGGCGGTGTACACGGGCGGCGCGAAACAAAGACCTCGTGAAATAAATAATATACGATATTATGTGCACTTATATGCATGAACCGCCGACGAGATAATCTTTCCCTTTCAATAATTGGTAAAGAAAGGTTATTGTGTTGTTTCGTCGTTGCGTTGCGTTGTCGAGATAGCGCGGCAACGTTCGATCGGAACATAATTAATAGGCGACCACGGCGACAAAGCGTTTTTAATTACGACATTGATTGCTTTCTATTTTAATGTGGGATCTTCGATACGCGGAAGACTTACTTAGACGCCATGAATAAGTAGCTACATCCTACACGATATCTTTGATTTATCAACGTTGTATATGGACATAGGTAATAAATGCTTTGATTTGAAGTTTTTAAGCGCTCATTACCTTGCACGGGCCATTATCCAAACGATTTATTATAATAATAAGTTTAAATTTAGCAGATTTTTAAATTTAGCCTTGAGAAATAGTCACACGGAATGCGATAATTACGCTGATACAATATGATTATAAACAAACATAACCAAGAATGTTGGTCACGACTACATTTGACAATTTTTCTTTACGAGGGGAAAAGTCTTTCACCAACACGTTGGATTTCCGCCAATAAACAACCTCTCTTTGCAATTGGTTCTCGAAGTGCTGAAGCATTACTTTACGAAGAAAGCTGCACGGTGATGTTCCGGCTCTCTCCCACATTTATTCGCGCACTTCATTCCTGTCTGTTTGTTGAATCCTTTCGTGTTCATCATTTCCTTTGTTAATGTATTTACAACTATCCATTTGTCTTCGCCTTCCTCGAATGCTCTCTGTGTTGCTCACTTTGAGCATTCGAAGAAGGTGTGCTCTACGGTGTCAATCATGGTGCAATAGCTTAAAGCGGTGCAAAAATGCTTGAAAGCAACGGTGTCTCGTCAGCAGATACGTTGGATAATAGTTTAATTGCCCATGTTCTCTGTTAATTCCGGTTGATAATCTTCCTGTTCACCGCGCTTCTTCTTCCTGTTTCTCCCATCTCTCCTGCCATTTTCTTAGTGTATTATTTGCGTTGGACATCCTTGTTTCCGCCCCATTTCTTCTTCGTTTAATCGGATATAAACGATGATAGTTAACTACATAGTTTGATTCACAATACGAATTAAGCAAACAACATAGAAATCGTTCAAGTTCAGTTTTAACGATATCGTTAATTAATGTATAAGTAGCCGATTATTTTCACACTCCTGGTGATTGGTCCGTTCCTCCCGACTCACCCTGTATAGAAAGTTACGAGAGTCCATATGTAAAAACGGTAAAATCAACACCGATGGCCAATTAAAATCTTCACTTTAGTATTAAGAGGAGCGAAGATTCTAAGAAAATACTCGGAATTAAAAGCCTGTTCGATTCTAATCTCGACAAAACCGATTACCGCTTACACGGCTAACTACACGATCATCAGCGTTATCGGCCAATAAATACAACACGCAACTTTTCGCCGTAATAGCATTCATCAAAAACATATTTTACAACAATAACGACCACATACGCGCACGCTCGTACGCTCGGTGGACGTTACGTTGTGCGGGCGCTAACAGCTCATGCGGTCTCCAGCAATAAAACGGGAAACTGCTGTGAATTTTTGATCGGCAAGTAGCAGTCAGGTGATAATGAGTCAATAAATTATCGGGCATTAATTATATTCATAAATCATCGAACGTAGCCTCGCGAACTGTACGAGTGTTATGGCTTTTCGTTGTTCTTTTTTGTTTTCGTCGTTGGCTCTGGTACGCTGCCAAGCGCGGCAACGTTTCATTCGAAGGATAAGCTAACTGTACCTTACAATAACCATTATGAAAAAGGTATGCGTGCATACGGCGTTGAAAGGTACAATATATAAATACGTCTTCTCGCTGTATAGATATGTGTATGCGCGTTTCATAAAACAAGACATCGAAACAAATAATTTTACATATTTCCTGATGTTTTGAGGTGTTTGAATGCTATTCGTGTAATTGTAAATAATTGACGTTGCTAATCAGATATCAATTAAGTTGTTAGTTTACTATTAGTGCTAGTTTTGTTGTATTAACTTGATTTATGTTTACTTTTGATTTAATATCGACTTATAAATTAAATTAAATTAAATCTTAAAAAACTCGAACTTGTACAATTTAACCTAGAAAAGCACTGCACTTATATCCGGAAACGTAAATGAAACGTGAAAACAATTATATACAACAAACAAACGTTTGTCTTTTAACTGCAACCGGAATTAATTAATTTTTAATTAAGGCTCTCATTAGCGATAGTTTATTTACTTTAATTTATTCCGACGGAAACAACATCAATCTTTATAGAGCTTCTGAAGAATAAGAGACATGATAAGCTGTAATTATGAAACAATAAATAAAATATTATTTACTTGCATATGTTGTTGTTGACTTCCGCGGCCGTTGTTTTCTTTTAAATAATTTGGGTTTCTGGGTTGCATGAGAATTCCGACGTTTCGCTCCCAATTTCATGAAGCTTCTTCTGGGCTGCTGCATGTTGCGTGGCTACCGTACGAAGAATTCTTCGTACAGCAGGGTTTTTTTAATTTAACCTCGCATTTTAACATAGTCGAATGCTGCGATCGTTAGCTAACCTCATCGAATTTTCAGGAATTTAGAAATGTTTTATCTTTGATTTAAGTGTTATTGTATTGACTTATTTATAACATTGATAATATTCTTTGGTTAGTGACCGATGGCATAATAAAGAATCAAAGATTAAAATCCATATGCAAATTTACAAGGTAAATCTATCCCTTCACAGCATACAGAACTCACTTACTTTTATCTTGCCAGCTGCGGCGAGGACGAGGCAAAAAGAACCAAGTTAAATGTTAATGTTCGATTATTAAGAGAGAACGTTCCGCTGCTTTCCATATTCATTTCTGACATCGGCTAATCTCTATTATTAGGTGCATTTTACATCAATATTGCAACGGTTCATACAACCGTCGTCATTGTGTATTATTAAGAGTTCTTTTTTATCGTCGCTACGTCTCCGAATAATATTCAATAACTTTTCCGTCGCCACAATGAGATGGTTAAATATCTGCCCGAGGTCAAAAATTAAATGGACATAATAGTGTGGATGTAAGTACCTACATTTTACCGCTTATTACCATCAGCGACACCTAAATTATATACCGGTTATTCCGATAAAAATGAGACGTGCTTGTTTTGACGTATGACAAAACATGTCACCTTCAGAATCGAGTAAGTTTTAACCTCAAACATTTACCTACTCGGCTCTTCTTATACTGTTAGGTGTTCAGGCGCCCTGTGCTGTAGAATTTCTTCTGGATTTCCTCACAACTAACTTCTTCTTGGATTTTGCCGTTTCATCGTCCGATATTTCTTGCAGGATTTCGTCCTTTATTCATTCACGAAATGAGTTTTTTTTTTTCTCTAAGCAAAACTGAAGATGAACTCCGATAAGAAGGTCCAGAAGAGGATGAAACCGTTAGGTTAAAAATTTACGTTCTTGTAACCTAGATCTTAACTAACGCAGTGCGTATTCAATGTCATTACAGTATTGTTTTGTCGAAATGGGTAATTTTCATCGAAACGCGCGGTATACCTCTTAATACCGGATTTATTTTATCAAAGCAATTCGAAAGAGACGAAACAAAATGCCATTTTGTTTGCCGCCTGTTCGCCAGTGAATGTGCGCGATTCCAAATCAAACAACAAACACAATACTGTTAATTACATTTAATAGAAAAAAAAATACTTTTGACATCGCTGACCCTGTCCGTTGTAAAAGAAAACCGCAATACATGGCATGATGGAAGAAGAAGAACCTCTGACATCTCAGCCGCCATGCCCTGACACCTATGTACCTTCAATCTATACAGCGTGACATACTAATAACGACTAATATTGTAAAACGTTCTTCGCCTTCTTGTCCGCCGATAGTGTGTGTGATGTATTGACTGGATGAATAGGATTGAACCTTAACAGTAAAACGCTTTGGCGTCGACGGCCGTTCGATACGACGCGAAATTAATCGCGTACAATGAAGTCTTTTTCCGTTGAGAAGAAGCGAAGTTATTTTATTGTTGTAGTAAATTGAGTTCGGGAAAGTTATACGGTTCTCATTTTTGTTTTGCTCGTGTCCATTCCGGTTCGTAAGGTGAATTCTCTTAGATATGGAACTGGAACAAGGCTGTTTGATCCGCATTTTTATCCTCTTCGCTAGATCTACACCCACACGAGTACGAAATAACTGGTGCATCGCTACGTCCAAGGATTCATTTCGATTATTTCCAGCGGTTAAAGTAAAACTAAATTAAATATTTTATATTCGGATATTTTTCGCCAGCCATACCTCTATTTTTTTTTACGTAGTATGTTGATCTATCTATACGCTTCTTTTTAAATACATATAAATTTGGAAATTGATCCTAGTTTTTGAACATTCTTTTTCCTGTTACAAGTTAAACGCTAGTATTTATAGGTAAACGTGTGCAAATCGAATCGTGGCAACGCGTAGCAAGTGTAACAATTTCTCTTTTTTACAATTAAATTTGAAGTAAAATTTACATCCAAACATGTTTATTTTCTACCACAGCTGATGCTAAGATTCTTACAAAATACAACATTTTGTTGCAGATTGTAAATTATGCTAGGGTTTACCGACTAGCGTTACCGCGAAGTGTCGTTGCGTATCAACCGTGAAGTCTCCTAGAAGAAGGCTGCACGAATTTAGTTTCTGGGCTAGAAGAAGGGCTATATGTTGGCTATTCACGATATCACTTACTGTGGCAGGCTCGTGATTGGGAAGACGCCTTTTCTTTGACGAGTTTAGATGATTCTGTTGTTTTTTGATTCAGTTATTACTTATTTGGTTCTATACATGTAACAATGCATATTTTGTTACATTTCAGTTATTATTTGGAAAAAAGATAGATTTTCGCTATTTTTTTTTTATTAGTGGGCTTCACTTCAATTTAACAGCAATTTATTTGAGTAAGATCTTTAAGGCACTTTCCCAGAACATCTCCAAATTTTCATTTAATTCGATTTATTTGAGCTTATTGGGATTGTATAAGCTCGATTCATTTTCTGCATAGATTCGTAACAAGTAGTCTCGTTTTAGTTCGATTGGAGGATGCTCGATGTAACATCCAACCAATAGACATTCGTTTAATCACTAGACAAACATCCTGAGTTGTTTTTGTCTTATCGAAAGCTACTATTTCAAACGTTATGGGACAAAAACAAAGCTCATAAGCCCATTTCTATTCACCGACTAAGATTGAAACAAGCAAGAATTCCCTCTTAACATAATTCACCACGCCCTACTACAGCGTAAAGGTACTTTTAGAACGTGCACATTTTCCCGGAACGATTTTACATAAAGTCCAATTTTTGTCATTACACTTTGTCATATACCTATTGTCAATTGTTTGCCTCTCTTCTTTTTCTTTTTTTTTTTTGTTTCTCTCGGCCGTCCGCGACCAGCCCGACAATAAACAATATGAAGACGCCCACATGTCATCTCCGACTGCCCATGAATAACATCAATTTCGAAACGGGCGACCGAGCCTTTGACAGAATAAATCACGCTTCAAAAAGTTCTTATAATAGATTCTCCTCCTCAGCCGCTTACTCTTATTCTCGCGGCGATTGCGTCGCGTTTGTTTAAGCTAATTTAATTAGAAAGATGAATATCGATGCTAAAGCGGAATTTATTCCCCCCTAATCTATATTTAGTTCGATTTTGACGTCTCGCGGCCACACAAGCGCTCCGCCGGTCGTGAAAATCTTCTTACACCAGAGAAACGTTTATGTATGTGCGGCACCTACGCTGTCAACGTGTATATGTGCACGGAGCACGGTGCCTCCAGACTCATAATTTCGACGCCGAAGGAATGACTGCGCTTGATGGAAGAGAGATGAGTGGCCCGCGATCGCATTAGCATTGAATGCCCGCTGACGTCAGGAGGGCGAGCCACGCGGTGGACGGATCGCGGCGGGCCGAGCCCGGGTCACTCTCCGCTATTGTCCACGGCAGACACGATCGCCCGCTTCGAATCACGATCACGGAAAGCAGAGGTACGGGGTTTTTCACGCGAATCGTTTGGTTTGAAGGTTCGGTACCTGTTGGCATTCTAAATAAATTCCGAATGGATTTAATTATTTGTGTGATGGGGCCATTTTAAAGGCGAAGTAGTTTTATTATATGATTGCTGACTCTTTCTCTTATTCCATTATTTTTTATAATTTTTATAAATGATATATGAAAGAGCCAAACTCTAACGAATTTAGCGTTACCAATGAATTTATTTATTTAATAATGATGCTATTTTGTTCCATCCTTTTCGGCTATTGAATTTCTTTCTGGTGTGTTCTTATGAAAGTTACCTGTATACAACGACAGTGATGAGCCTTTCCTCTTTCTTATAAAGTGTTGGAGGCCAACGGGACTTGATCGTGCACCGCGGAACATTATCCGATAAGTGCAGTCAATCTCCAAGTAATCATTGAGATCTATTCGGAAAATTACATATTTTACGTGAACAACGAAGTCATTAACAATAAATGTAAGAAGGTGAATGTATAGGCTCTTGTGGATACATCTTTGCATATGAATTAGTTGCAATAGTAATAACTCAATTTCATTGTTAAAAGAAGTTGTTAGAATATAGAGAATTAGATAAGGCCAAGAGTCTGGGATCAACGCTGGACAATATCTCTCGCTATCATGATCTCATAGCTAATTATATCAAATCAGCTTTATTGTTACTTAAAGAAAATATTTCCTTAAATGAGATTCTTGAATTCTTCTCTTGATACCAAGAGCAGAACCAGTCTGCTAAAGTTTTGCAATTAGCTGGATCGCTCGGTATACAAATCGAGAGTGAAACGTTGGATCGTAAAGCTTACAGCTTTGTAAATAACGTTTGTCAAATATAAATCTTCATCGTTTGCAAATAATGTAAAATTAGAATCTCCAAGTTCATGCTAGGATGCTTTGGATCATCCTCCATTGTTAGAGACTACAATGTACGTCCAAATCTAGTGATTTTTAAGGAGGATAAGTGATACGATGTAGAGATACATAACGTTCGTTCATATGGAGCAAACTCTATCATACTTTTAGCATATAATGTTATGGTACGTCACGTTTACACTGTAAGTTTTTATAGGCTCTTAGTATTTTATAGTCAGAATAATATCTGACCGTAAAACACTAAGCAGCGCAATCAACACATGTAATATGTAAAACTAATGGCGTTCGTTGGTTATTCTTCGGGTCAAATGTTTACATCAATCTTTTTGTATACATACGTTACAAATATACACACACACACCATCTAGTATAAGCGACGTATATTATAACCCATACGCATCGTACACTTGTGGTATTTAAGTTCAATGAATTATTTTTACTTCGGTAAAGCGTAAACTGTTCGGTTGTTTACTTGTCGTTTTTTTCTCCTCTCCTTTCGGTTACATATCTTTAAAAATTGTAGCTGGTCACACACTTAGTGTAAATATAGCGAGCATGTGTTCGGGACGCGGCGTGACGCGATTCTCGACCGAAAGGCAAGAGACCATTAACGGTTCGTCTCATCCGACGGATCGGGCCCCCAAAAGGGATGGAGACATATGCACATGTGTGGACTTGTGTGAAGAACATCTTCAAGATGTCTGCAGCATGTGCGCTGGACATCCCCGTGGTTGTTCGGTCCCGTCTAGACGGTAGGGTTGGATATTTTTAAAACGTTAAAGTCGGGAGAGACAGCGGCGGCTAATAGGGCTAGCTACGCAGCTAGCCGGGTCCAATATTTCAAGAGAGAATCATATAAATAAACGCCGCCGCTCGCGGGGTTTTATATCTCCGAAAAAGATTCCGAAACGGTGAGTAGACGGACCATTTTCTTGCCGGGACGGGGAGAGAACAAATAACATTGTCTCCTGTATCACCCGATTTACGGTTATGTTGAGGAGGTTGATGTTCACGTTTCTTGACGGGTATCTAATTACGTTGCTTTCTTTTTTAAGTTGGGCGCTACTAAATCATTAGATTAAGTTTCGAGGATTTTTAACCAAACAATTGTATCACGTGGATTTTGATACACAAACCACTGCTTCAAACACCTACATATGTGTGTCCCGAATAATACGATGCAAAATCGAAAATAATGGCATCTTTTTAAATATCCAGATATTGGAGATGATAATGAGGTTTGATCAGGATGAAATAGATCATTATCTATCAAAAGGATTTTGGATACCTGGCGGCATTGAAAAAATTAGAATGCGTGCTACCACGCGATGAAGGACCATAAGGTAATAACAGAACTCTTATACACCAACGTGAGCAAGCCTTTTGTTTCCATGCTACAGGTCTTAACAATTTTCAAATTTCTTCCGATTATCGTTTGAGTCTGTTGTTTGTTAAAAAAAAAATAATAAAAAAAAAATATAATGCTAAGATAGCTTAGCTTCCTCATGGTATCAATGGAATAATTCACAGCAAACGCAACAAAAGGAGCGAAAAAAAAAATTACACTAACACACGAACATGTTTCTACCTACCCGGGGTCATCAACGTGGTTTCGAGAGTATTCTGCCTACCCGGCATCATCAGCGTGGTTTCGAGAGTATTTTTTATCTCTATAAGAAGCAGAGAGCAGTGTAATTTTTTTTTCTCTCCTTATGTTGCGTTTGCCATGAATTATTCCATTAATACCATGACGAAGCTAAGCTATCTTAGCATTATATTTTTTGGTTATTGTTTCTAGGCATTTTCTGATGTGTTCTGTTGTTTGTTGTTTTTTAAAATTTCTTTTAAAAATGGGTCCTCTACACTTTTGAAGAATACAGGATTTATGGGCCAGCTCGATCAAATTCTTCCAAACCTTAACGCATCTATCGAGGGAGATATCCATTAAAATAGGTCCTTAATGTTACAACATTATAGGCGTTTGGAAGTTGCAAAAGTTGATGGTAGGGTTACCAGAATTTGTCATATTGTTGCAAACGAAGTCCGAGAATAAGCACTAGAAAAACAAGTCCAGCTGTAAGAAATGTTAACCATAAATCAGCGAGACCAGTCCTCAAAGAGCAACGTCTTCATCAGTTAAATTTGATAAAAAAAGGATTTTCTAACTTTCAATATCCTTCATTATCATGAAGACAAGGAGCTTACTGAGATTAGTGTATAAAACATATTCTTTTATAATCCTCTGGCGCATGGTCTTCCAAAATAACATTAACTTCGAGGTGATACGATAGTTAAAATAAAATTTTACAAAATTAAATATATTTATATATTTACATCCTCGAAAGGCTTGCAGTAGTGGGGTATTTTTGTTTACTCGTTGACGTCCTTCTAACGGAACGAATACATTAAACTAATGATGTACGTAAAAAGATAAATTAAAAAAAAAACGTACACAAAATCACAAATTATTATAGTTAGTTAGCCAAAACGAATCCCGTTTAAATCGTTGCACATTCCCTTTACTGTTATATTTCAAAACTCACGCATCCACTTCTAATTTAAAGCAGAAAGGAAGCTGGCTAGACTTAAAGGGCATCATCGGTCAAGGTTCCATCAAGAGGGCTGATTTCTTCCCTCCTCCTCGCCTCTCCCTATCGCTCCAAGGATCGTAAAATATTTCGGAATGTTTTATTATATATGAGTTTGTGCACAACCTACTTCTACTAGCTTAGCCCGACACACAGGGCCTACAAGGGATGAGCTGACTGACCGCAGGGTCATTCTTGACCTGTCACAACAACAGGCACGTCCTGTTCAACAACGAAAGCGAGACGAAGAGCATTTTATACGTTTCTCTTTTTCTTCGCGGTGGTGTAAGGTGCCATCGCCGGCTGAGGCCAACGGACGCGCATCGATACAACCGATTAACAGTAGTTTTACTGTTTATCTCGTCGATCTTTTATTGTTTTCATCTCTCGCTTTCCTGATTGAGGGGCCGTTCAATTATAGCCGTGCCGTAGAATTCGACGGTCACGGCTAATGACAAGCGCGAAAAGAACAATGACCAATCGTCGCGAAGACGGAAGCATATTGGTTAGGTTGCGGATGACCACACGGTTATATAACTTTATGAAACATAAAACGGAATGGTATGATGTGTGACAGTTGAATGCGAGGATATAAATGGAGAATAAGAAAAATTGAACAATGTAAATGCGTAGAAATTCCATCAGTCGGTTCTTTTTATTGATGGTGTTAATTAGCCGATACCGAGGAGTAGTATAAAACAGACAGCACGTACGATGTCCATTTTCTTGAAAATACAATTAGAGGATGTAATGGGCGCTGAAATGTGATTTGATAATCCGCTAACGTAAAAAAAATATACGATGCAGTTATCGGCAAGGCAAGATATTTTCAAAAGTGGGGAGATTCAGTCGCAGTTCTTGTACCAACAGTCTCTCAAGTTTCATCGAAATCTGGTGTTCCTTTTTAATGTACTAGCAAGCATTTAAAAGAGTTCAAACAAACGATAAATTCAATAAGCTGACGTACTGCAGTGCCGATTGGGACGCATTAACTTCTGAAAGCTTTCTAAACAAAATTTGTTTCCTTGTTCACTTTGCAAACGTATATTTTCAATAAGAGCTCGCTATTACCCTGTGGATGTACGCCTTATTATTTACCTATACCTCCTCGGAAAAAAAATACGAACAAAAAAAAAACGTGAAAACAGCATGTAAAAAGAGAAGAGCGTCAATTTCCAATGCTGTTTCGTGTCCGCGACTCCACAGAGAAGAAGAAGAAAGGATGGTCGTTATTTATTTCCTATACATTACGCCAGACACTTCGAACGCTATTTATATCACAAAGCAGGTTATCATTATTAGCGTTTTCGAACGCTTGTCGGGCGCGATGTGTATGATTAAATATCACGGAGATATGTGGTTTGTCGTTCCGCTGCCGTACGGCGATGGCTAACATATGGTCAATTGTAAGCCTTTTCGACGAGTTCGAAGCGTGCAAGTATCGGATATTCGAAACCGTAGCGGTCAACTGGGGTCTTCTCTTCGGGAAGAGAGAGCCTTAATGATAACCTACGGTAAGTGTTTAATAAACAGGTGGCGAGAGATAGTTTAACCCGTAGAGGAAGGATGGGACAAAAATAACAAATCGTTTAACGGATAATGGTTGTAATTTAATTCGCTTTAAAGCACCAAACGATAAAAATTAACTTTTATTTATTCGCTTGACTATTCTATACTATTTATGAAACTGGTTTCTTCTTGTTATTCTTTACGCAAACGAAAATCAAGCATCATTCAATACATCGACGCCCTCCCGTTTTGCCTTTGCCGGAACGCTAGCAGCAACTGTACTTGTACACGATAAAGAATCCCAACCTAAAACGTGAAGACGCACTTTAAATTAAAACTTTTCCCAAAAATGTCACGTTTCGTCTAAGCTTTCTTTTCTGCCGCTCATCAAAAGATCTAAAAACCATCCCTCGCTGCGACAAAATCACGACCAAAAACTGCTAATGTTCTTGGAGTGGTCCGAAATTCGATTTAGACGATCTCGAGGTGTCCGAAGGCAGCCACCCTTCGTCCGGAGGGGTGGGATGTATTGACAGATTGAAACCATCAGCCGCCGACGACTGTTTTTAACCCTCGTCGCATGAACTTATAGGCACAGACGGGCACCACACCGCAGCGGAGGAATGTTTAGTCTACAAACTGCCCTAGATATCGCGCGGGAGAAAACGGTCGAAAGGTATTTAGGAGATGGTTGCCACACATACGTATATACGCGGGTTACGTACAGATATACGTAACAGACGTCCTGTTGCCTATGTTTAAATAAAACTTTCTAAAATGTATACACGTCGTAGGTACTGGATAGGTGTTTGGGGTTCATAAAGGAAGTATCTGTGACAACTGCCAACAACTGCGAATGGAGTACTTGTTATGATTTACTGGATAACGTAACCCTACGTTAGCTTGTAATTTGGGGTCGTGATCGTTTGATAATTATAGTAACGAAATTTGAAATCTTACGAATAGGATGATGAAAGGATGATAAAAATTTAGGTACAGTTGGGAAGTTTAAAGATCATGAAATCTGCTCATTATTGCTATCGGAATTATTGCAAATAAGTGTTGCGAAATAAGCAAAAATCAATATTTCTGAGCTGCAACCTTTCTACTTTTCTAGCTTAGTTATTACATTATGTTCTTCACGTAACTGATTTAATTCCTCAAGCTGCATATTGAACATACTAATTCAGTGAAAAATTACGACTTCCACCTTTGTCATACATGGACTACATGTGACCATAAAGAAAATCAAGATCATAACGTCACAATAATTCGTACAGCTAACTCGAAAAATGGCACAATGGTCCAGCTTTTGTACGGCACGTCATTATACACTCGAGAAGACTATAGAAATCTTTTGATAGCCATCTAAATACCATTATACCGTCCCGGGGTGGTATCGGATATCTGAACTAACTGTAAACAGGGGCTATCCGTGATAGAATCTCAGGATGTAGAATAGAAGAAAAATGAAAAAGAAAGAAAAAAAAAGAACGAACTATAAGACAGAAAGGAGCCGAGCCTGCAACGGGAGCACTAAAAAAATACGCCTTGACCTAGGGACAAAGATGACCGGAATGAGCGCTCCGATCGGGCGGGCAGGTACGTTTTTTTAGCGAGCGTATAGGATTTTTTTAACCGTGGGATTTTTTTCCCGTGCGGTTCTTTACGTGCTTACATAATAGTGGTCAGGTAGCGAATTAAATTTGGCAGTTCGATCTTTTGTACGCAGGGTGGATTATTATGTTACGCAATGCATCGTTGTGTTCGCAATCTATAGCACAAAGCGAGATATTTTGGGCTTATATAAGATGTGGGACTTAATTAAATCGAATTAATTGCAAAGGCAAGTCGAAATACGAGACTTAGGGTTAGAAGAACAGCGCTCTGTTGTCGTTTTTGCTGAAAAGTGTTAGAATAAAGAAACTGTGTCAGTTAAGGGAATTTAAGATAACAATTTTGTAGAAACTAGACGTGTTCCCGGTTTGAACCGTGTCACGTCGTTGGTTAAAATAAAACTCGACGCTTCGCCCACAATCGTATGGGGCTTCTTCAGGAGAGTGATGGCAACAGTAACTCAGCATGTGAACCATGCCAGAGGCGAAAACCAACTGCCCTAGCATGGTCCACATGCTGAGTTACCGTGATCAACTGCTTCCCGCTCAATTAGTTTCAACTCTGGCGTGGTTCAGACGTTGAGTTACCGTGCTAACTGTTGCCATCACTCTCCTGAAGAAGTCCCCATTCGATTGTGGGCGAAACGTCGAGTTTTATTTTAACCAACGACATGACACGGTTCAAACCCGCAACACGTTTGGTTTCAACTGACTCTGGCCGTGGAAGCCTACGTTTTTAACAATTTTGTAGTAAATGTTAACCTGCTATAGTAAGTTTAGACCCTAATCATTGGAAAAACTCATAAGCATCTAGAAGCACATGAAGAACTGATGTTATTATACATATGGTACATTTTTTTTTTGCTGGATGGCTGTATAGAAACATGCCCCCATAAGATAATTTTTTTTTTGAAAGAGAAATGCCTTAGAAAGAGAAATGATAGGGATACGGTATAACTAACGCAAATTCAGCAAAACTAGTAAACAAGCCAACGTCTGTATAGTATGCCTCAAAGATCTAAGTACGATAAGAGTAGTTCCAACATAGACGGCGCTGTAATCGGTGAAAATAGGGCAGCTTATTTTTTTATGGAAACCCCTATTTTTGATGACGTATTGCAATTCTCAAATGAACAACACGGGGCAAAACCCGGAAGGAGTCGCTAGGAATTTGAGAGCTGCTAAACAGAAACGAATGCATAAATGCAAGCTCCTAAAAGGGGTCTTTTTTACATGGTCTTAGTTTTAGTGTGCTTTTGAATTTTATATTTTCTATAGTGAGAAATGGGGCATTCACCACCTCAATGACCATGAAAAATTTTCCTCTATGTGAAGGTGCTCTCTACTCTAATACTCTAATAATAATTTAATTTTATTAAGCTAATTTTTCTATCTAGCGCTTAATTGACAGTTTCAAGAATTCTTTCTATTCAAACGTTTACAAATGTTATAAAGAAGACATTAATCTGTAAGAATGTAAATTCTTACATAGGTGTTAATAATCAAAAACAACAAATAGAAATACACAAATAAAGTTACCATTTGTTTTTATTCAGAACTACAAAAGCGTAAATCGATAATGGTCAAATCTTTTTATTTCCAACAAATTTATTAAATTCCCTAATCTCTACTTTCTTGCTTCATCTGCACAAATTCAATAAGGGACCACTTTATACGTTTACCGTTTGGAGAGACATATCTATATTAGGTCGATCGTGAGAAAAAATCACGAAAGAAGCAGCTGACCGTATTTTTTAGGCGCCTACTTACGCACTACATTTTCTTCTTTTTCCACACAGTCTTACGTCTCCGTCAGCATAATTGCCACGTCGATAAATATTGACCGAACTGTAAATGATTGGGACGAGAGACAAAATAGCGGACCGTGCATCGATAGACCACCGGTAGTTCGCTTTTTTTTCCATCATCCTCTAACATCTTCGGCAGTTTTTTAGCCCTCGTTCCCACAGAAAGCGGATACCATATCTACGCACATGTGATATATATTACTTTCGTACAGCTTTTTTAGATATCCAGCAAGAATATACGGGCGTCTCTGTTCGTCACCTCAAAGATACGTATCGGTTTATCTTCCTCCAATCCTCGAATGGCAACGTGGAGGACATGTTGTTTGCGATATTATTCTTTGTGCAAACCGATTCTTGCACCTTCATTGTCCACATTATACAGCAAGGGAACGAAGAGGAGAAAAAACGAACGATTTTTTTTTTGTATTTTAAATTAATCCCAGAACGGAACACAGTGTAGGGTTCCTTAAAAAAATCTGCCCCTTTCCTGTGCACACATACACACATACGCACACCATTAATACGTGTGCATCATGGTACGTTGGGAGAAAAGAAAAAACGTGGGTCCCTCGGAACGTGTACATAAAAAAGGAAGCTTAAAAAACGGTCAGGGTAGTGCTCGGGCCTTCTGCAAGCCAGATGGCCCGCTCTTGAGACACAGATCTAGGAGGCTGCTGCTGCTATGCGTCCCCTTTGACCCCTTTGCCTGAAAGAACAGAGGAGAGCCACGGGAATATGCGAGCGTACAAAAAGTCGGGAGAGAGTCCTACTCGGACCTAAAATGAAATACGTATAAGTGTAGGCCTCTCTTCTAGCATTACATTATGTTTTTTTTTTTATTACGGTCGTATGTATAATGGGCAGTTTTTATCTTGGTATTTACAATTAGAAAAAGTGACAAAGTGGAAAATTATTAAAATTAAATTAAAGAGTTTTTCTGGGGCGAGAAAAAAAAAACTTGGGGCACGGAAGTAGTAGCAGTGTCACTTTTTGTTCTCAATAATAGTGCCGAGCAACTGATATATTTATGGAAATATAAGTATAGAGTTATTTATATGCACACATGTGAAATTTAAACCGCTTATACTAACGATTATTTTAATGAGAGGTTTCATAGTTACAGATGCATTCGTGCCAACAAATTTTTTTTATTAAAAACAAATATTTGAAGAAATTGGAACGCAGAAGCTTACATTCGCATAAGTAGAATTTCAATGGTTTTTAAAGAAATATTGTACGAATCACCATTACGCAGGAACCCAACTAAGCGAACAATCTAATATTAAAATTCCTAAAATCGTTACGCAAATTACGCTGAAACGCAAATTACCCCATCTCCCAACCGAATCGTAAATCGAATCCGCGAAACGCGTCCCGAACTTATCGGCGATATGCAAACTTTAATTGCATGTCTTGAAGCGTTGCGTAAACACACGACTTTTACGCGCATTCAAACGCATAAAACCGGCTGTCCGCACTCAATAAATCCGTGTCCTATTCGAAAGACCGATGGATAGCGCTCGGCGGCGGTCCATTTTAAATATAGACTTCCAGTAAGAGACGCACTACGTCGGGTCCATCGTATTCATCGTCGGATCTTTCGGTACATCGTCCAGATGACCCTTGAACGAAAATTGTCAATCGTTGACTTTTAACGCGGCGTGGTTAGCGTTTAAATATAGTTCAAGTATACATACGTGCGTGTAAAGTTGATGTAAGGGTCAGCGCACCGAAATATCGAAGCGTCGTAATGACCGCCTCTAGCTTTATGGATTCCTCATCTGTTAGTTTATAAATCGAGAGCTTCGATAACAAATAGGTATGGCTACGTACAGCATTAGGTACATACCCCGTACATTCGCACATGGATACGTAGAAACTGGGCGACGGTTATGCGTGTGGCATACGGCCAATAATCTAAATTGTATCCGCATACATTTCAACGTAAACACTCGAAGTTTACTTGCGGGAAGTTAATGAAAACTTTGCCGCGAGAAAAAAAAAGGAGAGACTTGAACTTTGAAAGCCGTTTAGTGAAATCGAACCACACGATCTGAGAAAGCTGCGCGCCGGGAAGTATTAAAAAATAAGCATTTATTACAAATTCATTTAGTTTGTAATCAGCCGCGGCACAATTCAGCTTCACCACTAAATAAAATGTATTTTTATAATCTTCGATTTCGATGTATCTAACTAAAAAAAAAAGCAACCTTGCGCCATCTTCACCTTCATGAAGATTTTTAACATGTCAACGTTACTTTGCAAAGTATGCATCAAAGGTCGAAGATAACTTAGGCGAGTATCATAGCTGTAAATACTCAATAATAACTGTAATATTAAAAAAAATAAATAAATAGAAGAGCAATACCACGGCATACATCCGCGTACAATGCACAACGTATACATTACAGCATTACACAATGTGCAATCTATCAATAGGGCTTTTATCTCGTCGCCTTTCTTATATGAATACCTAATTACGTGCATGTGCCGCAAGATCGTAACGGTGATCGTACGATTTCTTCGCGTCGGCAAATTGACAATGGTGTGCGTTAAATTTGCGTACAAAATAATGGACGAGCAAGCTAACCATGCGCCCGCATGTCCGGTCTACAAACGAGAGACAAAACGCAGGCGGAACTAAGCAAGTAAAGCAGGATAACAGTAAAACAAAGGACAGGAAGAATGGATTTTAATGGGCATGTAAGTTCAACTTCTTATGCGCGAGTTGATCTACGTTATAATATGCCGTGCTTCTTCGATAAAAAGAAAACCGTTACGGATGGTTTTCCGTTTATTGTGAAAAATCTGGAAAGATTACGTTGTAAACGAATACTTTTAACATTCCGAAAGAAGTGCGAAAAATTAATGTCAAATAAGAGATAGGTTTCTTTTTTGAGCTAAATTAAAACTTCTGTGGTGCCGAACTGAATGTTTTAACGTTGAGACAAGGGTTAATTCACAAGGCAGAGAGCGGACAATTATCCTCATTTTTTCCTTTACTTCTATTAATATTTTGATAATTCTGGAATTTGCGAAGATATTCCAGTTCACAGTAGTTGTTTATTCTGGTCCTCCTATCCACTCCCATAGACACTTTTATCGAGAACGGATGGCCCAAATTTCTGTCAGTAGCGCTTGCAACGACCGCAATTTTAAGGTCACTCCCGAGTTTTAGAATTAAAGTAAAGATGAAACAAGTAACGAATCGAAGTCAATCTTCGCCGAAAGGGTGTCCAGGACTAACGATTATATAAAAATTTTAATGAACCATTTATTTAGGAAAACCCTGTATATATTATACCTATCTGTCTATTTCTCAAGACTGCCGTTTTAATAATTAATTATATACCTAACTAAGATATTCAAAAACCCGTTAATTAGATCAAATTTACATATTATTAAATAGCAAATTAATTTGTAACACTTAATTTACAAGCTATTCCCTATTACGGCGATCGTCAGTCTTCCTTATATCGTTTACATTGTCGAAACCCGTGTCTCTTTTTCGACGAAGAGCAGGCGATCAGCGAAAGAATCGTCGCGGTGTTCGCAGCGAGAAGCCGGCATTCTTCAAGCGAACCGCTGTACGTAACGTCGCGGTAGAACTTCGAAAATTAATTCAAGTAGCTCGTCGATGTAAACTGGTTCCCGTAATCTCTTTCCAGGCGCTCAGTTCAAAAGTAGATAGATTCGCAAGATAAACGTAAGTTTAATTTAAACTTGGTGAACTGCTCGCGATTATGAATGAAAAAACATGGGTAATGTTCGCCGAGCTCGTCGTTCGACGCTTTCATCGTTATACTTCTTCAGTGCTTACTGCGGCGGTACTATTATCGTGTGTTCGAGCGTATTTTGCGGGTGGACCGAAAAAGTTAACTCGGAAGTTAATTTATTACGTATAGTTGATTTAATAGCGTGTAATTTTATGAAAGTGAAATGCTTCTTATTCGATGCTCTTATTAATTGGTGGTAATTGAGATTTATCGTTCTTGTAAATGGAGCAATTCGTTGATATTTATTTTGATTGATTGTAGTATTCGGTGGTTTTTCGTATAAAGTTTCTGCTAACTATTAATTATCGCATTAATCAAGGTAAAGCTTTTAATAAGCAGATTCGGGAGGAATCGAATGCTATGTTCCTATATTTTTCAGTTAATACACCTTTTGGCACATGTTTTTGGTTATTTCAACAATCTTCGTTAAACACTTACTTCGGAACGTAATAATTTTTCTTTCTAAAAAAAAAAACTATTGAGGAATATTTGTAAGAAGGCAAGACAACAAGGAAGAGAAAGGCTTACCAGGGCAAACGAACCAAAGCTGGTATAAAAATGAAGTTCCTTTTAGTTAGCCACAATCAGAAAGAACAACATGTCCCAGTCTAACCTTAACACGAATATCAATTCCGCATTTCGTTAACGACTGATATTTTAGTGATCCGAGAAGTTACGATCGTCCAAACCAAACCAAAACTACTTGGAAAAAAGCGCTTTCACAAGTGTCAATACACCTTACTAACACATTCAAATTTACATTAAGACGCCGCGAAAAAAAAAAGAAATTGTATATACCAGCAATCCACATATTCTTCGTAAACTCTAGTTTTTTGGCGGCCCGAGGCGCAACGTGCTCGTCCGAAAGCGGAATTTCGTATAAAAACTGAACTCATGATGCGCCTTAAGTGAAAAAGATTTATACCGCAATTAGCAACATAATGTTTTAATATCTAACTGTTCCTCTAATAATGGCAGTGGTGGGTTACTGCTCGATTGCTTGCTAGCTCGCCGGGGCCGTTCGCGGTTGCAAGATGATAATCACCGGTTCCCTGTTTTACGATTTCTTAAGACCGTAATCGTTATTTACCTTTAACATTGTACGTTGATATTAATGTTAATCCTAAATAAGTACGCTTCCTTCGAATTACAGCGTTTTCATTCGCCAAAATTCGATGAAACGATTTAAATGCAATAATTTATATAAAATTTAAAAGTTTCCTTTAATAATGAGTGACAATATGGAGATGTTCGCTATGATTCGTTTTCGTAGGAATGTTTGGCATTTGTAAGAAGAGGATCCTAATTTCCTGTCACATACGTAATTAATGAATTTGTAACAGATTATTGCAGATGTTTGTAAGTGACGATTACGTCAAACGCATTGACCATATGTATGCAAAGTAAATGCTCTTTTACCGAGTAAAGCTGCTTATGGTATTTGTCTTTTAAATGGATCTACTAATTGATTCGTAATCTTCTGGAAAACCAGTAATTAGCAGCTACGATGAAGAGAAGCACGAACGCGTTCAGATTTGAAAGAAGAAATTTTGCGAGATTCTGATATATTAAATTTATATTAAGTGAAACGAAATGGTGCCTATAGTCCATGAGCTTTTTCTAGAGCATTTTCTTGATGAGCTTTTTCATCAGATGTGTAAATAATAAATTGTATTTAAATGAAAATGAATGCCAAAGATCTCTTGTAGTTAGGAAGCTTTTCTCCTTTTATTCTAGCTACTCTAGCATCAATTCTAGGTTATCAGAAATCCGTTCATGATTTTAATTCAGGTTTCTCCATAAATGATTTAATTCCCCCTAAATTTAGTTGTATTAGGTACCTTCTTTCCTTTTATTTGATCCTTATTGGATCCTTATTTTGGCGCCATGTTTTTAATTAAGTCGATTTTTTTTAAATGTAAGGTTTGCAATAATGGCATCCACTCCGGCTAGGCTATTGCTCCCGAGAATTCATTTATTAGCAAAACCGCGATTCAAAATTTTTCGCGCTTGTAATAGGCGCCCCATCGTATTGAAAAAAAAACATTGTTGCGCGTCGTTGTAAAGGAATAACCTTTAACAGACCTTGTTCTCGCAAGAATTATTGAATTTTCATCATTCAGCATCCTTGGAAAAAAAATTGACCCTTTGATTCTCTATCTCCAAATGCCTGCCCAAACATTCGCAGATCAACGTCTTTGCTGATTCCGCCGACGTAAAATATGAGGATTCTCATAGTGCCAATGATGAAGGTGATAGTGACTGAAAACTCTTTGAAGTCCATTTGAACTGGCTGTCGGCGGTTGTATCGTCGAAGACATATATGAACAGACGATTGGCTGCGACGCCTATTTCTTGACGATAAACGTGTACTGGTACGCTTCCGGGATTAATTTTTGTCTTATTTTTAATAGTGGAACATATATCTGATGGCTGGGGAGCGAATAGTGACTCACCCCGTATATGCAACACTGGGTACATACAGAACCATCATGCTATTTTCTACATTTTTTGCCTTCAAATCACCGCATCGGTTAATTTGGCTAACTCTTGTAACGCCATTGTCTCTAATTATTGGCGAGATACCATTTTGGAAGACATAGAAAGAATGTACAGATTAAATCACGAAAGTTTGTAATTAAGTGAATTTAAGCGCTATATCTAAAAATCAGAAACATACGTATACACAAGCGAGATAGAAATATATATATATGTATATAATTCGTCAAACGGCGGTTCTTCGGATATCGTTTAATGTGATTAAAGGGCGACATCGAACCGTCAAAAGGCGAGAAGCGAAACCTCGACGATCGGAAAGAAAAAGTTGACCGCGTAACACAATGCGACGTCGATTTTTCACGGCGAATTCGTCATAGCCGCATACAGCCGAATAAAGAATAAAGATTCGCTTTTCACGCGCGCTATTTGCGTGATTTTCGATCTGGTAGATCGTACGTTTCCTCTGGATAACGTTTTGTAAACATGTACATATAGGTGGTCGAACGGAGTAATAGTATTTACCTAGAAATCTGCGTAGCGTAGAGGTACCATGCGATACGTTCCTTCCTACTTCTGGACGCTGACTTGTTTACAAGAGAACGGCTCTGGCCTGTCAGATTTGCGACATTTTCCATACATTGGCGCAATAATACAATGCAGACATGTGCTAGTTTAACGGAGGTCCATCCATCACTTAGGGTTACTGACCATATTCGGTACGAGACAGGATCGGCTTCTTATTTTGCAGATGCACAATTACAATTTAATTTTATATACGATAAAGGCTTTAAATTGTATTTACTAACTATGTTAGAAGAAAAGAAAGGTTATTTTATTTTTTTTTTGGCACAAAATGGAAGATACAATTTAAAAAATACAATGCTTTTACAATTAGACGTTTTATATTCCAACTAGCGCTATATCTTATAAGACTTCTTGCTAAATTTTCAGTGGACATTCCTTGAGTTGCGTTAATAGATAAGTGACACAAGTCAAAAACAACCATTCTTCAGATTATTAGTCCAAATGAACCCCAAAGACCAACATATTTACATGGAAAAATTACACGACATTCTAACAATGTATATTAAGTTGGTTTTCGCCTCTGGCCACTGCTTCCCGCTCAGTTAGTTTCGCCTCTGGCGTGGTTCACACGTTCAGTTACCGTGCTAACTGTTGCCATCACTCTCCTGAAGAAGTCGCATACGATTGTGGGCGAAACGTCGAGATTTATTTTAACCAACGACGTGACACGGTTCAAACCCGGAACACGTTTTGTTTCAACTGACTCTGGCCGTGGAAGCCTATGTTTTTATTTTAATGTTTTGATGAAATATAGCAGCATACAAGCTATTAACTGTATTGTAATAACAAGAAAGGCTCTCCTAAAAAGTTAATTTCTTTGATACGAATCACTTTTCCATGAACAGAACGATTGCAATAGAATCGTGGCATACTGCCATAACAATTTCTAGGAAAAAAAAAAGAATAAAAGTGTTATCGTCAACTCGACAAATACGGACCTGCAAACGTGTACACATACAGTATGTACAGTCATGGACCCAATGAGTTGCATATTTTCCAATCTTTTCAGTTGCGTTTTGTTACGATTCGGACATTCCATAGAGAGATCTGTCACTTACCGATATTATAAATGATCCAATTTTTGTTCGCCGAACACAACGATTATCGCCGGGGCATATTTTTGGGAAATATGATATTTTGTCGATTTCGCAAATCGATTATTTCAGATTATTATCGGCGTTAGGTTATTGTGAGAAAAGCTATGGTGTTCGATGTTGTGTGTTATTGTATTGATGCTGGGCGCTATGCGTTCTGCCCCAGCATACGTGCAAAATATGTGCTGTACATATCGTAGATTCATACGATTACTTCTTAGTCTAACAAAGAAAAAAGTACGTTATTTTGTGTGATTTTCTCGTTTCAATCTCAAATAAATGAAAAGATAAAAAAAGCTGTATTATTTTCAGCTCATTTTGTAAATTGGATGAGTTTTCATTTGCAGTACAAAAAAAAAAAATAATAATAATAATAATAATAAAAATAATAATAATAACAATTGTATCTTTACTGTGTTAGATAGAACTTTTTATGCAGCTTGTTCCTTTGGTCACCTCACCAATGTATACGCTTGCTATACACACAAATTTAAGCAGATAGAAAAGCCGTAGGAGCGCAATGGACTGATTCCCTTTTCCTATTTATAAAGTCGCGCAGAAATGGGTTCGAAATTAGCGTATAATTCAACGCTTTAATTGCTCCCCTTTCGGGCCGATCTGGTCCGTAATGGCCATCGCCATACGTGTTCATCATTAATACATTGGTCAATGACTTCGGTGCCCGTACACCTCCTTCTGTATCCATTTACTTTTGTTTGGTCCAAATACGAGAGGCAAAAATAGCCCGCCGTACGTCTGGTCAGTGTTAGAAGAATGTTGACCTCTATGACTCTCTCTTCCATATATCTCTCTATGTAGCGAGGAGCCCACATCGGGTCGTTGCTAAAATTACACCGTTTTTTTTTTCCTTTCGCTAATCCAGGAACAAACACGATTGCTTATACATGTACTATGTATACATACGGTCGTGCGAAATGGAATTATTTTTAAATGCGAACATATGGGCGATCAAGTTAGCAATAAGGAAATAATATTGTGAACGCGTTTTATTTTTTTTTTTGTATTTAATGGAGTAGCGGATCTTCAGTATGAAAGTTATATTAATTAGTAAAAGGAAATAAGAAAAATGAGAAATTTGCTTGCGGCAGCTATTTATTTTGTTAATCCAACAATATTTTGCTGCAATTAACTTGAAATTTTCGATAAACCATATTCCATTGAAATTAACAAAATCGATAGCTATTTCCGCCATAACCGGAAATCTTGGATTATTCAAAACATTTTAGTTCGGTAGTGCATGCAAGCTTTAGTATTCTGCCAAGTTCTCAAAATTTTGTGATGCATACTCTTTCATCTACCGACCGAAGTAGTTCATTCTGAGACATCCTGTATAGGCAAAACGAAATGCGTATTTGCTTAAATGATATTAATTTACGCGATCATTGGATGATTGTCGAATTTGTCCAGGTTGAAAGGCTAATGTAAGATACGTCCTTCAGACGAAGTATTTCGACTGTTCCTGTTATTTATGTTGAAAGGTAACGGTTATCACCTTTCACGAAGCTTAAAACAAAAGCAAGTGAAGTTGCCCAAGCATTTGACAAATTAGTTTTGACAAATACGCAACAAATTGAGAATTTAGCTACTGAATTATTATAAAAAATGTCACTCACGCCTTCAGAGTTTATTTCTCATACGCAACGCGTGAAAACGCTATATAAGATGGTAATCCGCAATTTAGAAACGTTATATCGCAGAAGGGAAACGTTTAGGTACATGGCCACACTTGTGAGGGCCAAATTCGATCGTGACAAATATGTAAAAAACTCAACCACCGCGAAAAAGTTGCTACAGAAAGGAGAAAAGATGTTATTTTACAAGACCCAATGGAATATCCTGAAGCATTCCGGAACATCCGTCCGTGCTTCTTACGACCGAGAAATTCCACCTTCGGGTTGGTTAGTGGACAATCAGCATCCTCCGGATAGGCCGGAGTATCCCGTGTATTTTGCGAAAAGGTTGGAATTAAAGAAACAATTTGCTAACGTGTGGACGGATCATTCTGGACATCCTCAAAATTTATGATCTTCATCTCCTTAAGTTTGACTTGCAAGTGACTTCCAAAGGTATCCAAGTATATGGGGAAATTTAGTTTAATTTGAACTTTGAAGAATTTGGAACAATATCAATTTAGAACCAAAATTCTGTTGTTAAACAATTGCCATGGAAGGGGTTACAAAGAGGAAACACCTTCTCTTCTTCTTATATTGTATTGTTGGCTAAAGGGAGCGTTAAAGCAGTGTTTGCTGGTGGTGTAGAACATAACTCAGATCAATTAAAACGGGCAGTAAGGGATGTGATGGATGAAGTTAATGTGAATGAATTTATTAACAGAATTGAAAAATGTTGATTCTATTTCGAGCTAAGAATTAATATTTATTTACTTGCTCGCCCCGACAGCAAAACGGTGCTTGATCTGACAGCTTGAAGCTGCTGAAGCCGCACTACACGAGTAGAAATTTGCTGCTGCTGGCCGTCAGTTATCAAACCTTTCTGGACATTTTGAGGAAAGTTATAAAAAAAATATGTTATCTATCTCTCAGGTGATTTGTTTTTGGATGATCTTGTTTTTTGTTTTAAATATTTAATTTTATTGTTTTTTAACTTTCTAATTGAGATATGAATCCTTCGTATCCCCAACGATCGTACACAACAATAAAAGTCTTATATTAATTTAGTACTTATTCAATTTCTAACTTGATACTTATCCTACTTGGATAGTAAATCATGTACTTGTCGCTTATACGCACTCACCATCATTCATACGTATAAGGGACATACTTATACTTTAAAGCGTAATCGTAGGCGGCTATTCATGCCTATACACAATGTCCGAACCCCTATATCCGGTCAAAATTCCGGTACCGTAATCTGATCTACCTGTATACAAACACTCAATACACGAATTTGTAATCCGACACAGATCGCATTGTGTTCACCTTCTTGTTGTTCGGCTGCGGATGTCCTTCTTGTCGCCGTACAAAACATAACGTCGCATGACAGCAATACGTATGTACATATGTCGGCGTTGATAGTACAGAACTAAAGTTGGAAGCTCATTTCTTTTTAAATATAATGGCCAAAGTCTCGCTCATCTCAAATTAAATTTGTGACGAGTAAGTTGAACTTACAATGATTGTAATGATTGTTTTTGGACTGGCTACCATCTCGATAATTACGGTAAATGTGCGGAAGCAAATATATGACAATTACTATGTTTTATGGGGGGATAGTAATGGTTGCTTTTTTTTTCCCGATAGCTGAGATGCAGCTGCTTAAATTTTATTACCCAAATCGCCATTACTGTCACTTGCTGGAATATTTACAACTGTTGTATAAGAAAGATAGTTGGCTATCAACGATAATATTGAAGAAGATGATCAAGAATCTTGTTATCTACTCCAAGGTATAATTAAAGCATCACAAACATCATAAGTTTATGCCATCTTACCGTTTATAAAGATAGTTTCTGTGAAGTCAGGAATATGCCAAGGAGAGATTTTTATGAAGGAGCACGCTTAATCATGTAAAAAATCCTTGAACCTTGAGGAAATATTTTATAGGTAGATACATGGGGTCAAAATAATGCTTGGAGTCCGATTCTTGAGATAAAACATACCAAATTTCCTAAATAAATATTTACTTTCGTTCGTGTTAAAGAGGAAAATTAGAGCAACAGAAGGTGCAGGTAATTTTCAAAAATTCCACCACCAAATCCAATCCACTTGTTTGATCTTTCATTGATGTTACGGATAGCAGATTTAATGAGATCAAGATTATTGTGTCTTCAAGTTTCTTCAGTGTCTACTCTTATGACGTGTACTAGCGACTTCACCCAACCCCAGAGAAAATAGCTCATTTTTTTGGGTATTTGGATTGATTGATTGTGAGTATTAAAAAAATCTGTTAAATAGCTTTTACCAGCTTATTCTCCATTCATTCTCAATTTAGATCAAAGCACCTTCGTGCATACAGCTGCGCCTTCTTTAAATATTTTCAATTCGACTCTCTATTTCTATCAAGTTACATTGGATTGTCCCGAAGAACGTTCAGCATCCGCAATTTATAACCGGCTCGAGTTAATCTACGAACGAAGGGAAAAAAGTACGATATAAATCTTTTAAAGCGAAATATTGCGTAAATTTATTTATATTGTATATATAAAAAAGGAGGCATGCTTGCACTTAAACAGTTAAATATGTTGAACAACCGATACGTGATTATATAACAGGCTGAACGTGGGATAGTGAGTAGTTTCATGTATCGTGTCTCTACGGCTACAGCGTCGTCCAAGAAAAAGACGTCGAGAGATAAACCTTATTTTGGATTTTATTATTGTTTTTTTTTATAAGACCAATACCTTGCTGTACTGATTCGAAAAAGCCCTTGCTTACAGAGGTTTAGGCGATAAAATGCATCAAAGTTCAGATGTTTGTTTTGCTGGAATTTTTTGAGATCGTCCATGCTCCATGTTGGTTGTAATACTTCTATTAATGGTGGCTTACAGAAGCCGGTGTGGATCATGGACATTTGATTCTGAAATAAGATGAGCAACGTCCACAACTCTACATAAAATTTTTGTTTTTTCTCAAATATCCTTAGCCCTTTTGTAATTTACCTATCCTTAGAAACAAAAAAGTTACTAATGATATGGTAGTTATAAATCATAAGATGCTTTCCTTTTGAACCACCTTGTACACGCATTAGCCACATGTACAAAATAAACATATAGGCCCATCGCGGGTCCATGCGTTGTGTATGAAATATTAACTTATTAGCTGCGCACAATTTCCTCGGATCATTTTCTATACACGCACGACGATTAATTATTATCCGTTATTAATATCTACGAGTCTATCGTAGTAAGGCTTTTCAATTAAAAAAGAAAGCCGGGTACAATTAAGCGCGCATTGTGACTTAACTGTAAAGTCGCCGTATATACCGTCCATTATTACATATTATTCGACGAGAAAAAAAATAACCGATTTTTTGTGGTTCGCTTTTTCTCTTCTTCTTATAACTGCACGGGATTAACTTACATAACTAATTAAAGTAATCACCGTATACCGAAAATTCGATAGGTGCAATAATTTACGGGCAAAACTAATAGGTAATCACCAGGAAATCATCAAGTCCAGCACGTAATTCACGTTTTCCTTTATGTTCACCAAGTCCCATTTGGCAAAATAAATTTGAGGCTTTCGTGCAATTAGAATTTGATTCAAATAACCTTGTTAATTACATGAATCATGAAAAACACAATAAATATTATCACATCCGACGGCCAGTAATAGCCAGCTTAAAAAAAAAGCTCAATAATAGAAAATACTCGCTGTCCTATTCCGTGATGGATAGAGACGCGTTCAGCTTTAGCTATCAGGGATGATAGGAGGCAGTTCAGCAATGCCAGGTTGCAACTAGAGCGCTCAACAGTACCCACAGCAGCGGTTAATCCCGTACTACGAAGGAAGAGCACATATCTACGAACACAAGAACTCCGGAAACCCGCGGATTGAGGCCAGAGACGCAACACTGGAAGTGTGGCAAAATAGATGGTGCCAGGAGACAAAGAAAGCGCAATGGACTAGAAGGTTAATGAAAACCATAAAGACCTGGGTAAAGTGTGGCCACCCTGAGCTAGAATACTACCACGCGAGTACTCGCCAGCCGTGGCTGCCACAGAGCGCTTCGAGATACCAATATCTCTATTATCTAGGCTCAAGACACGGTCGAACATACCATCTTCGAATGCGGTAAATGGCAAGAACGTAGAGACCAGAGATGTGAAGCTGTGAGTCTCCAAAACAAACAGAAATGAATAAACACAATGGTTCCAAAGATGCTGACAATTAAAGAAAAGGAGGAACGGACAAGACACAGAGAAAATGCGAACCACGTGCAGACTGATGAGATACTATCCGCAGTTCCGGCTGCACAGTGAGGTGAATAGGCTGGGAGTCCTTGTGTGGTGTTCATAAAAAATTTCCATCCGATAAAAAACATCCTTATAGGCAACCTAAACGAATATTTACGATAAAGTTTCCGTCGTTAATTATCTCAAATTCTAATAACCTTCTACATTAACGTCGCCCACAACCTCAGCTTTATCAGTATAAAGGCACAAATTCTAAATAAGTTGAGGGTGGTATCAGTTCCGAAACTTAATTTTCTCAAATACAACTTATTAATGTTATAGAGCTTATCTTGTTCTGTACACTATGAATAGGAATTATGTAAATGCGTCGTGGCCTTTCAAAAACAGTCAAATAATCAATTAAGTAACAGTATTGAATGTACCTATGCCTCGCCTAAAAAGTTCTTTCACCTTGTTATTTAAAGCATAGCGCAACTATAGGGAATTATTCGTTTCTTTTGCAAGATATTACTATAGAGAAAAAGGAACATGTTTAGCTCGTTCGCTGCTTTGTGATCGTGCTTTTTATTCCAATCGGGGCATTTAATTGTGTATAGGTAAAGCGTAAAGGTATATCTAGTTAAGTTAAGCCGGCCTAATTGAAATCAGCGAAGTGTATAGATTTTATTATTATTAGATCTCGCCTCGGATAGCATAAAGTTGAACGTTTTACGCAAATTTCGTCCGCCGAACGCCGTTATCAGGATGTAGAAACGAACGAACGAACGCGCGCTCAACGCCGCTCCACGCGTTCCACTCCTTCGTTTACGACTCCAATAAACTAACCCGTGAGAGGTTGTAAAATGCAGAATACATGCGAGGCACAAACGATGATGGAAGCGGGTAATAATTTTAATAGAGATGTTAGTTATCGATAATATTTAACGCTTCCATTACAAAAACTTATGTAGGTATGTATTTGTTTATGTATATATGTAAGTACACTGACGGTCATAAAACTTCGGACGTTTAAAATAGGCAAAATAAATTTCGAAAGCGAATGCGCTTAATCACGGAACTTTACAAATATCTCCGAAGCTTAATATAGAATTTAATTACGATCATATGTTATGGAACCGCACAATAAATATATGACTAACAAATAAATGAATTAATTTATTTAGGACATGTTTCGCGAACTTATGAATTTTTATGTACGACCCGGAGTAGACAATTCAACCATTGCAAATGCGTAGCGCTTTGCGGAGACGAACCGGATTTAATGATCAAACGACTTGTCACCGAAAATGAAGCCTGGATCTATCAATTTGACCCTGAATCTAAACAAGAATCAACGCAGTGACCCCAGCCCTCCCAAGGGGTCACGCCTTCTGCAAGAAAAATAATGAAAACTGACTGAATGGATTTGATAAGTCTTGTGGACTCTGACATTGCCAAGAAGCAGCATATTCTTTCGCTCACAATTTTGAAGTTTTTCTTGTCGAATGGCAGTTTTTAATTCAATTGTTTCCCTGTTATTGTAATGCCTTTTCTAAACATTATAATCATCAGCTTTCTCGATGAAAACTGCATTCTTGCTTTTTGATGACGGAGATCCCTATTAAATCCATCACATGGATTCTTATTTTTTCAATGGTCCAAGTAATACATCCATGTTTCGTCCTCTGCAACAGTTTTTGGAAAAGGATCTTTGTCGTCAGCCAATGCCACCAAGTTTTCCAAATTTTTTCGGGATTCAACGAGCTGATACACAAATTTTTAGGCGAGACTTTTAAAACTATAATTAACTTCAGAGGGCAATCATTATTAAGACCTTATTCTTCTCTTTACTAAGACCAGTTGCTCAAATTTCTTCGTGTTTTCTTTTGTTCTTGCTCCCCAACAAAATATGTTTTTTTTTTTTTGTACAGAGAGTTTATTTTTGTTGTTGTAATTTAATTTAGCTATAGCAACACGCAATGTGAAAGGTGCATGACATATTCGACTTTACAATTTTGAAAGATCCACGTTTGCACGTCTGCTATAAGACTAAGGCAAGATGCGGTACCAACATTATTTCTTACCTTTGAAGAAGTGTCTAGTTTATGCCTTTTTCTTATGTCAGTTGCAAAATAAATATGTTTTTATTACACAGACTTACGACATAAATTAGGCAAATAAAAAATTCCTTAATGCATAAATAGTGCAGTAAAATATGCAAATTTTGAAGCTTTCATCATCGCTGACAAGCAGGAAAAAAACATCTAAAAGGCTAGTCACTTGTAACAATAAATCATCGATTTTACAATCTACCACGGTCACATTTATAATCCGTAATGTCCAAGACGAATTCGAAATATCGTATACCCAATTAATTGCACCAATGCCTTATAGCAAATGTCGAGGTAAGTTCAACAGAAGAACAAAAGCCTCAATTGAACGCTGCGTCTCATTCTCATTGCCGTAATCTCACCGAATCTTGGCTCTTATTATTTCCCTTTCCCCCTCCCTCCACTTTTTTTGTTTAAACCTTTCTAGGTTATGTAGTGTCCACACCTTAGAAATGCTAACGAGATCTCCGTCCCGAATATGCTTAGTCAGTCGGATCGTCTCGCGGGGACCTCCTTAACACTGTCCGCTGCCGCAGATTACAATCGATTGACCGCGACTCGACCGAGGTCCCCACTGCGACGCAATGCGTTCGTTCGTCCATCATCATCTTCCGCGTCATCGTCTTACGTCGTTTTGGATGTGCCGTAAGAGCGATGGGCACGGCGCACATTATACCGTGCCTCCGATGTGATCATTGACACGCTTAAGCAGATGAATACGCTTATCCTTATAAGCGCAAGAAGAATGTAAATGAAATATTCAAAGTCGAATGGTGTCTTGGATGCATTGTTGTCGTACATGTTGAACCGGTCAGATTGTGTTTTCATATTTCTCTATCTTCGGATATACAGTGAGGTCCTAAAGTATTTCTCCTGCGGTAGCTTTCACTTCCAATGTCACCAGCAGTGATACAAACTTTCCTGGCTTAAATAAATCACCCAGTGTACTTTACATTTTTTGGAGCAGCAACGAAAAAACCGATCTAACAATATCAGATATCTTGTAGTTTAACTTAAGCATGCTGCGTCTCTGGACAGACCTGCCAAATCCTCTTCTTTAACAACAGACGTTGGACGGAGGAATCTTCCTAATGACGGAAAGATGTAACCTCTCGTGACCCAACTTGGCCTTTTTAATTGACGTCAACACTGATACTTGCATAGGAACGGTTCTAGTGTTCCGTCTTCAGCTTGACAGTCCTTTCATGATAGGTCTTTGTGCCTAATCGCGTTTTATGAAGATGCCCCATTAACCAGCAATGTCCTATCAGAATCCCAACAGCCATGCGGAGGTCCGTTATGGATAGTCTCAGATATCTGAATGCTGTCCGCTTGGTTTCGATATGTCAAGGTGACTTTAGCAGTGTAGCAGGAACTAATTTCGTCCCATCTCCTCAAGAATTTTTCATAAGTGATAGTTTTGATCCTTTCATAACCCTTCTCGATAGCTTCATTGCCAGGATTACCATTGTAGCCCTTCATCCATTTTACATTGTTTGTTACAGAAATTAAGGATAAGGCTTGCTAACAATAAACAAGTTAACAATCTTTAGGTTAATCCCTACTTGCAAAGCGGTGATTTCCTTTCTTGGCGACCATAACTCTTTTAAGTGGAATTCCTCAGAAAATACTCCTGCTCCTGCTCCTGCTCCTTTGTTGGTTTTTGATCCACCTACGAAGCAAGTAAGGGAACATTTTCATTAAACGCAATGCCTGCATTGCCTTCAATCTAATAAAACTTCATACGCACATTTTCCTCGTATAATGCCACCGGTTATGAAAATATCTGCACTTTTTTATTGTTATTATTGTCCGTTATTTGTTTCTAATTGAAAATATTTATAAAACGGCATTTTTATTTCTTGTCTTTCAGGAAGTCCGTCGATATTTCTATTGCTTTTATATTCTAATTCTTGTACTTTTAATAATGTCAAAAGAATTGGTAAAACCACCTTGTTTCATCAGTAATCAATTATGGCAGACGCAATAGAGTTCATCTTATAACCGAGGAGAAGGGTTGCGGATAAAAGTGACACCCAGATTTATAATCTTACAACTTACACTGCACTGTGTAATTCTAATCCCGCATTGGTAAATGCATGTACACACACATCTCACCGTTGTGCAATACGTTCGGATGTGGATTATTATTACGCAAAATATTTGCATAGTAGGATGCTCGACGATATGGAGTGACCCATTTCTTTGCCTAACGGTCCCGGTGATGGCGTCTTGTACCGCAGCTGCTTACATTTATGTCGTGATGATGTTTAATTCACCATATAAGTTCGCGGCAATAAATTTATAAGCAGGTTCTTCGCATATTTGAACTTGTCGAACGTTTATTTCCATTTCGAACCATGCTAGCAAGACAAATTGTTTTGAAAAATCGTTTACAGCATCTTAAGTTATGTGGGAACAACTGTACATATTTATTCGAAGCATGGTGTAAGATTGTTATGGCCAGCGGGAAAAATTAGTTGCTTTATCCATGTTTATATTTAGTATTCCAATAAACCGCGCACTTGCAACGTTTTAAATAAAAAAAAAAGACTTTAAGGAATATGTTTAAGCATTAAAAATATCGTAACGCTTTACAAGAAATTCAAGAAAAATAAGCGGTGGATGTCAAAACGATTCTCGCATGACGTATCTTTTCTGCTAGAAATCGACGGCAGATGTTTGACTTCCAGTTAAATATATTTCCTCTCGTATTCTGACAAGTGGTCGCCGCGATTTTAAAGTAAATTGCACAAAATTACATAAACAACTACGTAAACACTCAGTTTTTTCCCTTCTTTATTAACTAGTGTTCGTAGAAAAGCTGATCTGACAAAGGAATAGGATGTTTGCGGACGCTGCACTATTACATGCAGATGGCGCTATACACCGCTGACAGGTTTATCGCCTTGATTGTTTAGATAACTCTTAAATGTCGAATACGCTGCATCTTCCACGAGAAGTTAATGTTCAAATGACATCTATTCGGTAGAAGTATGATACAGCCTTTGTCGAACGAATTGCTCCTTTCTTTGGCGGGCTCTTTTTGATATACAGAATGTTGCGTCTTTCGGAATGTAAAAATGGCTTCCTGTTAGAGCCTTCAACTTACACTAGTTAAATTTCTAAAGATTAAAGTTTTTGACCATCATTTCTAAATAATTTTCTTCGAAGCTGTATTCGTAGTGTTGGTTATCACAAAATAAACTGTAATTCCTAGAAGATCTAAGAATGTTAAGAATCATGTGACCAAAAATAGTTAGCAACAAACAAAGGAATATCGTATGCTAAGAACCCACGAATTAAGAGATCCGATAAAAATGAAAAATCTTCAAAGACGTCTTTAACTGCCAGTCGAACGTAATACAGATTGAACGATATCCACGTACAATACACTCCATACGCCCACTTATTTTATATCTACCTTGAGGAGTAAACGTATTCATTCGTGAAAACTCGAACATCAAGTGACCTCATTACGTCGTCTCATCATCCGACGTTTTGTTTGCTGCTTTTGCGGATTGCTCCACATATAATTACGCTCCGCTGTCGCACACAGCGGGCAAACCCGGGAGTCCGTGCATACTTCGCCCGAACTTCGGATTCAAAGTTCGGAACGGATAAGAAGAGACCGAAACAACGACGGCGGGCGCTCAGGGCGCGTCGTCGCAACTTGGAAGAAGCATTGTACGTAGTTGGCCGGGACCGTTCGCGGATGGAACGCTCCGAAATAATAAAGTTAATTGAAAACAAGCGGCGAATGCGATAGGATCTGAATTAAATTGTTGTGTTGGTGCGCTGCAGGAGAGCGTGTCCTGCATGCGAAAACAGAGGCGACCTTTCACCGCGTCGCGTTAACGTTATAGTCACGGTACAGGATAGGGGTATGCGGGCGGGTCATTCGTTTTTACCTCCTTTTGCGCGACGGTGCTTATCGTTGGTCACCTGCATCATATTATGAACGTATGTAGGTACATATATTATGTATTATACCGACGTGTACATCGGCTATTTTGATAACGTGTAAACCTGTCATACGCACTGAATGGTATAGAAAGTGTAAGATAATGAACAAACGTGCATGAAAGGCTTTACTTGCGACCATATCATTTTCGCTACAAAGGAATTAAATGTTTAACATTTTGCAAATTGCCACTAATTCAGGCAGTGGAGGCAGTCGTAGTATTTAGACCTAGACTGTCGGAACGGTATTTCTCGATATCATCCATGTCTTGGACATGGTTTGGCACCACGGCCTGCTAGCTGGGATCAGAAGAGTGCGAATCTCTACAAGTAGGAAAATAAAACTCTTGAGCGTAATGGCCTATTTTCTTTAATTTCTATATGTTGAGTGTAACGTTTCGATGGGCAAATGCTATTTTCTTCAAGAGAAAAGAATTGTTCGTTTCTTGAGGTCCTCGAAGCTTAGTATTTCTTCTGGAAGTCCACCTCTGCGATGGGGGAATCTAGATTCTTACGATCTAGCCGATATCAACGACGAGAAAAAAGAAACAAAACTCAAATTAATTGCCATTAATGAACCATAACTGTACCCAATACATTGTCAAAGTTTTGGGACTTATTCGCCGTTTCTCCTAGATACTCGTAATCTTCTGCATTGCACTCCAAGTTTTTTCCCTTATTCCGCCCTTCATATCCATACAATTAGTTTTCTTTTATCTTCAGTATAGGCTGCTCTCTACGCAGAAATCGTTGTCAAAATGTAGATTTGCTGCAGTATTAACTTATCCTCTCCTTTCGTTCGCCGTATAACGTTTATAAATATTATCGAAGGCCAGTCGCCGCTTCCTGGATGCTTCCCTCTGTCGCCGCAATAACTATTGCATATTTTATTTCGCGTCGATGTGGTAGTCAGTCCATCAAAGCCTCGCAAAGTAAAGGCGAGCGAGCGCACGCTGCACACGTATTCTTACGAAAGTCCCGGAGAGGAATAGTTCCTCATAAATATGCCCGCTCCACTTGGCATTTAAGTGATAGTTAATGGCGATTAGGAAAGTGAAAAGACAGAGGTAATTAGATGTCAGCGCAATTTCAAAGATAATCTACGCGCGAAGTTTATAATGCCCATTTTAATTCGTAAGATTACGCGGCGGTAAGCGTCGATTATTGGGTACTTTATAACGCGGATGGACGTGGCGGATAGTTAAATGCAATATCGAGATACTTAGTTGTGTTTACACGCGGGTACATATGATTTTATGTCAGTTAATCAACGTACACGCGATCTTCGCGCGTAAATAGATGGGAGCTGTAATTATAATGAAAATACGCAAGCAGGATAATAACGAAAGGAAAGAAAGATTTGTTTTTATAGCTTGAGGCGTGAAATGTGATATTCCTACGCGGTGAATGAGATAATTAAATTTTTCACGTTAACATATATGTCTCCACGTGAGATTTTGTCTTTGAATCGATTTGAAAAACAAAAGAATATTTATGTTTCACCAACTCTTAGTTCTTCCTTTACTTTTTGTTAGTACAAGTGAAAATCAAATATCAGGAATCACCACCCAGAAAAACGAAAATTCTTAAGTATACAAAAAATTTATTGTTACATTGTAACGAACCGTTGACCGTCCGCACGAATTTAAGAACTCTCAAGCTTTACATTATACTTCAATTTTGTTTAACTCTCATTTTTGTCACATATTTTCCAACATTGTTGTATGTCACTTTTGACCGGTGAGTATATAACTGACAATATCGATCGTTCTAAAAACGGTACGTCACACGAATTTCGGGTATATAAAACCGCGCGGAATTTCTTTCTGGCAAGAGTTCTCCCCTATTCAGTCACGTCCGCCTGCTTACTTCGCAGACGACTAATGTTGTCTAATCCCTTATATCGCAATTATCCGCAATTTTACCGATCCCACACGCGACTAGTGTCCACGGTCATTTTATCAATCCTTTACTCTACAGATGGCTAAAGTTCACTCACGACACTCCGCGAGAGATTTTATTTTAACAATTACCGTTCTTTTATATAAATTAATATATCAAAGGCAAAAACGATGTAAGGACTCACAGTTTCAACCTATTAAATTGATTCCTTGCAATTGTTAAAGATCAATCACGAAATAATTATTTCCTTATCAATAATTCGAAGAGGACAGTTAACAACTTACGTATTTCAATTTCTAATTACTCACATTGTTAAATGCATAGGACGATCGTGCAATCCTTTACATTTTACACACTCCGAATACACCTACTTAACCTCAACGTTGCGTAACATAAATTGCGATGCTGCGAGAAAGACGTCTTGCAGTGATATTATTGGTTAGGTAATATCAGTAGCGCTTAAGAGCAATTGCGATCGAACGGACAATTAGAGACACGTACTAATGCAACCGGCAAATTATTACCTGTTTCAATTTATTTACACCGCACAACCAATAAGTTCTGCGCTGTATCAGATGTATATCACATTTCTTTGCCGTACGTCTCGCCGTAAATTAAATATCTAACAGGAGAGGCATTTGCTTTCCTTAGGCTCACTATCTTCGTCCTTCTCTTTTAAGTATTATTCCTAGCCATGTGTAGTACAATGTAAGAAGCTATTGAATTTCTCGTTACGACGATTATTCTACGATCTGGAAAGACATTTAACAGTAGTCTTTTGGTCTATTCTACTTCGATATTGAGGCTCAGCGCACATAGAAGAATACAGATCTTAGTGGGAGGTATTTTAAAAAACAATAACGAACAATAAAACGATTCGGACGGATTTATTATTCATGACTATATAACTTGCCGAAGATCAAGTTTACGTCACCAAATTCAAGAATTTAATGTTAATACAAGCAAAATTCCATCATAGAAGAATCAACTGGTCCACTTTTGTTAATCGCCATTTTTCACGTCTGATTGTTACCAACTTAACAATATTTTTTCTTTAAATTATGTAGCCGCACCGACAAGTGCGTTTACACTGCAATAGGCCACCACAGATAGCAAACTATAAGAACTTATGTACACGCAATAAGACGACTCCTAGAAGAACCATTCGAATCGATCCTTATTTGCACAACAGTACGCAAGGATAAACGCATCCGCAGACACGTAACATTTGTGTATTAAACATGAGGATATATATTATATGGAAGACTGGTTTATCTGCAATATCTTACATTAAACGTGCGGTTGTAAAACATACAAACACATACGCCTAATACTTCTATCATACACGCACGAATACACTCGCAGCGTGATCTTTCTCTATACTTATCCCTCTCTCTTTACGCGGCAAATTATTAGCGGTATTTTTCCCTTTTACCGCTTTTGCCGTTATATGTATATGGGACTACTATATCGATACTCTTCGCTATACAAAAAAAAAAATTTCGCGATAATAGCCTTCGCCGTGTATCGCAGTGTGTTTGTTTTCAAAAAGTATTATGGCGAACATTCAGCGGGACGATGTTGCCGCACTTATTGCAATAACCACCCACGGCGATAGGAATTGTGTCCACAAACTGGTCATGTTGACGATAGATATCGGAGAATCACAGTTACACGTCGCGAAGTTAAAAAGCATTAAATGTCTGCGAAAGGTTGTGCAGGCGTAATTTCTTGTTGGAAATTAAATTCTGGCTTGCAACTTATAATAAATAAGCAACAAAAAAAGAACGCAACGGCGTTCATTGTTTCATTAAAGGGATTTATTGATTGTAATGGTTGGTGCTCTGTGAAACGATCCTCACCGAAAAGAGAAGACACGGTAAAATCAAAGCGCAAATTAAAGTTGTAAGGAGATTAACTAAATAATATAAAATAAATCATTGCGCAAAAGAACAATGTTGAGATCTATATAACGGTATATTTAACTTATTGCTTTGTTATATACAAATTACTCGAGTCAAGTATTTATTAATTCTCGCAATATTTTTTCTTTATTCATTTATCTTTTTCAATTTGTATGTTAATTTATTACCTAATACCTATTCTCCTGTAAAGCGCATAGCTCATTGTTGGAATTACTCCCAGCCATTCTTCTTTTTCTCCTCTTTATTATAATCCTCTGACGTTGAATAGATCAGCTCAAACTGACCATTGTCTCGCCTACGTACTACTTACGTCGCAAAGACGCTTCACCGGGAACAATTCCAAGGTGTGAACGCTGAGGTCGCCAAGCCCACTACGATATTGTTTATATGTAATTATAAATAATTGCTTATGCATTGAAATTGTCATCTTTGTCCGCAATCAACGGTCATGATCTGTATTTGGATTTAAGGTTAGGACGTCGTCGCATCCTACAATGATAACTGCGAGATTATCGATAAAACAAAGATCTGTACCGTTAAATAATGCGCATGTGTTTATATTTTATGGGCATTGGCCTTTGAAGAGATCGAGTACAAAATGCACGTGAAATATATAAAATCACATATGTGCACGTTACGATACTAATATGGGCAGTTGCTTTGTTTTTAATGTAATGTGCCCGGAATGACGAATAATAAACAGGGATTTCCGTGTTCAATAAACAACTCCCATCCTTCGTAGTTTTCCATAAAACTATTACGAAGATTAGCAACGTCCTTCAGATATTCATAAAAGCGTTAATTCAACCAATCTGTTGCGAAGTGGCACCTAAAGGTTGCTAAAATATAACGATAAATGAAATTGAAGAACCGCAGAATTTCATTCACCTCCATCACTACTAAAGTGCTCCCACCGGAACTGCAAACGCTGATCCCAGCATCCCTGCGTGTGCGTTGTATCGGAAAATATTTGTCTTTGTTCCCCTGCAATACTAGCTCTTAAATATTTAAAAAAAAAAAACAAAGAGAGCAGGCTCAATAAGGTTTCACCGGTTTGGCATTAATCACTTGCCTCACATGTAAACCTTTGACTTCGAAAACTGCAAAAGAACGCTCTGTACAAAGTTCACACTTTCTAATACTTCTGCGACGTATTCCAATTATTTCTCGACGATTCCGAACGGCGATGTGTGTACCTGATCCGTTGCCGATTATTGTTATTCTCGTTGCCTTATTGTCGCCGCGTTCGACAACAATCTCCCGTTGATCTCATTGCCAAGAGACGATCGAGATCGAAGTCATGAAGTGGTAAATGGGCAATATTTTTCTATTTAAGGGCACACACAACGGATCCAAACAACCTCGTAAGCGCGCATCGCACATATAAACACATCCACCTCTCGAAGGCAGAGGAGATGTTAAAGTAGTACGAGTAGTAGTAGTAGAAGAAGAAGAAGAAGGTAACCTAGCATCTAAACAAACTGAAAAGGCACTTTCTCACAATCCAGTTGACCCTCACCTACACGTGAAATATATGCGAATGTTGGCCGTGCTGTGCCGCACAGTAAAACGGAGCGCGGAGATGCGCTCTTTTAAAATCGCAGAAGAAGAAGAAGACAGTTAGTACGATTTTCTATAACGGTAGCAATTAAAATTAAATAAATTCCCGTCGCCGGGTCACGTTCGCCGTACCACCGCGTCCAATTCCTAAACGCTATACGTCTTATATTTACGTCGGTTAAGAGACAAGCGCTGCGCGCAATTATAGCCGTATTTATGCAACTTATGTATGTGTATCGCGAAAAAGTTAGCTGTAAACCAGAGAGCGACTAGTAGATGCTGCAGCACAATGCTTTATTTATTTAAGCATTGTATTCCACACTCGGGAAAAGGCATTTAGATGCGTACTCGTATAATTGTTGAAGAAGAATCCGGTACTTAAATGTTAAACGCGATATCTTATTTATTCGTACGCTAACGCTATTATATCTTGCAGCTACTCGTTTTAGTAATTACGTGTATGAGGAGTCCATGTCTTTTAACTTATGCAATAATCATTGTGACCAAATTCAATTGTATTTGAAACAATGAGGAAAGGAAATATTACGTATTAATTCGTTACTCGTTGGTGCCAACCAGTTTCTACAATATATATGCAAGACGTGAAAGTACATAATAAAATATATGTATATAACACCTTTAGTATGCCAGATTAATTAGTACTTAACCAAGAACTTTGCAAACTTATAACACGATGGGATGATTTCTCTAAAATCAAGCTTAGATATTCCTCAGGAAATAAATCTCAGATAGCGTCTTCCCTACTTCTTGGTCGGTTTAATGCCGAGACAACGCCACTATCGCCTTTTTACCATCTGAGAAAAATTAGCCGAATGAAAAAATGGCTACGCCGCGTTGGTCTCGGATCGCGCTCCGTCCGTCGTCTCGCTCCTACCTTAAATTAAAATGCTTGCCACATGCGGAGCCCGACCACCGTGCCCCTTACGTTAAGAGATTATTACAACGTCGAAATATTATTTACGATTTTATCTAAATGACCCCTAATCCATGCGATTTATATGCATCTGATTAATGCGTCGCCGAACAATGCGGAAAAAATGCCGACACAAATCAAGTGTGCGTGAGCGTAGGTAGTAATGGGAGGCTGGGTTGGTACAGCGGCGAGTCAAGTCGCTCGTGTATCCTTTGTGCGTTCGGTATAATATAGATGCTACTGCTTGTAGGCTTTAGCAGCAAAAACTTGCGTAGTAGAAGAGAGCTTGGAGAGCTTGGAGAATACTTTGAAAAACAATAAAATCGATTTGTGCTGTTTTTTTTTCTTTCATTGTTTTTGTAAAAACTTAAAAGGTTACAAGACATCTACACCCCAAACGTAAAATAAAGCAAGGATAAGCTCACAAGTAGGCACAGAACTTACAGGACAGCATTTCATAAACCTTCATCATTACTAACACGATTCTATGTCTTAAGTTCCTCTCGTTATTTATTTCCCGAACGGTTTCGTAATTTCAAATTCCGATCGTTTACCTTAAATTAATTTAATCTCCTCGACGTGTCGTTCGTTCATATTTATTAGCGCTACACGCGGCTCTAATCTCGGCCAATCAATATTTTTATCGTCATCGCGGCCAACAAAATTCTTCCATCAGCGGCGAGCTCTAATTGAACCCGCTTTACCAATCACGGCGCAGTAGTAAGTACGTGATACATATCGGCGAGATGTCTTCATTTGCATGCATAGGAATTTATGCATACTTTTAACTCCCTTTCCACCGCGATAAAAGGTGTGCGAAACGATTACTGGGAGACGCTGCAGCCGTCTCTTCTAAAGAAGCGCTGTGTATGTGAAGGTATAAACTTTCAATACCGCACTCTTAATTCATCCGTTTAACAGTTAGACGTTAAATTCTACCTGCCCTAATTAAAAAGTGACTCGTCGTTTCGAAAGGAAGCGATATGAATTGCCAGGAAAATAGCGGTGTTAGGTGGAGAAAAGCGCACTCGGAGCTGAGGGCGCCGGGTTGGCAGGAAGATATCCGTGGGCTAGTGTGTGATACGATAGAAGTAAAGTGTCGCCAAACAGGCTCGAAGTGGTCAACATTTTACAAATATAAAGTCACTAAATTTTTACTTGGCCTTTCGTTCGTATTCATCGACCTTCTACTGCAGTCGATATTTCTACAATGTAGAATTTAGATTTAAATTTGACTTGTTTTGAGTAGCTTTTATTAAACCTAAATAACTTCAAATAATTATATTTTCCTTTCGAGAAAATATACACTGAGGTTTCCTTTGGAGAATAATCTTAGGAATAAGAAGCTACAACAATTACCAGAAAAAATAAAGCAAAAACTTTGTAATGTTTGGAGGTGCTGGGATTTGAACCCAGGACTTTCAGCATGCGAAGCAGACACTCTACCACTGAGTTACACCCCCTATAAAATTAGATACATCTTTGCTGACTTTTCGTACGCTGCCACCGCCTCCAATATAAATAATTTAACCGCCACTAATATAAGTAATTACAACAAGAATAGCAATTATATTCCATTTCTTTCGCTAATTCGCTCTATTTCTGAATAATCGCTTGCTCTCGCTTAGGAAAGTACAATCTATTGTTAAGACGTTGGCTGTGCGAAATTCCTGCCGTTTCACATCCCGGACGGATCCGCCAACAAATTAACACGCGACGTTGAGGTTATTCGACGACGTATAGATGCATACCGCGTAAAACATAGCTGTTCTTCATCAGACGGAAGCGCGGTTCTTTCTCTGGCAGCGACTCCCCGAGATGACCGTCTAGATAGGTTCCACGTGCAGGCACGTCCAAGATACCTGATACGGACCCTGGGAACATCTCGGTACCGCCGATGCCGTTCACTTTTGCGGAAACGGTATCGGGCGAGGGCGTCCTGCTTCTCCTTAGGTCGCTTGCTCTTGCTCTCATCACCTTTCCGGAGCCCCGAGATTATTCTTATTAAGGAAGCTTTCGGCGCTCCTCGTTTTGCTTTCGAAGACGTTTCGTATACAGTCATTTGCAAAATTTACAAAGCGTCTTTTAATTATATCCACTTAATCGATCGTTGTTATTATTAAAATCATTTTTTAAATAAGAATAGTACGCAACATAAACTCCCTCCGAGTCTTAAATATCCTTGGTTACTTTTAATAGGAAATTGCGAGGATCTGGAAGATTCATTGTGAAAGGAAAAAATCTGATAAATTGATATTGGAGCAATTCTTATTTTAAAGCCTCAAATATTGATTTCACCGCTCAAATTAATAGATATTGAAAAATATTAAAATATATATTAATAATATTAAACCGAACGCTAAGTTTTCCGTGAGCATCTTAAAAAACCTTAATTAATAACAATAATACTAATAATAATAATTATTATTATTACATCGTTCGAACGAGTTCAACAAAAATTTTTATGTGCCTATCTGAAAGCTTCCATTCGACTTCAAATTCACAATTTATTGACGTCACATCATAAATTCTCCGCCTATAAATGAAGCGATCGAACGAGTCACCGATATCGTTTATACGTGACTGCGGAATGGAACTTTTAATTAGTCGCAGCAGTAGCCGAGAAAATGATGTATTTTGCGATACGCCATTCCGCAAACAACGTCGAAGACGACGGACGAGACCGGGGCGGACTTCTTGCTTACCGCAAAGCAACCTGCGTATGTACGTACATACACACGTACGGTAGTACGGCTACGTGCGTTTGATAAATTCAATCTCGACAATTAGACACGCTGTAAGCCGTTACTCAGTTGGTTGTACAACTTGGACGCGGACGGAATCGCGAAGCATCTAAGATATAAAGATGGTAAAAATGTTTGTATTTTTTTAACTCACTTTTACTCTACAGTAGTCTACTACAAAGTCAATGTTATCAGCGCCATGTCAAGAATCTATTTCTGATACATTTTTAATTCTTCAGCGACTTATGTAGCCTCGAGTTTCCCTTTTCCCTATCTCTGGTGTTTTATTTGACAAGATTATCAGCAGCCAACGATAATCCTGGACGAACGGCAAAATCACTCGTCTCGCTTCATTTCTTTCACGTCGTAAATATTCGTCTTTAAGGCGATTTTTCCTACAAACTACTACAGAACAAATCCTCAAATTTTGTCTTTTTGATAATCTCGCGAATTTATTATTCGGTAAGAAGTCATCAAGCGCGGTAGTAAGTGTCGACATTGCACAGTTACGGACACTTCTAAACGTCAAACTTGGAACGATTATTTTGATAATTCAGTACTTATTACGAACCAATATTGTGAAGAAAAAATCAAATTAAAAAGGAAAGTTATGCAAGCTGCAAATTTGCAGACTTTTGTACGAAAAATGGAACAAAACTTAAAGTAGTTGGACTACAAGTCATGGATCGAAAAAGATACTCCGCTACATACATAGATGCCCTAGAACTATGGCTAAAAATTAACCCAACGATCCTTTTTTATGTAAAGAAGACCCGTTTATATTCAGTCTTGCCCAAAACATTATATGCTCAGCAAGCAACTGATGTTTAAACGACTTTCTATCTGCGATATTGCGAAATAGTCCTTATTTTTCTTTTATTTTCCTTCCATTAAAATTTAAAATTCGTCAAACAAATTCAAACTCAGTATCTCAAAAGACCCGGCTTCCTAGACAAGTAATGATGTTCATTTAATTGGCTTGTGATGGGACCGTTATTAGATGTATGCTAGCAGCTGTGGGTGTGCGTTATGCTCTCCAGAAATCTGCGTTCCGTCTCGTTAGTCACGTAGATCGGAATTCTTGATTGTGTATTACAGGAGTTGCCGGCTACTTGCGGACATACGATCTTATCTTCCCGGCCGAAAGAAAGAGTTTGGACTCGAATAACTTAAAACGAAGGTATTCCCGCATATTCTCGTCATGAATTTTATGCAACGTCGGAGTGGTAGGAAAGCGCAGTTCGTACTATTAAAAAAATCGGCCAGCATATTGTATTATGGAAGTTAAACAATAATAAATGGCAAATGTTTGAAAATAATTGCTACTAACACACCATAATTTACAATCAAAACTTTCATTACCACTTTATGTCATTAAAAGAATTATAAATGCAGCTATGTACATGCGGTATAGCTGTAGGCATGGCTTACGTTGTTTTGTTTCTTTCCAGGATAACACGCTGTATCTTGGCTTGAGGATATACATGTGACGTTAAATACGTATTTCTGAAACAAAAGGAAGCAATTAAGGTGCTGAACTACACCGCATCTTCCTGACGATTATTAAAACTCCACAATACTTACCTTCACTGTAAAATTTACCCCGCTTAAAGCAAACTCGTAAATAGAAAAAACATCTACAGAATACTCAAAAAGGATCTAGTATTCGCCGGAAAAAAAATTAGGTGCTGTACAAAGTTTCAGACTGATTCATAGGCTTGTTTTGTTTTAACGCGCATTTGTTTATAACTATTTAATTATTAAAAGATGCTAATAACTAAAATATTAATAACCTCTTAATCTTATATATAAATATCATAATAATACTATTTTTGTTTTGAATCACCCTGTATTTACGTCAACAACAAACAAACAAATCCGAAGAAGAATCGCGTAAGCGAGCATTTGTAATCCTTCTCTTCGTTATATTTTACGAGGTGAAAACGATCATCGCCGCCTTAAATAGTCAGCTAATGCCTATTATACGGTTTGTGAAAGATTTCACCCGTTCTCGAACATCCTCAATCATTCGAAGCGCTCCGTTCGTACCTCGGAGAGAGAACGAGAGAGAACTTTTACACACAATTACCGATTAAGTTCATTACGTCGATTGGAAAATGATAATTCTCCATATACAGGCGTAAGCCGTGATTCCGCGGATCGTACGAGCTCGCGAACATACACAGAGAACGTACCGTACGCGTACTATATACACGTAAGTATAGTTTCCAATCGGAGCGATTCACAAGACGACTCGTAAATTCGCGTTAATTATGCCATTAATCGCTTCTCGAACATAGTAATTGCATCCCCGACTCGTATCTATCGGTGTACGCGTCCGCGTGACAATATACTCTTGTGTGTAAGTGCTGCGCTATCTTCGTATGTATTGGTAACGAGGCAATGGTACGGTACGTTACACGTCCATATACGCACACATTCTGCTGAATACATGCGATGATTGCGAAGATTTTGTATATAGAGAGAGTAATTCGTGAAATTCGAATTTCAAAGAGACGCTGTGGTATCTTTTACAATAAAAAAATTGCTTATATTTATTTATTTAAAGTATATAACACTATGTTGCCGAATCGTAGGCTTTCTTAGAGTAAAAACTGATCAAAGTTAGTTAAAAAAAAACAAGTGCCAATTCGAAATTTCAGCGTTCATGAGCGTGTAAAATATGCAACAATGAATTTTAACTCATGATCGCCTCTATGGCTCCTTCATATCTCGGCATCCGAACAAGCTAGGAGGTCAAGTTTGGATCTCTTCGAAAGATCTCGACGAGCGGTTTAGAACTAAAAAAGGCTCAACTTTGTAACTTCAACCATGCCAATCCTAAGATAAGACAAGGAAATTCCTTTCTTTAACTTTGAAGACTTGTAGCCGCCACGCCAAAACAACCTGAAGGAGAAAGAGATCGCAACCAATTCAGTAGATAGCTTCACAGTCCGTTCTGATGCCGTTTTTGATGGTCCGAAAACTTCAATTCGATTTGGCGTATTTTTTCTTCAAAAACGACAAAAACTAGAGCAATGTCGACTTCAGGCTTCACTCTGACGCAGCTTGTTAGTGTGAAAACTTCAAACTTATTCGTTTCATTCTCCCGAAAGTTAAATTTTTTTAGTACTCAAGATATTAAAACAGTTTTTTTTTTATATACACAAAAAATAAAAAAAATTTAAATAAATCAACGTCATTTCTTCTAACAAAAGAAACAATGTATCGCTGACAATGACGAATCGCTGTAATAATTATTTTATTGTATTCAAGCAAGGTGACACTTAACATTGACAAATTAAACTACTGTCCACCTCTACAACATTCACCACGGTTAACGTATTAATTTAGTCTACAGTCACAATACACTCAGTTTAGCGGCAATGAATTGTCATCTAGTATCGCGTTTGATTAATTCCACGCATAATTTTATCCAACACCTCACTTAACCGATAAATATTCGCGAAGTCTAATGTTCTAATGTCGCGAACGATAACATCTTGATCAAAGGCGACGAGAAAAAAACGGCGAAGCAGTATATTATCATTACTCATCGCACCATACTGCTGCAGTACTGTTAGTTCCATTGAACGTGCTCGATATAAAATACACAGATATATACAACATACAACATCCATATTCATAGCTGTCAGTTTTGCAAGGAGTAGAATGCATATGTTGGACAGATCTCACGACCAGCGCTTGAACGTCTATAAGACTTGTCTATCCATCAAAACGATCGAGAAATTACGCCTCTGTAAATGTAATGCGCGTTATGAATGTATTAACGATATTATGAAAGGATACACCGCATTATTCGTCATATATCGGCTCTAATATCGAAATAACACGTATTGTTTGCATGGAACAGCTTGATGGTGATGAGTATATTATGAAATGTGTACGTAATATAACCTTGAATAAATAGCAAAAAGAAAAAAGTAAAATTCGCAATAAAAATAAAGGTTTGCCCTGAAGATTTACACTTTTCGCAGTATTGTACGTTTGTTCTTATAAACATCTTTTAACATTGTTTCGGACTGCTTGATTAAACTTGTGAGGTGCGGAGTGTGCCGATACCATATTACACCACAGTCCTTGAGACCATCATTGCTCTTTTTATTTAAACAATCTAATCTTTTTACAATTTCAGGGTTATCACTTTTTAGGCTCATTAATATTTAGAAGGAAACAAATTTTTGCTTTCACCTGTTTTCTTCTGTCACAGGTCTTCTCAGTAATAACCTGAAACAGGTTTAGCATCTTTGTTTTTGGTAACTTATTGAAATTTAAATACCTGCAGAATAGTTCTTTTTAGAGCCATTCCGATGGATTTTTGAGATAAAAAAAAAACATTTTCTTCGTTTATTTACTACAAATCCGAATTCTATTTCTGGCAAATACCTTCTGCTACGTTTAATTCTTTCAAAGGCAAGTTTGCAAGCTGGGTATATGTAATAAACCAAATTACTAGTCTCAAAATTGCTATTCATACAAACGGCTCCCATATAAAATTAACAAATCTTCGCCGGAGCTTCGCATACGGCATGTCGTGTTTTAGATTCGCCTTTCAAAGCGTGTTTCCCGATCTCGATCGTACAGGTCGCAGCTATCCATCAATTCATCTCTCGATCTAAGCGAAAATCAACGGCGTGAGACATTTCACGACAAGCGAGGCAGCCCGACTCCCGATGATAATCTGCACATAGCGCGCACACCGGGGTTTTCAATCGATTCGCCTATTATAAAATGCCCACCTGCACACGGGCAACGTACACAACACCGGCACGGCACATGGAGAACGTGGAGCAGGCACTTTATGACCGAACGGCATATACAACCCAACGGAGGCAAGCGGCGACGTTGAAGCTAGAGGAACTTTCTAAAGTTAGACTTTTTCAACGTGGCCGTGTGACTGTCTGTCCCTCTAGTCCTTTCTCGTGACCGACACAATGAGGAGGAACGAAATTAGAGTTTAGAGTTTTATGTAATCGAACAATGTGAGCACGACAGCGCTCATATAGTTACGTTACAATATACCGTCGTAGATGTCATCTGAGATGATGATGGTTTTCTCAAAGTAAAGGAAGTTACAGGCTTGCATAAGCGTTCATCTTCTTCCTTCGCTTTGAATTTGATATTTTTAAAGAAATCGTTTTTGGGATCTATTGTATCCGTTGGTGAGCTGATTTCAAGTACTAGATAAAATGTAAATTATGTACAAAGGTGCCAGTATGTAATTTTTTAATGGACCAGCATCATCCGCAAATGATCTTATTCTCAGTTATCTGCTGTACATATACACTGGCCAGCATCTTACATCATCGCTAGATCAAGTTGCTTCAACATTAGTACGTGACGACAACGAGATTATTGCTCGGTTCAACATTTCGTTTATCCCGGCTTGGCTTATTGGCCTTTCTGCGAAGGAACAAACGAACGACCAGCAACCGCAAGCAACAATGAAGACAACACACCGAAAGCGCTCTCGTTGGACAAAAGACGACGAACTGTAGCTGCAGAACCTCTATTCCTAGTTCGACGCGTAAAAAATCGCAAATCGCACCAGACTAAATTATTATTCAGATGCGTCTCGTAGCGCATCGGTAAGGTAACGTTCGCGGATCGTGCTTTTTGCGCGCATCCCATAACTTAATGGAACGTGAATGCAGATTAAGAATGGAGAAAACATTTTACGTAACGGCGAACGTGGACGACGGACCAAAGCGAAGAAATTATACGCTCACGTTGTTGTGTACTTGGCGTCCTTTCCTTCGCTCCGTGTCCCAGTATATCTGTGCGTTAATAAAGCGCTGTTAAGTAACTATCGTTAGCCAGCGAGAGATGAAATTATTTAAGGGGGAATTATCGCGCACGGTAGCTGCATCTTAAACATCCTTTCGAAGAACCAAAGGTATCAATTTTCTTAAGCAGATGTATGTATTTATAAATACTTTGTATTTCAACGAGAGAATTCACGGAACTGTTAAATACAATGTAATATATGTTTAATGGGATAACCAATAAGGAATTAATTGTTTATTAATGAAGGGTGTTGGCATTAGTACGTTTGATGGTATCGTGATGGATTGTTCACCGTTATTTTCTATCGGGCGTAGTTTTTTAGTAATTGGGTTTGAGCAAAGCTTGTGTTGGATACGATGTTCTTCTAAATACGCTAGAAAAAGACAATTTTCAGATTGTCTCTTCAATGTCTGTTTTCTCTCAGATACTGGTGATTGCTATTTATTAAATAGTTCTAAAATACATCAAATTTAATTATTAATTAAATTAATATTTAATTTTAATTAATTAAAATAAATGTTGAACGTTAGATTCACTCGGTAGAAACGCACGGTTTACTGATTCGTTACTAGAAATATAGATCCCAAAGTACTTGCTCGTCTTGTTTAAGTACACGGTAATTTGTAAAATAAATATGTGCGTTGTAGTTGCCGTTTGTAATGTTGCTTTGTGTTCGCTGTGTGTAACGTCTGGTCGAAGGTGAAACAAGTGCGAGGGGTCCGTAGAGAATCCGTCGAGGATGTAATTATAATGTCCTCGCGTGTTACAAGGTAGGATGTCCGGGGGTCAGGTCAGGTCAGTGGTCATTCTCTCGATCCTCTCTCTCGCCGATCGCAACCCGGTTCGTGGGAGTTCTCGCACGGCTACCATTGTTACACATAGATACTGCGCTCACTCACACGGCCGTAGTCGGCGACCATTGTCTAATACGAGCGCCGAAGACGGCCTGGACGAACCTACGGAGGCGAAGAGAAGAAGAAACGAAACCATGGGAATAGCGGATGCGTTTTCTTACCGATTACGACAAAAATTGTTATTAAAGCGGAGCACACCGTGGTAATTTCTGCGGTATCCGACTCTCTTTATGTGCATACATACTTCGGAGCTATTTTTAACGCGGGCATAGGAAAATATACCGACGACGTCGTTGCTTAATTGCTCGACCACGAACACGTAATTTGTATACAATCCATGGTGTGGGATCCATTAGCGCGGCTATGTACATTTATGTGTGAAAAATTTGCAAGCTTTCTAGGATTTGCAATAATTGCTAAAGCGTATGTACGAGAGAACTAAATAAAACATAGCGAATTAATGTGTAATTCAAAATTATATAGCTGTGAAAATATGAAATATGAAAAAAAAAAATAATTTTTAACATTAAAATAATCATTCAAACAATAAGAATTGCATGTACAGCGAAAGAATTTAATAACGGCGACGTTTGCCAGTAAAAAGAGATATACGTGTATCTCATCTTTGTGAGATATGTTGGGAATACTCTTGAATATAAAATAAAGGAAACACATCAGAAAATAACAATAACAAAAAATTTAATGCTAAAATAACTTTCTTATGATATTGGTGGAACCATTTACAACAAGTGAGCATTTTGGGAATCATATTGAGCCGAGCCGTTTTGCTTGTCAGCCCGTCAGTTTGACCCGACCGTCAACCCGATAACTTAAAAAATCATAAAATACGGAACTACTTCATAATTAAAGTTTTCATTTAATTTAGACAAATCGAAAATTATAATCATTAATCAAGATTTGAAAAAAGAAAATATTTGCTTTTGAATCATATACGTCTTCGAGGCAAGAGTTTGAAGAACGAACGCATTTAATTGAAGAACTGCAGTGAGTAGATACTAAATTATTTGGCCAAATTATTTCAAAAGCTCAAAAATTTACAAAAATTGAAGTATAGCTTTAAGTAAATGAACTCAAAGTCAAAAATTGTTCAATTTGAGCTCAAGCGATTTTTCGGAAGCAGCGACAGCGATCTTCTTCGTGGATCACGCGTGAGTTACGATCGCATCACGTGGTGACATGTCACGACGTGAACCCTCGAGTACCTCTTCTCTCCGCGATATCTGTGAGCGCGCGGTTGACATCAAACATCGCGGTGTACGCGACGAAAGACAGAGAACAAGACCGCGCGATTTCAGCGCCCACATGCAACGGTTGCGGCCGCTTTCGTTTCGACGAGGTGGAAAAATGGCGCCGCCACCACCGCCGGCTTCGCGATCTCTCGGACATGCAAATAGGCAAAGTCGTTCACGAAATACTAATTAAGACGGACGATTTATCGACGGAGTCGAAACGAGGTTGTTGCCGCATCGTGATGACGGTCTGGATGGTACGGGGGAGGTAGAAGGAAAAGAATTGGTGCCGTTGTTTTCACCGACACAAAAGGATCTTCGTCGAGCGTGCTAAAAATTAGGCAATCGCATTGGAGGAATCTCTTGTATGTCTCAGTTTGTTTCTCTAAACCTTTCAAAGGTGAATAGAATTTTAAAAAGAGAGATTTTTTATTTTCATGCAATTATTCAAGTCGAATATCCTCTAGAAAGGTTTGCAAACAATCTAGTAAATAGAGCGCATGCGTTTCGTACACGTACGATATATGAAAGGGAAGGACTGGCCACTGGTCGACTTCAAATCAAGCAAGAAAAATCCTCCCTTTCCGATAAAGGCCTTGTGTATTTTACTACTGGAAGCGGTAATACACCCCCTACAATAATACGTTTGGAGTGGTTGGACTGTAAGACATGCGTAGTTTGATAAATCAATTAATTGTAAAGCTATCAAATTGATATTGTTCTACAAAAAAGCTATTTAAGCTCTTCTCTATGTTCTATTCCGATAGAACGTCCACTCATCAGGACGAATTTTAGATAGAAATGTGCAATTAAAAAATTGGTTCCAGAAATATTGTCCGGTCGTGAGGGCTGTCCACTTGTGAGAATTGTCCTCAAAGAGGATTTTCGCTGCGTAGCCATTTTTATTACGATTTCATTTAATTTGCGGCCGTACTATTACAGCGGGACTAGCAATTAGTATTATTATAGTGGGGCTTAAAATTAGTAAAAGGAGAGCAGAAGGTTGACCAAGAAAAACATGACCAGAAGAAGTAAGGGCATCAGCAGTCAGGAGAGGAGTCAAGCGGGAGGAAGTTAAACAATACACGCAATATAGAAAACTGGGGGAGAAATTTATAAAAGACCAGTTCAAGGAAACTTAACTCCACACACGCCATACGTCTTGTAGAAGGGTGCAATGGCTTAAGAATTATATATGTACCATTTACTCAATGTTCAACAGTTACCCTGAGAAACAAAAGATTTACAAAGACATAGGTAAGAAACCTCCACTAAGTTTAACCGTTCGAATTGCTTTAATAAAGTAAGTTTAAACTGGTTAAAACGGACTTTTTCCATATTAGTTCCTCACACAATAACTTAGCATTCTTTCACGCCGAATTAATGCGAAACCCGCATGTTAGACGATCTTCCGAAGAAGACACGATAAGCAGCAGATAAAACGCACGCGAACAACTCGTAGTTCGCGAGCATTAAACCAAATAATTGAGTTTCTTATTGTTCCTTCCTCGCCTCACTTTCTTGTCCGTGCGGTAGTTCCTAGCCGACGTTCAATGTCCATTGTCGCACGGGAGCGCTGGGAATCGAGCCGGAATAAAGACGCGGACGCAACTTCCGTCGTTTAATTATGAACGTGTTGATTGTGTTCGCCGTGTGCGATAGGCGTATTACGCCTTAGTGGACGAACAACCCGAAAAAAGATGCGCATCGATAAGGACGAACAATGTGGAATGACCGCTGTGAAGTCTGAAGTTTATTCGGATTCGAAAAATAAAAGATGTCGTGTAGTGTAACATGACATTCGTTTATTATATAGCAAAGTATAATCAGTCTTGGAAAATAAAACAAAAAGGGGCAGATTTTTAAGACATCAATTGTTTATACACCGTACCAAATTAAATTTGTTATTTACTCAAAACAGAAGAAGTCTGCTTCTGATTTATATGTTCGTAATGAAAACATGTCGCTACGTTGGATTCTAGAAAAGGCTCTAAAGTTGTCAGTTTACAACGTCGATTAAAAGAATCTATAACGATAATGTTCAAAATCACAAAATACTTTACAAATTCACCAAAAACTCATCTATTAAATGTCAGACGTTTAATTTTGCTCGAATCGTGGTTGTGGACTATTTCTGGTATTAGCTCATAGATCTAGAATCCAAGTACGGTGAATATAGAGAACCTCGCAAAAAGTGTCCTAAAAGAATCTCCCAAAAAATAATACCGCATGATAGGCTATTAAGAGCAATTTCAAGCAATTATTAAGCAGATTTTCGCCTTTTGGACGCAAGTATTGGGAAGTTACTAAAAAATTTCAACGTCATCTTGAAATTTTAGATCACGTCTAAACGTTTATCTGCAACGTTCAGACAAAATTTTCTTAGCATATTTTCGCAAAATTAAAAGAAGATGTATTAAACATTCTAAAATAGCCCTTATTCAATTCTCATAAGAGTAAATGGAAGAAGACGATGAAAAGAAATTAAATTATTAGTCCATATATAACATTTTCCCTGTTCCATCTTTGGAAGGGTTCTTAAATACCACTTCATAAATACCAAGCATTGGTACAATTTTATTAACCGCATATACAGCTTCTTAGGGAAAAAAAAAAACATCAAAACGATATTAGCGAACTCCTTCCGTTTATGAACATTAAATATGATTTATTGCGGACTAATTACAGAACATTCTTGCAACGGCCATAAAAAACCCAACCCATCAGCTCCGTCAGCGTAGCTGACCTTCGCGTAGTAGTCGACCATTAAACTGATTATTCCTCTCCTCTCTTCTTGTTCTATTGTTTCTCTTTTTTTTCTCTCTCCGGCTCCTTTTCCGCCGTTCTTCAACAAAATTGCTGGAATAAATAAAACGAATTCCGCGAGAATATTCCCGAGAAAATGTCTCCGTCTCCAGCGACCGTATTGCATGTATACTGCGGCTTAACAAGATACTCGGGAGATGAGCGAGCAACGATTTAGGACGATAATTGCGCGGCCGAACGTTCGGTCCGATGATGGTCAAGCGAGAAGGAATCCCAGACGATAACTGTCGTAGTGACCGCGGCGAACATCAAACGGCGATTTTGCCATTCCTGGCCGTCTTTCGGGGCGACCGCAAAGGAAATCATGACGACGACGATGATGATCGCGATGAGAACTTTTGTTTTGTCGGATCCCCACTCCCTTTTACATCTGTGGCTTAAAGACAATGCGTAAAGTTTTGTAAACGCGAATCATCTTCGCAATCGGAAATATTACTGAATTGCTATTAATTACGTAATAGCTATATACAGATGTAAGCTGCATATCGTTAATAAAAAAAAATTTTAATATGTTTTTTTACATATGTAAGCACCTCATCCATCACAATGTAACCTACACCTCTGGCCTCTTTATTCTTCTAGTTTTCCTTTCAGAGCACGCCCATTATTGTTTGACCCCTTTAGATCAAGTCCTCATTTTCCTGCTCATCAATTTCCTCTGCATACCTTTACCCCAGGAAGTTGTTTGTCCTGGAGTTCGATCACTCTTCGGATCAGCGAGTGGTTGGAGTCGTCGGCTTTTTTCTATGCGCCATTCCAGAGTTTCTTCAACAATTCTTTAAAGGAGAGTACCTGCAGGTCTCTTCTGACCTACTCACTTCTCACGAATCTTTTAATCTTTCCCTTTGTTAATGTTGGGCAAGATATGAAGGCGCATGTATGGCTTAGCCCTTTGGTCTGGTTCACTATTTCCTCCTAACAATAGATATTTTATCTAAACAGTCTCATTGTTTCTCAGTAATTGGTTCTTTTTGTTTTAGTAATTAGTAAAATTGGTAAAATTAACTTTTTGTTGCTGGAATTTCTAAACTTTATCGGTTTAGATATTTGTCAAAGTAAAGATTTAGAGAAAGATCAATAAATTTTGGTGCGAAAAAATTAAATTACTTCTTTTTTCTTTTTCACCACGTAACACAACAATTTATCTTTAACTCTTATCCAATATCTTTTACGTTCTTATTTAGCTATTAAAAGAAACCAAACACGGTCAGCGAGAAAAATCGCGATCGCATCGCTTAAACGTCCGACAAATACGAAAGCAACACACTTCGAAGTCAATCGGATGACAACGAGGTTATACATAAGCATAAGCTTAGGCGTGCGGACGATAAAAAGACGTCGAAAAAATCCTTAAGAGGACGTAATATATGGTCAGGAAAGAGCCGTACGTGACCCCTCAATCTGAAGAGGGATAAGGCGATAGCCGCGGGATAGCGTCATCTATCGAAAGACGAATCCATTTATTAGATTGGCATCTCGCAGTGACCGAAGCTACTCCACAGTTATAGGCATCGAGGAGATTACTCCGTTATATGCATAACCAGAAAAAATACATAAATCCAACATACTTATAGATGAGTTTTCCTTTACTTTACGTCTCTACATTGTTTATTTAAGCGAATTACTTTTACAGTATACTTGATTTATAAAGCATGGTTCAGAAAACATTTCTAAACTTTCTAGTTTGATTTACGATTGAACTGTTTTAAATTATAGAACTATGAACACGCTATTTATTTTACCAATAATAATAATAATAATAATGCCTTAACACTAATAATAATAAGATCCAATTTCACTACAAAAAAATATTCATAGTAAGCAAGAGGCAAACCTAAAAAATATTGTTATACCTGACATGCAGTCTCCGAAAGGCAAAGTAGTATTGCGTAATACTATAAAACTTTTGAATAAGTCAGACGACTATAATATGTAAAGCAATACGTGAACCCTTTCAGCAAGGAGAGACCCTTGGGGCTATTTTTCTGGCTGTGGCGAGGGCATGATATGGCAGGACGGCATTGCTCTCAAACTGGATAAGATTGTTCGGCATGGGACTCTAACACATCTGAGCGCTAGAACTTTTAATGTTGGAGTTGGGAGAACATCCTCAACGCATCGAATTGAATGAGGAGTTTTGCAGAGCACTCTTCTCGGCCCAGAGTTATTTTTGATCCATAATTATGATGTTCCGAAACATCTTAAATTCCAATTTTCTATCTACGCTAATGATATGGCTATTTAGTACTCTGGCAAGCAGGAGCAGTCATCAGACTGCAGCTGACTCTGGACAGCTTTGTGGTGTGGGCTGAAACCTGGGGCCTCCAAATAAACGGGAAGAAAAGTGTTGCCATTTGATTCACGAGACCCACCTGATGATCTAACGATCAACAAATGGAGTGATGTTTCTCCATCAAGTAGTTGGAAATCATGAAAATCATTTTGAGCAAACCAGAATTAAGTTTTTTAAAGCAAGAAATACCAAGGCCAAATTATATATCGTGTATCTTCGACCAATTATTGCGTATGGAGCGTTGGCCTGGACTACAGAGCCAAATTATTAGGAAGATACCAGAGGCTAATGATGACAATCGCGAAAAAAAGTTTTCGAAATATCATATGTTTGATTTTAGAAAAAACAGGATCAATTTCAACAATTTCTTTATAAAACAACGAGCTACATAGCGTATCTTCGCACGTTCTACGACAGTTTGCAAATCAAACGACAGTTAAACTAATTCTTAAATCATAATCTCGAAGCTTGAAAACGAAATTACCATTTTACTATGCACAACCGGAAAGAACCATAAACAATATTTACATAAGCGAAAATTTGTCCCCCTTCTCTTTAGCTTTTTTTTTTCATCACGTACCTACGTAAGTGTACGCGGTTCTTTTTTTTTTCAACCCTTTGTGCCCGCATACTTACCCTAATAAAAGGGCAAAGTGGCCCAGGTGCAACGAGAAAAAAACAACGTTTTTTTATGCACAGAGACAGTCTATATGATTTATTCTCTTCGAGGTCGTCGGGAGCTGTCGGTCGATTCTCTTTGGCATGTGCTACCTCATTTAATCGAATCAACATCTTTCTGTGGATGCATCCAAACCGACGACATCCAATCCACATAATTAACGATCTTATTTTGTATGTTTTTATTTATGAATGTAACGGATTTTCGGATCGCTATTGTTATTAATAGCAATGGGTAATCGTGGGTAAGCTAGACGGTCAAAATACAATATTAAATGTAAATTTGAGAGTGAGAAGTATATTAAGCTATTGTTGCAGAAGGAATTGAGATCAAATGAATAAAAGACAATAGAAGCTGGAATATATCTAAGTTACTCGGAATTTACATACTTATATTAATATATTTTGTATCGAAATTAGTACGAATATAGGAATTCTTTAAACGGAGAGAAGCTAAAAAGTTACCAGAATATGGCTTTTGGACCAAAAGAATAGTTTAATTAAACACACCAAAAGTCCGTACAAGCTATAGTCTATGTCACAAAATTCTGGACACAGCAGAACAGATTCTATGCAAATGTGTTTAGACGACGTCAACATTTCAATGGATCATTCCTAACACTGCTAAGATCATGTTAATATTAAGGCTCATTAAAAGTCTCGAACTTTTGCAAAATCCATAATGGCATCGTTACCGACGTATTCAGGTTACAGTGATTAGAGGCGACCCGGTCCAATAAAAAAATAACTACGGAACCTTATTTCTGAATTTTTCATCATCTCTAGAGGAAAAAGTTTCGGCTCCAGCTTATTATATTCTCTCATCTAGTTTTGATTTTTCAAAAATTTGGAAGGAAGATCGTTTAGCAGACTAAGCAGGCAAAGAATTATTTCTTACAGTAGTAGTAGTCAAAATGGGCTTGACGAACCTTGGGTCTCTTAGTAGATTTCTTCACTTATCGAGCTCTAATGAGCTCCTTCCAATGTTCCAATCTATTTTTTTATATCTATGAGGAAGAACTTGCAGTTTTGAACATCTAACATGTTTTATTTCGAAACATTTTGAAATAATCTCTACGGAATCCGCAAACTAAAACATCTTACATCTTAAATAAAATTTGAAACAAACGAAATTGTTACATTTTGAAAATTAGCTCCTAACAAAAGGCATCAATAGTTATTTGATGCGTTTAGCATTGGATTGTCAATTGCTAAAACATTTTAATCTGGAACTTCTACCAAAACAGTAGCTAATAAATCATTAAATAAAAATGCTTTGTTTGAATATACAACACAAAAAAGTATCACATCTATTCACAAAACAAATCTGGGTGTAAGTTGATCGTGATAACGACGAGAATACAATGGATACAAACTATGGTATGGAATTAAACACCTATTAACCCGCCGTTTGTTTTTTTTTTATTGCTTAATCAACAACCGTCACCTAGCCGTTGCAAAAAATATTTTTAAAAACCGCCATTTTGCCGTTGCAAAAAATACAACCTGAAAAATTACCAAGAAGATTTATCATCCCACTTTTTATTCACAACACGCCATGTAACATTCGTTTTCGATTTGCATAGTGAAACGTATTACTATGTCTGTGCATATCGGCAGGCCAACTTCTTTAATCATAGTCCGGGACGAATGAATAAAAAAGAATAAAAAAATCTAGGGGGTAACTTTTTCCCACAAGTATCCTTAGCGCTACCCCAAGACCGTCCCGTTTCGGGGGTAGCACCTTTTTTCATTTAAATTCGCTATAGCTTTAAAAAAATACAACCAATATATTATCGGAACTCGTTTTTTTTCTCTCATTCAATGCGCGTTCCGGCATTTTTTTCCAGTCTTCTCACGGTAACTTAGATGTTTTTGTTTGATTCGATAGTTAAGCTTTCTAGAACGTCGGTGTGTGGATGATCTAACGATTCTTGCTTTTTTTTAAGAGATGTATTTGCATTTTAAAAAGGGAAATCGACGGTTAAATTTTTTGAATTTAAAAATTATTAATTTGTAGCAAAAGATTACATTCATCGATTAGAATAAGGATTCCGGTATGAAAGGTGAGCGTAAGTTCTGAGAATCGCGCACAAAGTAGGCTTGCGCGATTGAAAAGTGCTGATTATGATGCAGATTGATACGCAGATAGTACCCGTTCATATTGGGTAGGTAGCGATGATCAAAGTGAAGTGGCTGGGTGCTCGTCATCCGGAACGGGTAACAAAAAGGATTAATTAATTATATGTAGTGCGGAAGATGCCGTAGGCAAGTTGACCCCTGGCCGAAGAGCGGGGTTGTCCCACCGCCTCTCGCGTAATCGCTACATCCGCTAATAACATCGGATCCATGTTAATTAACGAACGGACGATTCTACATACGTGCACCATATACAAACGTACATACGTGGTGAATATAAGTGCACATGTGTACAATCATGTTAAAAAGAATCGTAGCGTAAGCACTTTTAATTAAAAAATTATTAGGTAAGAAAGTGCTCTGTAGCAAACCGCAGGCAAAAAATAATGTTTGCAAGAGCACTTTTTAACGAGGTTTGCATACATTTTTTTCCCAGTCAATCTCATTTGCTTAATTAATCCCCTAAATTAATTCAAGCTGTGTGGATCGTGTGGATCGTTTGTCAATAATGCTACACACTTCGCAAATTTTCGCTTTTCAAATAAAGACAATAACAACAACATTTGCCAATTGAGATAAAAAAAAAAAATGTGTCGAACACTTTTTCATCTTGGTGTACATCCGTCTACCAACCAGCACATATACACACGCAGAGACACTGTTACCGGACCATTTTCAACGTGCCGCTCGTGAGAATGTTCGCATGAACGGCGTGACGACGAATCGCCGCACGATACCTTTCCCGGTCGATGACAAAACCGAAATTAATTAGAAAGAAATCCATTAATTAATGAGTCCCGGTTCGATAGCGCGTTCGACACCCTAACCGTTCGCATATCGTCGATATCAAGCCTATTTTTTTCCGTTTGGTTTTTAATAAACGAGCGCGGACAACGGCGTCCCACGGATTTTTTAATTTAAAATTTCAACGCGGATATTTATACACGAACGTATGTGTGTAGATGGGTGTTTATAAATTAATAAAAAGGATCTAAGTATATTTATATGCGGTTGTATTATGCTTTAAATCATGTAATTTTATTACGTAATATTTTATAATTTTAATGTTGTACGCGATCTGAGAATGAAAATTACTAATTATCTACTAATAATATTTAATGAGATGCATTTGTTGGATAAAATATACACTAAGAAACCGATATGTTTGAGTCAACTAAATTTATTTTTTTAACTATTTCATTTGCTGGTCTAACTAAAGCACTATTAACTCCCGATGCGTATTCTTCTAAAGTTACAGCTGAGAGATCGATGCCTTGCATTATACTTGCATGCCAAATTTACAAATTTTCTACTTATATGATTGGTCGAGCGACGCACTTTGGGCCAAAAACGCATTCGAATGAACATTTCTAACACCCTGTTGAAACAGTTTAGGCGAAATAAAACGAAGTTTTGGCATCGACTAATAACTGTGGATGAAACTTGGATACACCAGTACACACCTGAGGCCAAGACACACTCAAAGCAGTGGATTACGAAGGGTGAATTAGCCCCAAAAGAGGCGAAGACTTTTCTTCCGAGAAAATGATAGTGACTGTTTTTGAGGATGGTCTTAATCGACAATCTTGAAAAAGGAAAAGTAATAACACAACGCACCGCGTCAGTCTTATCATCAGCCTTACACATCAGCGAAAGGAAAAATTCACGAATTGGGGTTTAAAGTGATAGACCACCCATTCTACTGAATATTGAATTTGTCAAAAAAATACTCGTTTCTGCGTTAAACTAGAAACTTTTCAGACTTCCCTTATAGACGCACTTTCCATAAAAAATATTTTGTTACTGAGCACTTTTCCCGACATAATTAATAAGCGTTATTCAATTTTAAGTTTAAACCTGGTAAAAATCGACCGCCATCAGTTATTTAAACGGCCAACCAGGGAACCGAGTATGCCGGCGCTTTTTTTGTCAAACATTTAAAACCGGTACAAGAGAATACAAAGATAAGATAAGGACAGGCGGAAAGAGAACGGTCGCCTGTCCGAAGCAGTCGGTCGCTGATAACATTGAAAAAGCAAATATTGATAAGCTCGTGGGTCACCTACAACATAGTGGCGTTCCTCTGTCCTCAACGGCCAAACAAATACCACTACGGCTAACGGAAAACAGCGCAATCTAGCGTGCGTATATGCGGCGATACACCTATACCGCAATCGCGTATACGTATTATAAAAGGCGAACTGTTTATTAACAAAGAACGCATTTCATCGCAGCTAATACGCGCTTTACTATGTAACTATTTCCGTTAATTTAAAAAAAGAGGAATCGAATTCCGTCCATTGCTTGTCGCAGCGATTAGAGGATGCAGAACCTATGAAACATGCGGTGGGTTTCGAAGTTAATTTGCTCGCATTTTTTCTATCTGCGTTCGCGTATGGGGACTGAGACGTCGAGGGGTGCTGGACGTTTGCGGTTGTCCTACTTGTATTGACGGTAAAAAAAAATTGCAACAGGTGTCGAATTCTTTTTCGAACAATTCACAGCACGCAAGAGGACCGGAAGTTATACCGATTTGATGTTGCCTTCGACGGAGAACGAATTAATTTCTTGCTAAACATGTTAGAAGAACGAAATTTTAAACACTTTGAAGATGAAATAGGAAGTGATTAATAAGATTTTAGGTTGCATCGTCATCATAAACTAGACTCTGCCTATGGTAAAGCTGACGTGTTAAGGACTAAACAATTAATGGTTAAAAGGAATTGAATGTAGTTAAGACGATAACCAAAATTAAAAAAAAAACTGCCAGATACGGTACATTTGTAAAATTTGAAAGTAACCAATAATAGCTACAATTATAACTTAAATTGCAAGAGTAAAGGATGATTGGCTAAATGAAATTAAAAGTAAATAGTTGATGTACTAGATTCTGCTTGTTTTCCAAACAATCAGAATATGCTAATACTTCAAATTTTTATAGTCCCCAAAAAGTTATTTTTAAAGAATCAATTTTCATGCATTACTTCTCCTACCATGATCCAGAAGCGAAATAACACACCCCAATCATAACAATCGTTTCGATTGTATCTCGGATTCATTAGTCCGTTTGGCTCGAATCAATTTTTATCCTACAGAGGCAATGCTCGTTACATATGAATGTTCAATGTATGTATCTGTCGCTTGCGCAACGTAGGGCCCGGCATTATTGCGTAGGGGGTAATCGAATATCAAAATACAATAACACGCGGTCGAACAGACGAGGCGCTGCCGACAATCAATCGCGTTTCCCAACAGGGCAGGAGCAGTTTGGCCGGTCCACTGGCCAACCTTTCCATATGACAATTGCATATGCGTGTACGTCTATCTATTTTTTCGTATGAATTTATCACGATTAGTTTATTATGCAAGGGTGTACATGTGTAGAAAACTGGCAAGCTTGAGGGTTGAGTGTTGGCAATGCGCTGGATAGGAGGGTCAAATTGTTACTGCGAAGCGGATGTGTACAGTGCAATGCTAAATTAGATCTGGGTATCGAATAGATGATTTCTTGCTTAAATTGCTTAAAATGCAAAGAATTAGAGTTGTGGTAAGACATGTTTTTATTAATTTATCAAGAGAAATACGAGAAAAAGGTGCCAGTTCAAAAAAGAAAGGTTGAGACTACTTTCTTCCTTAATTTGAAAGCAGAATCATCGCTAAACGCAACACTGTGTTGAATGAGTTTCCTGTTTTATAATGCTTCTGGATATGTTTGATGGATTTTTTGGTTGGGTCGCTTACCATTTATACAAAGAAGTGCGTAAAACTTCAAATGGATTATATTGTTCGAAACACCAGAAAATGGTGCTTTCTTCTTCTACATCTACCACCTATTGGTAGTATTGTAACGCAGACAAGAATAAACTATTTAAATCAATCATAATGAACACTCCTCCGCTTCCAATTAAGGAAACATCATCGCAACCTTTTCGAACAAATAAATTAAAATCTATTCAGCTCTATTTGCAATACAAAGGAGTAGGAAACGGAATGTTTTATAAGCAGCACCATTGTGCAATTTCCAATCTCAGAATTTTAACAAGCAGATCGAACATGGCACCCAATATCATCAACAAGCCGTCGCCGTTTATACAACATATACAAATAAAAGAGGATTATTCCAACAAAATACAAACACAACGAGCAGTAAGCGGCCTGCATCGCAACACGGCGATAACGATTCCGCATATGTGAGCGAGATGATTAATACATCGGCTATCATAAATCAATCGAAGCCAATCAATGCGCGAACCTCTACTCTGTCTGGTGGGATATCTCGACTTTTTGGTTCTTCGCAAACGAGAAGCGTTAATTTCTTCTCTTCCGGTCCTCGGTCGCATTGTCGATTAGACGTGATCGATTCGTATTACATCGAAAGGAGAGAGGAAAAAGGGAGATCCGAATCGGAACGTCATCGGACATGGGGTGGACACACACAGACCGAACGCTAAAACTCACAAAAAGGGGCCACGCGACCTATTTTTTCAAATAAGGGGACCATTGACCTAATGTAATTTAACATAATGCGGTGTCCAGTTTGTATGTATGCATGCGCCGCTCTACTTATATGCATATATAGGGTAAACAGCTGTGGGATCCTTTCTTGATGATGCTGACGCAGGGGTTCGCAAAATAATCAAACCGATCGTCCTGCTGGTCGTAATGTGCGAGGATGTTGTTTACGCTAAGCATATGCATACAGACATATGTACGGTTTTTCATTATCCGAAATATAGTTAGGATTTATAGTTCTCCGTCTGTAGCTGTAGCTGTTTATAATGTTGAACAGAAGTAAATGGCTAGAGGGACATTAGTAAATATTAAAGAACTTGAAGTAATAGAAGGAACATCACATACCAGTTGTATATGAGGTGACGAAACCAATATAACGACGATAATACAGGTACAAGTTTATAAAAAGACGTTTTCTATCTTTTTGCCTAAATTATTGGAGCCATTAAGAGTGTTAATTGTCAATTTAAAACTTACAAATTATTTTTGATCGATCGTCTTTCTCATATTGAATTTTTTGCCAAGGATATTTTGCACGCGTTTAATTGAGATGTTTACCATGTTGGCAATATCTCTAATCTTCACCCGATGATCTGCTATCACGATATAATGAACTTTATTGATCCGTGATTCCTTTATCCGTAGTCAGCTCAATGGGACAACCTGGCCGAGCCTCGTCAAAGATGTTCTGCCACGTTTAAATTCATTTGGCCCGTGTCTGATGGTAGTCATCAAAGGTGCATGCATTATAAACTGCATTTATCTTCTGTTAGCTTTCTGTACACGATTTACTATCCAAAAGAATGAAATTGAACCGGTGACCGGTATCGTTCTTTTTCCATAATTTCCCAAATAAGCATGCTCATTTTCAACAGTTCTCAAAACAGCAATACCCTCTCCAGAGGTCGATACGTACAGTTGGTAATGCGGATTTTGATATAAAGCGCCATCCGTCTCCAAACACGGGCGCTTCTTAAACCATCCTCTTAATTAGATTAACCATACATTAATAGTAAAGTTTGGCTCAAGCTCAACTTAGAATTTATCTGACTTCCATTTTCTTTTGTTAATCCATCTTTCTTTTGTTTTCAGTTATATCCAACAACTGGCTTCACCTCTAGAACCGGTTTTCGTGTTTTTACGCATTAGTTAGTGTAAAAACACATAAAAAAATATTCAAAACACTATCATTGTTCCTTTCCGCTTTTTTTTTTCAAAACCGAAACCAGAAGATCGGTTTTCAGCTTCCACAACCTGGTCTCTTCCGGTCCTATCGCGGTATATCAAAACGTTAATTGCTCCAACTGGAGCAAAAAAAGGCTTGACGCAAACAATTTTTTATCGCGCTCTTTATTAAAACGCTTACTCCCTAATTTTCATTATTTTTTTTTTCTTTCGTCGAACAAAACGTAACGCAACGGAAGGGTCATTTTTTTCTAAGCCATCTACTAAATTTAATCAACCCCTTTAGTGCCGTAACGTTCTTCTGCAACCTCATAGTTTTAATTTATGCGTTCGCTTTTTTCCTCCGCAACGGTGGTATTCTTTTTTTTTATGGGTATTGTTTTTGTAGCAGCTAACAGTTACAACCGGTAAATCTTTTTTTTTGTATTCGGGTATTGAATACCGAACGCTGTTTCTTGCCGGTTATTTATTATTTGTCGCCTGACTATTGTATGAATCTAATCGAGGAAGAGATTTATTAACTGTGAATAAAAACGTTAGCGATTGTATGGTTAAATGTTGCCTATTGTATAATAATTTTTAAACAAATAATACCGGATAGGTATCCGAACGTATATTTTAAATTTAATTGCTTGCGCGAGCGCACCTAAAAGAAGCTAACGCAATCGTTAAGTAATATACACTGTACAGTTACATAAGGATTATTTCTATTGGATATTTGGCAATGCGGCATTTTAATATATTTATTGCCATTTGTTACCAATTTCTAGTATCTCAGATTTCATAGCTCTGGCCACACCTCCAGCAGATACTTAATCACTTGCATCGCCAAATGTTTAGTACATTTTTATTTTATATTTGTATATATCCTTTTGTTCTTAAAGCGGAAAATAACTAATCAAAAGCCTACTCTTTGGCTTCCTGCTTTATTTATACCAACCACATATATTTGTTTATTTAAATCAGCATTCGCTGCATGTTAAAATCACAATCCAAATAGTATTTATTTTATTGCATATTGGATAATTCAACCGCAAACGAGAATAAAGAGCCATCACCCTTATGCAAATAAATCTAGGACAATAGACGAGTGACGCGAGAGCGTGCATATGGGTTTTGGTCATTTTAGCATTTTCGGAAAGAAGCAACTGTCCGGTCAGGAAGGAAGTTAACCTATGACCCTCGTCTCCCTCTTTTTTGTAATATCCCACAGCGTAACGTAGTCTCACAATCAAATCCTGTTCGATCGATCCCGTGCCATTTACGCGGAATGCGTGTTCGGATAGCTGTAGGATCGTTCACCGACATTTTATACAAAACACCCCTATTTTTTCGCCACAATTGAGTAAAGAACGCTCAATTTCGCACGCACGCATTAGGCCGGTGAAAGCTGCACGCGGCACCATTCAATTTTATGTAATAATCGATATTTAGGTATTATTATAAATGTCCGGCGGAGGACAAAAAGTAATGAAAGGCTCTAATCAAAAAGGAACCGTCGAAGAAGTGGACACAATGGTGTTCGCTTCATTGTTTCGAACGGTGATAAATGGTCTTTCGCTATCTTATCGTTACGTCATAGGTCGTGTATTCTATTTTCTCGGAGTAATTTCGTTAATGCGATTTCGACATTTAGCGGACTAACATGTTTAATATCCAAAACAATTTTATTAACGACACAATGTCTCCGCCTATGGGATATATAGGGAGGGAGGAACAACTTAGTAAACTAACACGTAGCTGCAGTAATAATAATTAAGAATAACGAACACATAAATACAGTTATAATAATAATAGATCATACGATCTGACCTTTCTAATATCTTTTTCGGTAAGATTTAACTGTAAACTATACATCTATATGCGTATATCGATCTAGGATATAGAAAAGCACTCATGTACGTTGGAATAATAGCCACTCGGGAAAATACCGATCTTGTACACAATAGATCGCGTTTATTTACATAGGTAGAGACGGTCAAATAAGGCTACTCTCCTTTTAGAGAATTGGGTAGAATGGAATTACGTAAGAATAACAAATTCAGATCTCTACACCGCGCTATATAGAAGAGAAAAAATGAATGAAAATAGCTCGGAGCGTAGACATATCGACATAGAAATCGAACAAAGAATGTTATGATGATACCAAATGTGTCCAGGAACAGTAAAAGTAGTGTTATTTTCTTAAAATCGTGTAATCAGAATGTATCGTATCTATCGGTATTAATTCTAATCGACTCTCCACATTGTTGCTTGTCTTTTTTTTTTACTTTAGAACACATCTAATCTAATTTCTTAAAATTTCATTACTTTAACTGCAAATTTTTATCATTAATGTGTTTTTGCTTCAGCGATCAGACATGTTACCGCCTTCCCGGTCTCACCAGCGTTGCTCCGAGTGCTTTTTAGTTCAGCAGCCCAAGAACTGCTCGAGAATAGGTGGGGGAACACAAGAGACGTGTATCTCTTGGCACTAGATGGCGTCGGAGGTATACTGTTTGTTATATCGGAGGGTAGCAATTTTGGAGCAACGCTGATGACGTCGGGTAGGCAGAAACATGTCCGTTGGCTAACGTTTCCTCTCCTCACATTGCTTTTGCCCTGATTGACTCCATCAATACCAGTAGGAGCTATTTTAGCATTATTTCGGTGTCTTTCTTTCTTCTTCTTCTTCTTCTTTCTCGTACCTTATCTTATCCTTGTTCTTCATTATGTTTTTCACCTTCCTCCCCCTTGGCTATTCTTCCTTCTTACTCCTCTCCTTCACTCCTTTTCCTTCTTCTTGCTTCTTTTTTGCTTCTTGTTCCCTAGATAATAGGCCAGAAAAAGACATTTTGCTCTAGGAATCGAGATCTCAGCCACTAGAGGGACCTTTACTTTCGATAGGTGGACAAACTAAAATCACTAAACATGATGTACACTGTGTATCATTACACTACATTGCTCATTATGATATATATGTACTTTCACTGTTAATATGTTCGTTTTATAAGATTACTTCGATTTGTATAAAATATATCCAAACTCCGCCGCTTTTGTTAAAGTTTTTGTTAAAGGAAGTATCATTCAAAGAGCTGTAAAGCTGCAAGAGACAAATCATACCAAATAGTCTCTTTGAAATAAGCATAAAAATTTTAAAGATTATAAACCTCAATACAACGTCGATTCTTATATCTTCACAGCTGTAAAATTAGGTAATTTTGAGCAATTAAATAATGCCAAACAGTACTCTTGTTTATGTATTCAAAGTAGCATCCGTTTCATTTATCCTTCGTTATTGTCTTGTTTATTGCTTTTGTTTTGAGATAACTGAATATTTGTAGAATTATTTTTACTTTTACTTATTCAGTATTTCTTTACATTCATTATTTCGCCTTTTGTTTATTATTTGGTGCAGATCTAAATGTAAACCTTTCTTTTTTTACGTTGCTACATATAAGTACATAATGTAACTATCCAAGGAACCTCGTTAAAACAAATACACTTACCTTTGAAGCTACTTACAGTACGATTTCCAGAAGGACATGCTGTCCATAACTACCTATCTAGTTATGCAAAACATATTCCTACTTACTTGAGCATGCACGCTATACAAAATCTGCTTTAGCATGTAGGTACACGGCGGCCACATTATTTTATATTAAAGTAAATACTTAAGGCCGCAAACGCTGTCCGTTTTTAGTGTGAGGAAAGGTCAGCATCAGAACCCATCTTTTCAGTTGTCAATCATCATCCGACGAAGTATGCAATATACGCATAGAGAGAACGCTCGTTATTGGTTTCTTTGAGCATGGTCGGGGTCGGCCGGAATAAGTGAGCACCACCTGAATCGTTGTGCACGCATGTGTGCCCTCGATGATGTGTGCGCGTCATTTGAGCATATTATTATGTCAATAGCGTTTTACTTCTTTGCAATTAAACCGCGTTGAGCGGCGAACGAACCGGCTCACCTTCGAGGAGGTCAGATTAAACTGACCAGAAAGTATTTGGTCGATAACGATGTTTGATCGATACAGACGGGACTGCTTTGATTCGTTTTTTTTATTATTATTCTTATTTCCTTTCGTTTATAATTTGTTAGGGTGAAATAATGATATTCGGTCGTTTAAAGGGGAACGGTAATGATGCATTCGTTTAAGTTTCGTTTTAATTTTATTATTTACCGAAAACGATATTTTAGAGGTAAATTATTTTGAAAATAAGAAATTTTAATGGAAGATGTGAAACTGCATGTAGCAGTAAGCTTGGAGATCATTTTTTTCGGGTCTTTAGCATTCCTCTTTCAAATCATTTTGAGTATTTATATTTTACGAAATTATCTGATCAGCAACCTCAACAAAGTGGGGATTTAAGTTTAATAATAACGAACATTCACGTTCTGTTCTTTAGTTAAATTTTACGCCGAAAATAAGGATGGACTTGAAGCTGAAAATAAATCAAATTGTCAAGAGAGAAATAATATCAAAACACGAACTTGGTAAAGCAGATCTTATTTATAAACGAATTCGTAACATCTTAATGAACGTTCAACGTAATAACAAAAAAAAATTTTTTCGCTAACTTAAGAAATATTACTTAACCAGCACGTTGCTACGCTAAAATAGCTTTCACTCGCTTATTACTAGTGTCAATCATATATCGCCTCTACAAAACGAAGATGAAATCAATCGGAGGAAGCCGCGTTCACAGCGGAAGAGACTAAACGACCTCTTACATCATAATGCCGCCTTCCTTCCACAACAATTCTTAATCCTGCGGTCGAGATATTGTAAACCAGCACAGCTGGGCACACATTGACCTTTTGTAATTCCTTGTAAATCTCGACAAAACTCGATAGGCTATTTTTCCTCTAAAACATGGCCCGCCACAATGGTTGTGATTGAGAGGAACAGGTATTCGAACTCGTCATATATATATGGTAAGGTTTACTATAACATATGTACGTGTACATATATAGTACGCTATTTATTAGCCTCTTCTACATTATGTACCAATATTTGATGTGGAACGCAGCCATAACGCTGTCGTGCATGTGTGGAATGGAAGATATGTGAAACATGTGTGCTAAAAGAGATGTTATCAAAGTGTAAACAAATGGTGGAAAGATTTTATTTATTTTTTTTTTGTAAATAAATCTGTACAAGATTTCTTTTGTTTATAATTGGTGTTTGTCTTGTTAACTCCTGAAAAACAACCGAGTTTGTGTTTGCTCTAATAGCGTCAACGAATCTGAGCAAAATTGAGTTGCAACTCGATTCGGCAATAGATACACTATTCGAATGATGCATATCGACTCTGCGTAAATGGAAAAAAAAAATGATCCAAATCTCACAAAACCTAGTAAGCAGCTACCGATTTCGAACTATGCGCTCATTCTCAGGCTATAGAAAGCCATCCATAAAATTACAATTGTAAATAAATACGTTGTCGTTTTTTTTTAGGGATCAATAATTAATTGATAACATGATATTATTCGAGTTGCTCAAGTAATGGAATTAAATCGTCAACCGGGCAGAGAAAATAGTAGAAATATCTTTCGGGTGACGTCGTGTAGTTAATATTTTACTTGACGTTTCGCTGACTATGTTGTCAGCCTCTTCAAAAGATTTCTAAAGACTTTAGAAATCATCTGAAGAAGCTGACAGCATGGTCAGCGAAACGTCAAGTAAAATATTAACTACACGATATCACCCGAAAGACATTTCTACTATGGATTACGGTCGTGAAAGCCCACACTCAACTAGAGTGGAGGCAGAGAAAACATCTTATTTGGGTTTGAAAGAATCGATTAACTTCTGTTAACCACTTGATGTAACACAAATAGTTTGATTAAATTCGAAACAATTATTTGGAGACTTCATGGTTTGTTCATTGATGTAATTCCAAATTTCTCGTTTGTTATTGGCAGAGGCATACAGCTTGTAGGAACATATGGCTTTCCTTTTTCCACTTTACTAAATATTATCAGACACCTCGAATAAACGTATTCATTTCATACATTCGCACATAAAAATTTGAGTTTAAGGACCACCCACGTGACATTGGCAAATCCACAAAAGAGGGCTAAAACGGACAAAACGCAAAGTGCAAACCGCACAAGTCACAAGTAATTGTACCCATTCCATTAATAAGAGGATTACACGTGGAACCGCCACCCACCATAATACACCATTTTACAGTCGCTACGTTTTACATTTGCCTTACATAATATTTACCTCATTGCCGACCGCTTCGAAACGGTGCGACTGCTTAAAAGTGTTCGTGCTTTCGAATAATGGCAACGAATGCACAATGATGAATACCTTTCAAGGGCTTTACACATGCATACGTTCAACCGCGCCAATCAATATTTGTTTGCATAAGGCGTTAAATCTAAGTGGGAGGAATATCACCAGACGTATTCTCTCATCAAAAAATAAGGCGTCTCTTTAGATCGAATTGAATACTTACCTTAATTGTGATGTTTTATCAACGATATTCTTTGAAATAAAGTTGTTTATTAAAGTTGCTTTTATTTATAATTCTTTAATAAGAAAAAAAATCTTTTAGAACAACGTAAGGCAATTAATTTGAATTCATTCCATAATTTCCGTATACGTGAGTGGCGATAAAATTGGTTTTTCTTGGTTTCAAGGGTGATATCTGGTTGTATTTGAAATAATATAATTCATAAACATGGGATTACAAAAATAAAAAAAAAAATAATCGAGAAGAATAAACAAGTTTTTCGACAATGACAACTTTCTAAACTTCTCGATTAAAACATCAATATTTAATCGCTGCGGGAAGGACTTGGTTACAAATCGGAGCCAATATCAAGATCGGACTTCAAGTTTAAAAGAAACAACAGTGTCCAGTTCCTACTGGGAAACTCTTCACATGCACGATTCCTGGTTCTTCCCTCCAATGTTTTTCATCTGCGCCTCAGCCAACCCTAAAATGTATTTCAAAGAGAGACCGCTCAGAAGGAGTGACCTGACGCTGTTCGCTAATCGATCTGCCTTTTAATAAAGGAAGAAATGAAAAGAAAGAATAGACAAATCTTAGTATGTTCTTTCCTCCGAGTATATTCTGTAACTGAACGCACCACACTCGAACTTCGGTTAAAAATGAGGAAATATCGAAATATCTGTCCGGATTAATCAATTAACCCCACAGTGCTTGATATAATTATTTATCACTATTTATTTTATCAATGTACCATAGCAGAAACATTAAAACAATTATTGAAAATAACGAAATTTAATAACTATAATAAACTTCTCTCCAATGGAAAACATTGCACGCATACACACGTGTATATAAAAACGTCAACGTAAGGCATTCTTTTGATAGTCGCCCACACGTCTCATTTCGCCATTCAGGTCATCCGCTTTGAGTGTCTATTGTCCACCTACCCTTTGCATCAAAAATTCTCACAATAAAATTACAACGTCTCGTACACAGACTGGCGAGCATGAATTGAAAGCAGTCCCGTTGAATTTAATTTTGGTAGGATTGACCTGAATAAGACCATGCCGGACCTAAAGCCTTATTTCTTCTTCTTCGTATAGCGAGAGTATAATACACAGATTATATCTTATTTTTTGCGGGACCGTTCTATGTAAAAGAACGATTTTTATTCCGCTATTGTGATATTGATCGTGATTCCTTTTTTCTGGCTTCATTCTTGCTTATAGAAAAAAGGTGTAAAATTGAAGAATGTTGGAAGAAAGGAAACTTTAAGTTCTAAGAATTTAGTTTATATTTCTTTTATATTTCAAAACATATACTGCGTCATACAATGAGTGCATTTAGCGATTACATCCCTTAATAACAAACCAATACAATATGGCTAATATTAAATAAATACGTGAGTGAAATTGCTCAGGCGCTCGCATTGTACAAGACAAAGGTATTCTTCTAAATTAACGTGAAGGATATGCAAATTATGTTAAAAAATATACACGCAGGTTGATTAATATTCGACCTTCACCTTGGTATCTCACTTATTATTGGAGATAAAAGGTAGGTTTAAATTTGGGAAAGCTCCCAATTCTTGTGGTCGCTATGAATCCAAAGAGAAAACGGATCTATGACAAGTTACGTTCTAGATTAAAAAAAAAAAAACGAAAAAGGCTCATTTATTTGCCATTCTAGAAAAGAACTGAAAAGAGGCTCTCAATGTCACTTTTGATCTTCGTACTCTAAATTTTTATACGATGTTTGGATTGTAACGTTCTAGATCTTTGGGTAGAGGTGTATACACATTGGAAGGACTTCTGTTTCGTCGTGTTTCCGTTATCTCTTATACGTAAACAATTACCATGACATAACCAGCTTTCCATCGAAACTAAAAAAAGCCAAAAGTAAACCTCTGTTAAACTAGATATTTTTTCATTTATTGTGTTTATTTTCGCTATTTACATTAAGATGGAACATGATAATCCTCTTTCTTTCGTTCTCTATTTTATTTATCTAGCTATCCATATGTATATATATTATAGCAAAATTAAATTAATTTATTAAATAAGCTAACATATACACTCAAGGCTGCATTATTCCATATTTCTTCTATAATCTAAGAAGCAGAAAACCATAGACGTGATATATTAAAATTTATCTCCCACGTTCTATATATGTATGTCTGCATACAACCGCCCGACCTATTATTTCGAGTGTGACGTAACGTCTGGACCATATGGGACATTTATCAGATTTCAGATTCGAACAGGGCCAAGGGTCAGGCCTCCGAGACCTCTGTCCTTTCTTATTTTCACGTTTTTAGATCTTTTATCAATTTCTGCTTTGTTGGATTCGCCCTCGCAGGCATTCTTCGACGATAATTAAGGCAGATCTACGATAAATATCCGCTTTTCGTCTAACTCGTTTGTCCGTTGACGTTACGATTGTAATAGCGCCGTACTAAATATTCAATCTATTTTATATTTGTATGTCAAAGAATGAATTTGTAATAAATATGTATGTCTATTATCAAATCAAGAATTAATATAATTAGTTGCTCATGTAACCAGTAAAAGCCGTTCCTTTAACGTCATTAGAGATGACCAAAGCAGGTGAAATTTTTTCTTTTTTGCAGCGACTAGACAGACTCGTGTATATTCGTCTCATAAGAAAGGGTTCGTGTTGCCTACTGGTTTCTCTGGGAACGAGTCTGTCAAGACTATGATCCGAGCGTCGGGCCATTTTAATGATTCTGTCGATTTAAATGGTTTTTTCCAGAAATATTACTACTTAACATCTTCAAACTTACTAAACAGAACAGAAATAGATTTCCAGTAAGCGTTAGACGTAATTTTTTAGTTATAATGTAACACACGTTATACACGATTACGAATTGCCTTAAAATATTCCTACACATGTTTTACCGGGACCAAAAGAGAAACGGGAAATGATATATTTTCACCATACACGTGTATATAATCTAAAATTTCTACACTAAATGAACCATGTCCGTCCGTCAGCATAAAAACCACCTGTCCTCATCTCCGCATCCATCAACAAACTTTAAAATTCACAGGTTTGCAGGGCGTCCGTCCCAATTCACCCTTAAATTTGGCCAACGCGCCGCCTAACGTTACCTGCGCGTAGGGCCGAATTTGGCGGCAACCCCGTCAAATTCGACCGCGAACATTAATTTTATACCCTCATCAAAGTGAAATAATGTCCTGAATTTTTACCGCTTGCAACCTGTCCGATTCAACAACCGCCACCTTCTCTCGGATGGTCAGCAGCTCCGGTCCGTTGCGTCAGGTCTTTTTCTCCCGCTTAATAATATTTCCTTATATTATACGAGTTCTGCGAGCAGCCTGCGATGATGACTTCGAGGGATGAACTAAATTTCGGGGTAGCGTAAAGTGTTAAGCGAACGTTATTTTTACGGTAAGTAATTTATGTTGTTTACCTTTTAACCCTTTTTTCCAGCCCGTAGGGGTGCTGTCAATTATGCTCTTGATGGGGTCCTTGTGTAGACAATGAAGCTATTACGTCACGCGTTTGGAAGCTTTCTCTTTTGAGATGTTTGCGTATAAGGAAAAAAAGGAGATAATCTTCGTGTTTAGAATTGTTAAATCAAAACGGTTTTGGGCAAATAAACTCCTCTAATTCTATTAAAAGATAAAATTTAAACACTGTACGCATTATTGTATCGATTAAAAAGCGAAATTTTTCGATTGCTGCTTTAATTTGAAAATATTGTCGACTCTAAATGAACAAAAAATTGAAGAAAACGGCGCTAGAAGGTATTTTTTCAAAAACCAAAGTGTCATAGGCTTCAACAATTTAATTTGAACTATGCTACAAGCAAAATGCCTGAGCTTATTGGAATTATACCCTTTAATAACATATCTGCGTAACATCTTCTCCGTTGTCACAGCTCACATCATTCCATAGTGCTGGTTATTTTTTGCATTAATTTGTTTATGATTAAATTATATAAGTTTATAATAAATCTGTTAGTAATCTAATAACACATGTGCGCAGAGCATTATGAAGGAGCGTGTTACAAATTTGCAATGTTTTGGATCTGGAGATTTTGTTTTTGTTTTTATTAGTTTTCTGTTGCCCTTCCTGGATGGATACAGAATGGATAATGTCAAGTAGTTGTGGGAGTATTTAAGCCACGCATATTAGAATTATCTTAGAACCTAGATTGCCGGTGTATAATCGCATAAACTCAAAGATCAAAGAAGTCTTTAAATTGTAACGTAGCGAGCAAGACCTACTAAAATTCCTTCTAATATCATTACAGCGTTTTCACGCGATCTATTCGAAACAAAAAAAAAACCGAATAGACTCACCAAAACGATACAACCTCATAAAAGCACCAGTCGCCAGCGGTAGCCGTTTATTTGTTTTGTTTGATCCATAAAATCCGTATTAGCGGTCCGATAAATAAGTTCATTCGTCCTCTCCCTTCGCATTCCACGGAAATGTGAGGGTTGCGGCCTCTCGCTCTATAACTGTCGTCGTTGGTGCCGTTAAATTCTGTCCACCGAAAGTAGTCGCCGTATCAGGCGCTGATTCCTTATTTAGTCTGGGGTTATATTTAGTCGAAATGCGTGGAACAGGCAACGTGACGGTGGCCATTTCATCGGCGATATTTTATTTGAACCACTGCGCGTCACTCGGCCCTCGGTTAGAGGGTGTTCCGACTAAAATTAGTAACCGCTCGAAGACGCTGGGGATTATTCGAGGAGAGGGTGTCTAAATAGAGGACCTCGTCTGAGAGCAACCGTCGAAAATCCTCTTTTGTTTCGCTTTTTTAGTTAGTTTAGTTTATGAATTGGTACCATGAATATATGAATGAAATGCTTACCATTTTGTCTTTTTAATTGAGGCACAAAAACCATATTACTACAACCAGTCCAAGAAATTCAACAAGTTCCTTCTTTATTTTGCTTGAGATTATTTTTAGGTTGTTGGCTCCAAACCAACTTCCAATAATTTTGATCGTGTTGTATGATATAATTGTTAACTAGATTTACAATGACATACTCGAATTTTGGCCATATTCCTTGTTCCATTTTTATCTTTTGAAAATATTCCTTTCCACTTTGGAATTTAGACTTTTACTATGTAAAGTTTCATTTACTTCTTCATAATTGAAGAGCGTAATCTCCAACTAAGCGTAACGTCAATCACTGCGTACAGTTCAAATGGCACTTAATAAAAATCTTGTGTACCTACCGGTATGCACCGCCTTGAGTGAAGGTAAAGGAGACATCTTAATTAGGATCTGATTGGAGCGAAGGCTGAACTTTTCAACCGCTCACATGACTAACACTTTCGCAATTTGATATATTGATCCGTTTGGTAGCGATTGTGACTAATGCATAATTTATAAATTAAGAGTAAAAAAAGAAGTTGTATGCTGACGAAATCCTCGTTATAAGCCTTATAATGTATTACACGTCCCGTACAAAAACGAACTACAAAATAAGCGCAGAACAAGATATTACGTATCCGGGAACAAAGCGAGCGGGCATTAGAATTTGAAAGTTAGCATACCTTGCAATTATCTAGGGAAATGTTTTTATTTTCTCTTGCTTACCCTCTCAAACTGTCAAAATAGATATACTTTGTATATTTTATCGACATACGCATATCGGTGGTAAGGCAAAAGTAATTCTTTAAATATTGGCTTTCGATTTCCCTCGAATATTGATGATACAGAAAGGTAAACGAAGAGAAGCGGAACTTCGAATAAAAAGAATTGAAAAGACCTAAGGGCCAAGAGAACTATTAAAATAACAAGTTGTTGCTTTCAAACCATCGTGGAAATGGAGTTCGATAAATACAGGGCTTCGGCAAGAGATGTGGCTACCAGAATTAAAATAATTCTTCGTAAAGGTAAAAAAAATCACCGAATGACGTAGTTCCAATATTAAAGAGAAGGATTTAGGCATTAGAACGAAGCAATTTTATTAGCAAAAACAAAAAAAAATTATCAAATTTGTGCATCTAGGTTTACAAGTTTACACATTCATCTTAAAGCTTAGGATAAAAGGTGAAAAAAAGCATTTACCTTTGAAAAATTCGACCTTAATTACTGTTACGTTAATTCGAGCTTGGATATTACACATCGTACGACTGTTTATACGTTTAGATAATTAATTACCTAACTGATACTAGCGTTATAATAACTTTCAGAGATGCAACAACATAACAGGTCATTAACGGTTTCGAGAAACGTACTTCAAGCTCACCAACGCATACTTACAATTAGACGTTATATGGACAATCATTCCATGAAACGCGCCGAAAACTCTTCCTTTATATAAAAATCTTTCCTCGGGCATCATTTTACATCGCGTAGCCGTCGTAATCTTAATGACCGCCGAGGAAAAAGCAATAATCGCGCCCGTCATCGACCGACCAACACAGTTTGATCGATGGAATTGTGACCTCTGGCCATTTGCGTGCCGCGGTTAGGTCGAAGTCACCGCCGCTAAAGCGTGCCCTCGCGATCGTAGGTGCCTGGCGGTACCTACCTCCCCGCGGATAACGGGATTGGGGGTGATTCTTTTGCTTTCTCGAAAGGGGACGCGGATACGGCGTCAACTGCCGCCGACAATCACGTGACCCGTGGCTAGTCGCGTGCTCTGGACGGACCTCTCGCTGGTTGCTGGGTCACTCGGGTGCCTAGCACCGAACGGTCCGACCTCCCGCGAACCATCGGAGACGGCGGTGGTGGCGGCGGCTGAACGTCGCGACGTGTCATAACGTGGTCCCATTTGTTTGTTTATATTTTATCGTAGGGATGAGGAGGTGGGTAGATTATGCTTTCGATATTCTCTTGTATGTGGAACATATAGAAGGGAATATATTTTTACGGATGGATTGGATGGGTGGAAGCGTGGAAAAAAGCACCCACGCCAACGAATTATGTTTATCGCCCTATTTCGTGTCGTGGAACTTCTCCACAGCTGAGGTCAAAGGTTTTCGTTGGGGGTAGTTAGAAACAAACACCCGATATACGTTTCTATTTAAATGGCTTCACCACGTTAATGAATTATCTTTAGAAAAACTTTATAAACGGTATTTTACAGTTGCCTAAATGAGTTGGTTGTTTGTTGAGAGAACAGTTTACTGCATTTATTAAATATTGTCAATAAACAAGAGGAAACTAACGATGCTGTACCTAGCGCTCTCGGCTATCAGTCTCAAGGTGTCGTGCTCGAACCTCGGATTCACAACTCTCAGAATAAGGTTTTCTGAGCGTTTCCTTACCCTAAATTTGTCGAATGTTAAAGGTGAACATCTTGAGGACTACTCTAGACAATCGCCATTTACATCGACCAATAATGAAGGAAATAGTCATACGATACATTGGAAGCTCCTGAGATTATGAAAAGGTTTAAGCCCACATATGCCGTTGGGCCGTTATCACGGGTAAAAAAATAAAATAAAAACCACTTAAAACCTGCGTGGTACATTACGTTATCTAATGGGTAGAGATGACAAAGGCAGGTGAAATTAATACATTTTTGCAGCGACTAGACAGACTCGTGTTTTGTCGACTCTCGGGGAAACCAGTAGGTAGCACGAACCCTTTCTTATGAGACGAATAGACACGAGTCTGTCGAGTCGGTGCAAGAAAGTAATAATTTCACCTGCCTTAGTCATCTCTACTCAACTTCCATAATATTCAATGTTACTAAACTATATGAGAAGGTATTATATGTTTACGTTTACAATAGTGCCCGCTCGTTTATTGCCTCAAATCGACATGTCTTCAACCCTGGCACATCTACAGGTAGAAATTTGGCAACCATATCGCAATTTATTGGGGAAGCATTGGATAGGTGATAGTTTACACAGACCTGCGATCAGTCTCGTCAAGTCATGCTTGAAGCAGAAAGTTGTATTTTACCTATTATGAATATTGCCCCAACGTCTTTGTTCTCACCTCTAGCGTCCCTCAAAGATCGAATTTACGATCATTATTATGATTTACATTAATTATTCGCTTCTAAAAATCGACTTTTCTATCCTTGCTTATGTATGGTCTTGATACGCCATAGGTCGTATCCATCCTCAAATTCCTTTCATCTAAGGTTGATTACTCTGAGAAATGTACTCCACAGGATGGGTTACTAGTAGTGCATGACATGCTGGCGTTGAGCACAAGAAGGGATGGTATGTGTGAGAAATTTCTACAGAGATTGCCCTTTGATATTAGAACGAATGAATTTTCTTGTGCCACGTCGAAACTCAAGATAGAATAGCAGCTTCTGTTACTACCGCTACTAAATTTTTTAAGATTATAAGTACGTCATCTAAACTATGGCAAACTTTGTGAACCAATATTTCCATTGCTTCTTGCTTATTTAAAATCAACCAAAATTTCAATTTATCTAGCTTGGAACTACGATCAAAATTACCAAAATGTCCAATCTATTAGATATTAAACACATTCTATTGTATGCAACTTATCTAATAAAACACTTATCGCCTCAATCAATATCAATAATGTGATCCTCATAAAATAGTTGGAATAGGTCAGTAAATACCAGGGTTCAGGCAACCAAGTATACAGCTGCGCGAACTATGAAGTATAGTGAATTAACTTTTTTCCTAATTGGGAATCCTGTTCTTTTATTTTATTAAATTATTCTATGGAAATAGTAAACGGGACATTTCTAAAAATTAAAATAAACTATAATATTATTTTACATAAAATTAAAATAAAGAAATAAGTAAATAAGAGCTATTAAAATAAATTTTCTATTCATTTTTTATGGTAAAATATAAAAAAAAATTCGACAACTAGAAAACATTTTTTCTATACATTTACCATCCAATTAAAAAAATCCCACCCCTATAATTAGTGCAAATTTATGCACATTTTAAATATAATACTCACGTTGGAAAAAAAAAATAAAAATAATATCGTCACTCTATCAAATCCGTTACTATTATTATTTTTTAGGTAACTACATAATTCATTGAAACGCTCAAAAAATATTCCATCAAACCAGATATTAATAATACTTTCTTTTAAATCCTTTATCGAATTTGCGTTATACGCAACACTCTCTGCGTGAAGACGTAGCGCTATACGTACGAGTTCGCCTATCGTCCACCGGATGGTAGCACGGATCGGAAGTCGCGCACCCCTAACAACGCGCAACCACCCCTTATTACCAGCCAGTCACGGCAAACCAGCCAAGAATTTTTAATTACCATTAAATTCGTTTAATTAGATTACCCGTCTACTTCTTTCCGGCGTTAATTAGTCTAATTTCGAAAAAGAAGTGGCTATACAATATTTACTGCTAATTAGACGGTAATATGAATAAAAATCGACGTGCGTCTAGCTCTAGCAGGTTCCGGCTTGCTATACGGAAGTGAAAAAATCATATTAATTCGAATGCTTGCGCTTAAGACGATTACAAACGTTAATGGGATTTTTAGGAAAAAAAAATGGTGTCGATTCATTTTTAATGGCTTCGGAATATTCTCGTTTTGAAAAGATCAACCGGCTATTGCAAAGAGGACGTAGCTTTATTAGGTTTTTTTGTTTTTTTTCCGTTTCCGTAAAATCAATATAAATTATGAAACTCTCTTTTTTTTACTCCTGATTTATTTGTTTATTTGGATAAGTGCTAAACATTTTCAAACTGAAACCTTAAATGGCACCTGGTTGCCAAATCTACCTATTTCAAGTCAAACAATTGTTGCAATTTATAAACAAACAATTTTATGATTTTGCGTAATATTTTCCAAACCATAAAAAGCTTTTGCAACTCGGACTTCACTAATCCTTGATCTTCATAATCTAGCGAGGCCAATTACAGACGTTATTCTTCAAAATTTGCTTAGCAAATTAGCGTAATTACGGCAAATTCAATTTGTGTGAATTTACGTTAAGATTAGTTTTATTTTGAGAATAAATCATTTTGTTTTGGTACTTGTAACAGTAGTGCTATGGCGAATCTTTTTTTTTTAATTTCTACTTGCAATTATTTCAATTTACTAAAGCTGTGTATGAGCTTAAAGTCTTCGCCTTGATTTGTAATAATCCCATGCCTTTGACTGATTTTCATTGGATCTCAACCAACGCATAGTTGTAGAGAAATTGTAATATTTCGCTAATCCGAAGAAAAAAGTCTTGTTTTGAATTGGTTTCTTCAACCTCCCAGTGACCTGGCATCCGAATTAGAAACAGATGTCGAATTGCATCTAATTTAAAAGTAATTTTTCTGCAACTTTCTCTCCTGCGAGGACCCATATCTAGTGAATACCGTAAATATTTTCACTATCACTCTTACCACAACACTTCACCAACACTGATAGCTAAGCTATCATCTTCAGCAGTAAAGCTGAAGTCATGTGTATTCAGCATTAGAAAACTGTTATGATAAGGTAGAAGATCATGTCGTAGCTAAAATCATTTTGTGAGCAAATTCATCAAAGTCTAGTGCAAGCACCCATACATTATTTTCAAGTTTTTTTAACGTTCAAAGCATATAATCGAGAACTTCCCTTAATACAGAGAGATGTACTCGAGCAGGAAATCCCCTCATACATACAAACACGCGCATCCAACGACAACTTGGGACTTACTTCGCGAAGAAGCGCACATGCATATAACAAAACACCCATTCCACCCTCTCTCCCGATATAATTTAAATTGTATAGCTTTATCTGGCAATCGGTGAATACGTCTGCGGCACCGATTCGGCACAGCGATTTTACTTTCAAATGGCGTTCGCCAGGAGAGAAAACGCGACCAATATTTATCGAAACACCTCCGAGATAGAGGGCGCCTACGACGTAAACGCAGCATCATCGCGACAGGTAGGCCTCTCAGCGTAATCAACGTTTGGAAATGATCGGGAAAATTTATGAGAATCCCGAAACGTCGACGAATCTAACGATATCAGGATCGTATTGACAGATTTCCTAATTTTAGTCTTACCTTTTGTTGAAGAATCGCTCTCGTACACAGATTTTTACGGTTGTCGTCTACTACTATAAAAGCAATTCAATGAATACTTATTTTTTAGTAAGCTATCCCTTTTATACGTAGTTTTTCCCTCAACAACAATTATTTTTTTCTTTGTTTAATTTTTTTTGGTGGAGGTGCCAGTACTCCAAACAAATCTGTTGTATTGTGTCCTAGATTGCGGATAAGATGATAAAGATAGCTGCGTTTCATTACTCAATTGAAAAAGACTAATTTTATTAACAGAGAAATTTTGGAAAAATTATTGAGAATACGTAAGGATCCCTTATTTGAAATGAGGGAAGCTTTCATTTAAGCCGGAAAAGTAAGACATCGAAATTCCGATTAGATGAGGGAAATTGCTGTGGAGAGGTGTTGATGTAGCGGTTAATGGTTTCTTTCTTAGAATAATTATTGCGGATCAGAGTTTCAGTAATGTGGTGCAATTCTTGAGAAAGCGAATTGGGTTCAAATATGGAAATGGCCCTTTGGATAAAAGAACTGATAACATCACGTATTTGGTCTGTACGATGGGAATTATTAGGACTGGAAATTATTTAATGATTCTTAGTATTTAATATAATCCTCTCAAAAATATTATTTCCATTGAAAATTCGCCATCCTAGTTAAGAACTCCGGTCCTGAACACCATCCTGTACCTAAGAGAAGTAGTTTAGGTAACGCTCGGCAAACGAAAAGCAAAGCGTAGGTGTCACCACACAGGATGAGAAAAGGGATGAATATGTATGGTGTAGCGTGCGGCAGGCGGAAGTGTTCGGAACCCGCTTGATAGGAAGCACCAACACACGCACATGCATACCACTCACCTACACGCCGAAACCAAAGGCGGCGAGCGAAAAGGAGAAAGAAGAAAAGACGAAGAACTGCAGAAGAAGAGATGGAGATGGAGCTGTGCGAAGCAGCTATACGCCGGCGATGTTGGCCTATACTTCTCCTCTGAGGTAACGCTAGAATAGTTAATGTTTCTATTTCCAAAACGCGCGAACCCATTTATCCGATTGTAAAGAGAAACGACTACAATTAATCTCCTTACCTTTGGGAGAGATATCCCTTGTTTCCTTGGCAACCGGAGGGTTCGTCGTCGACGTCGTCCTCCTCGTACGCTCAGATGTCCTCCTTATAACTCTTACCGCCCGCCAGCGCGCCTTAGGAAAACGGACTGGGAATCGATGGGATGGGTGGAGGGTTGGCACAGGTACACCTATATATTGCTTTCGCGGAATATCGAATTTAAAACGATCTGTTCTACCTAAAAGAACAGCTATATTTCGTTAGCGCAATAATCTTCTTTTGAAATAGGATAAGGATCCCGGAGATATCTTTCTCTTTAAGATGTTTTCGTGCGTAGCATTTGAGTGTTCCTTGTAGGGATACATACATATGTGCAGGAATATGTACTGCATTGACTATATTTTTTACCAAGCAACAATTATATTGAAAACCTCTTAAAAAATTGTTAGATAGGCAACCCAATATACAAATTTAATTGATTGGGCCTTTACATGATGTAAATCCATGATCATTCATGAAATGAGAGTCTGAAGAAATTTTCCAAGGCATAATGAGAAAAATAAGTTCATCGTCATATTTTCACAAATATTTCGACGATTTTAGACCAGAAAAAAAGGTTAATTTGATATCTTCATCGTAATTTATAGTCATCATAGGTTTTCTTCTTTATTTATATTTACACATACGTCTTTTCTATCATTCTATGTAAATTATTATTTATTAGTTGTCAATTTAAATAAATTTCGCTGAATGTAACTTAAACATAGAAGACGTACTTGCGTGTTTTAATACTCTACTTTGATCGTAAAATAAATCACGACGTAATTTCTAGAAATTACAGACTTTCATGAAACCTCCCACTTATCCTTCACGTTGGTATTCAAACATTTAAATAAACCGACCACGTCCAGCTCGTAATCGTCATTACTCCCCGGCATTTATTTCATCTAACGGCATAATGCGTATTCATCGCTCGTTCTCCGTCTCGCTCGTAGAAATGCTCGTGTATAATGTGGGCGTATCATGCCGGTCACTGCCATTTGCTGTCCTCCGCTAAACGGGATCAGGAAAGCTCTCCCTTCGCCTTCCAGTCCTTCCGTATATATCGGTCTTTTCGTCTTCCATCCGATGAATTCTCGTCCTTACGGATCGCTGGCGAAACGGCGGAAAAGGCGACGTGACCCCGGGGACCTTACGTGAAGTTTCTCTCCGGAGTTGCAGGGGCGAGGGTGGATCGCCGGTACCGTCGCAAAAGGATGTATTGGAAAGTAAATATTGTAGAGGTATTATCAGGAAATTGAATTCGTTGCATTTCGCTTCGAATGTGCATTGTTTGTCGTGCGCGTTGTAGTAGGGTGGGCCCTTTTCGTTCGCCTGAGACGAGATAAGGCTCCTGATGTTAAATGATATTAAAAGAATGCGCAGTAGCGAAATTAAATTGTCCAGGAAACACTGATATGGTGAAACTAGCTGGGTCCCTTCTTTAAATCAACATAAACCCTGATGTGATAAAGACGCATGGAGGGTAGGCGAGAATGATTCGTACACGTTTTATGTCCTGCATTTTTGTATCTCTGAAGGAAGGATTTGGATGTAAGGCATTTATAAATTGTATTTTTTTTTAATATTCAGAAAGTATTAAAGTATTTGTACCTTTAGCCTACAGGGCAAAGCAAGAATTATTTTCCAAAGACATCAAACTTCTAAGTACTCTCGGATAGTTATATAAAAACTTTCTCTACAGAATACGCAGCAAAATCTATATTAGATCTGCTATCAGTAGTAAAGTTCAAAATACATAACTCGAGCTTTAAGCTTCACAAAGTTCCTTCCGCCTCGCATCGTTTTCTTTCTTCGCCCCCACACACCTACTTAGAATTACTGTACAAAAGTACACAGCTCAGAAAACATACACTTCTTAGTTTGAACATACAACACACGCACACATTCCACGCGCGAAAAATTTAATAAAATCGTTGTCAAAAACAAGACTTTCTTTTTCCTTCCTTCACCCACTACACCTATTACCGCCTCCTCCTTTCCTTTCGCCCCGAAAAACGTCGCCCCGCGAAACCCGCTGCCTGCTGCTCTGTATGTTCGGTGTTAGATGATGTATGTGTTTGAAAATTTTAAAGTACTCGCGTCGCCTCTTAACCGTGTTCAATATTCCTGAATAGTTTATAAATGATTGATTGCGCCGACGAAACCACTGAAAGCCTCGAGAGATTAAATATTGATGTCGAGCTGAATTTTAATGTACTTCGTCGCGGTATGGGAGATATGCTCGGAGAAGCTTGAAGCTGTTCGGTGCTCGCAGCACTACCCATTCTTGTTTTCGTTTTTAATATGTGTTTAACACGGCAATTTATGTAAATTGGATATCGATTTTTTTTTCTTCTTTTCGCCTCTTTTGTTTTGTTTTCTTTTTTCTGTAGCCTCGCGTCCGTTCATACTTTCTTTTCGTCTCTCTCTATTGCAGGGTATTTACATTATATTTCGCTTTTTCTCCTTTTTTCGTTCCTCCTCTTACGCTTTCATATCTCTTCGCCCTTATTTAGGACGGTTTCGTGGATGGCAAGCTTTCGCGAGTTAATCTTTTTCTTTGTGCGCGCTCTTTCAAGGCTGCGAATAAAGATATCTTGCGTCATTTGAATAATTCGACGTGATGCTTTAGAACGTTTATCTAAATGTATGTCGGAGGTGCTTCCTTTTGTATTCGTAAATGATTGTTTTATTGTTGTTGGGTGTTTTGTACTCTAATTAACATATTTAAAATCAGTGATCTTGAAATTCAGATTTTTCGCTGCAATCATGATCTCTAAGAGCCAGTCCAAAAGCACAACAAAATTTAATACAACATATTAACGTTTCAATATTACAACCGCCGATAGGAATCAATCGGAATGCTAAGGTTGAATGCTACACTGGGAGATTGCCACATGTAAGAGAAAGACGGCTTTATGGTCCCACTCAGCCTCTGGCTTCCTTTAAATTAAGAATTACCTCCAAGTAGGTCCTTAGAATTGTCGTTTAATTAAACTCGTCAATACAAACATTTGCCGTTTTAAATCACTGACGATTTATGGTACCCCATGGAATCCCCCTACATTACGAAATACGGATCACAGTATAAGTGGTTGCGTAATTGCTAGGGGTTCTTTCTACCTAGATTGAAGGGTGAGAATATTGTATGTATGTTGATTTTCAATGCATGGTGTACACTCTAAAAAAGTTGTTACTATGATAATTTGGTAATAACGATGTAAATTTTAGTTTACTTGTTAATAACAATACTTAAGCAAAATTTTCAATTTTTTAGATAATTTTTAGGGTGGACAAATGATTAGATCATTTCCTTCGAAAAAGTATATCATATTCCAATAAAATTTTTTATATTAATTGATGACAAGTAATATTGGTGCGTAGTATAAATATATTTCATAACGCAAGTGTAATTTTGGCACCATTAATGGCACCATATAACCCGTTGATTAAAGTAAGGAATACTTCCTGACGATGCTAATTACACATAGATATCATGAACAATAAGCAAAATACATTTTCTATAAGCATTAAAAGGCAACGCTGCTAGAATTAGTTCGATTAGCACGCATTTCATCTCCAGGTAACGATGATCCTGGGAAAATGGGAACATAACTCATCCTGGTCCCATATTTCTTCGATTACTAATTTTCTACAGTCTAATTTTACCTGCTGAACACGTCTAGAATACTTCTGTTTAGCATAAAATATTTTTTTCATTATGCTGAGTTATTTGAATGAATGCAGGATCTACATACGTGGTACTTAAATAGAGAGGATCAAATTACGAATTTTTCTAGAATTTATTAATCATTCATAACGTTTGTATTAATTTATTTAAATTACATTCACGATGAATCTGCAAAAAAAAACCTCATCCTCATAAATTTCAATTATACAAAACTACAACACATGTACGGTTGCGCCAGAGCACACCAGAGCATGGTTACTGTTTTGTTGAGGGGCAAATCAATTACTTATCATTATCAGTTGTGTTTTTGAAACATTTTCGTTATGCGTACAAGCTGCAAATGATCTGTTTTATCTCACGTCTTTCTCCCATCTGACTAATTGTATCCGGAGAGAGCCAGTCTTCTTTTCTCCTACTTATAGATCTTATTTTGTACAGTTTTCATGGTGAACGTTTTCTTTAGATTTTGTTTTTTACGGTTTTCATGGTGAACGTTCTCCTTATTGCTTTAGTAGCAAAATGTTTTCTTTTGACTTTATCTGATTTAAATTCTTCCCTTCAATTCTTCCCTTATTCGGACAATTTGCATGAAATTTACAGTAAACAGGCTCTAACTAGACAATATTCGTTTACTACTCCTACTCGTATTTCAAACTTAATTGGTTATTTGGGAACACTTATCACGGGGTCTGGGGCCGCGAATTTTTATTGGACAATAGTAATCATGTATAGAGGAAAGTCGGTAAATTGAGTAGATAAATGCCAAATAGTGAGTGACAATGGTTCTATGTAAATGAAAAACAAGTCAACAAATGAAAATTAAATAAATAAAAATTTAATAATATTTAACAATGGGTAGAACCATCTCTTTTCCGAGTACATTCAGTAACCCGATCAGGCATTGAATTAATTAATAGATATTGTTTCTTATTTCTTTCTTTCTTAGCTGTATTGACCTAATGTTATGTACATAAAAGAAAATATTGTTTCTATAATCCAGTACGTACGCTTCCAACTTAATTCCATACCATGCTTAATTTAACAAAAAAATTTTGGAACAAAGAACTTATACGAGGACATCTATAAATATCAAAGATCCAAAAATTCCGCTTACACGTTCAACGTGTACCTATATAGCAATAACTTGAAAAGGCTAATAATAAGCACGAGACTCGATAACGCTTAACCAGAAGTTAAGAAATTCATACCGTGAAAATACAAGACGTTAATTTAATAGAGATGTGCGAGAGAAAGAGAGAGGCAGAGAGAAAAAGAGTAAAAGTCGAGAAAGGAAATCGACTTTAATTTTATCGCGAGGACGCTTGTTCAAGGGTTGGAATAATTATAATATAAGAACACCGCGGTTCGTTTACTTCATACACCTCTCGCATACGAAATTTGAGCGGCACGGCGACGGCGGCCGGCCAAAACCTTCGCCGGCAAGGAATTGATAAAATTCTATCTCCTGGTTTCTGAATCTCCGCAGCGTGGGGTGGGCGCCGTTATAACTTTATTTTATCATCGTTTCGGAAAATTGTTTTATATAAATATTTTTTACGTGAGTAAATTGTGTAATTTCTCGTAAAGTGTTAGGTTTAGCTTTAAGTTTTCATTTATAACGTTTTCAATGCTTTTGTTAGGATTCATCAAAGATACAAACAAAAATCTGTAAGAGGTAATAATGTTATACGTAATTTCTTTTTTCGCTATTTCGAGACAGGCAATTAATCACCAAAAGCTGTTTCATTTCATCCTATTGCTGTATTTAAACTACCTAAAATCTTGGGCATTGTTACAGATAAATCTTACACTTTGATTTCTGCAAACTTGTAGTGTTAGTAAGCATCGGATTTGGTACATTTTAGTAATGGAAGTATTTAGTTGGAAGAAACTAGCACTCTCAAAATCTGTTAGGGAGTTCACATAAAAAAAGATACAATTATTATTATTATTATTACTATTTTTTATAAGGTGTTAGTAGCGTATATTTAATGATTTTGTTCATATTTCTGGGAAACTTGTTTATTTATTGAATTTTGCTAATGTAGCACGTGTTCCAGCTTATTCTTGGCGTCTGGCCTAGTGCTAGGCTGGTGTCTCTTCACTGATAAGTTACGACCTAGTTTTTCACCGTCTTTCAATTTATTGTGCAAGACTCTTGTTTGTTTAATAAGTAAAGCTGGCAGTACCTTTTTTGTATATTTCCTTTGTTTGTGTTAGGATTAATATTTGGTTGTGGTTATGATGGTAGTATTTGCGAGGTGATATTCTTTTATGGGAAATAATATTGTTATTATTATGGTTTAAATACAAGCAGTCGACCCTATGACGTTGACAAGTAAAATAGAAAAAATAAATAATAAAATGAATAAAAGTTTCAAAACTAGTAAAACTCTGGGTTTGTTGAACTTTTCTGAAAAAAAAAAATACAATAATCAAAGATGGTACATTCTCCAGTTATGATATTGAATATCGTTGAACCTGTAAGAAAATAGTTTATCTTAAATGATCATGCCAACTGGTTAACCCTCTATTAAACCAGAAAAAAATTATTTTTTTGTCGCCGTGCTAAGATAAGTTGCAACTTTTATAACATTACAACAGCAAATAGATATAATTTTGTTTATTTAATCGTCTCCCATTACGGTAACTTAATAACTCCATCATTCAAAATGACGTCACAAGCGCCGGCGACTACGTAATTAGCGACGTAAAAATTGTTATTTCTGGAAAGAGGAAGTACGCTCGATTGTCGTCATAACAATTCACTTCTCTTCTTATACTTTACCCAATACTTTCTTCTTCTTCATGAAGACGCGGTCTCGCGTCGTAGTCGCAGTCGTCGTCGACGGGTGAATCGCGGAAACAAAAGATAATTCAGTCGTCTCGCGACCCATTTTTCACGAAGAAGTTACTTAATGAAAATAAGGGAAGTGAGTCAAGGCGAAGGTTGCAATTAAAAATCGATCCTCCCGCCGCCGCCGTCGTCGTCGGTCGGTCGCCGCGAGTATTCGCGTTTTCTTCCTCGTCTTCTTCTACTTCTTCTTCGTTCTTTCTCTTTCTTTCTTTTATATTTTACTTTCGCTCGCGCGACCAGACCGAAAGAAAGCGATGATCTCGCGTTCTACCGCCGTCTCTTTCTCGCCTACGCTCTACAACGGCTGTAAATAATGGCGCATTCAACAGATTGTTGCTCATCACCATTTTATTATTTCAAAAATAAGTCGGGCTTACGAACGAACGCTGGCTAAAAGTTGTCTTAGGAGCGCGAAGATTATTGGAGAAAGTTTGTTTATTTGGAATTCCGTACCACCTTCGTGTTTAATTCGTTTTTCTTCTCTGTTCTTGCCTTTTATAACCATATTTCGGATAATAGGCGAGCTTGGTAGTTTAATATGTTTTTAATTATTGTTTTTCTTCATCATATTTGTTTGTGTAGGTCTTGTTTGGTCGCAGATCTCCCTCTATTTCTTCTTGTTCCCTGTTATTCGTTTCCAATGTTGAATTCCTGCTTCTTCCACATCTCCCTGCCCCTACTACATCTATCCATTGTGTTCTTGGTCTTTCTCACCATCGTTTGCTAGTTCTATCTCCTCCTCCCTGTCCTAACATCTGCTAATGGCATAGCATGCATCCCGCATCTCATTCTCTAGCCCTTACTACCTTTGATGTCTTCATTACTTCTTCTTCTTCGCTTGTCTTCTACCTTTATACGTCCCCAGATCTCCCTGTCAGCTTTCTTTTCCCATATATCCACCAAATTCTTTTGTTTTTGATTTAGCTACCACAATTAATTTCCGTAAAGCACTGGACTTGTGCTGTTACTATCCCCGTTTTTTTTATGACTTTTTCCAGAACCACATCGAGTACGCTATCAACAGTGTTGATAGACAGATGTTGTAAACAATATAAAAAAAGCATTTTTTATGATTATATTCTACCTACTTTCCTCTTCCAAATCAGTCATAGTTAGTGTTTCTTGGTATAAGTTAAAATAAAATCCTTGATAATTACGGTGAATCTAATATAGAAATTAATAATTCTTGTTAATAAGAAATGATTATTCCTTTGATTAAAGGAATTATCAAAGGATAATTGTTGATTAACAACTGCGCCCTTTATCCTTTATTCTAGGCCTCAGCCAGAAAGATATTCCAATTTCTAATAAATTTAATTCCAGCTACCAGCGTAACTAAACTAATTCTTCTTTGTTCTGTGAAATTTTCTCGAACTCGCTTCTCTAATTTAAATTCCGTACTTACGTACTCACCTATACTTACCTTCATGCAGCAGGCTTACCGGATTCCGCTTAGTTTTCTGGATAAAGGTAAGTAAAGCGGTAATAGTGTGTGTGGTGGCGCGACATAGTTGCGAAATTAACTTTACGTAATTGAAACAAACGTATTCCGAGCCTAATTAGACTAATTCCGTCAAAGGAGTGACATAATAGCAGTGTCGGCCCAGAGTCCTGCCCCTTTAATTTAACAAGGACTCCTCTAGTAATTAAATTGCAGCGAAGGCGAAACGCGAGGCGAGGGTAGAGGAAAGGAAAAGGCGGCAGGAAGTATCCAGCACACATGCTACCACACCACACGCATTCAAGATGGCCGCCGCCGGTTCCATACCACCGCCGCCATTTACCGTCGTCCTCCTTCTTCGACCCCTCCGTGTACGAGACGTTCTACATAGTTACTGTACCACCAGCGCACACTAGTTTGGACCTAAATTAATTTCGAGTAAAGTTGTTCCCATATTCCATTGCCGCCGCCGCCGCTCGGAGCTCCGGGTGCCGACCGCAAATTTCTCTTCGCCCGCGTGTGTGTAGCAGCTCTCTCTCGACGCAGAGAGATATTCTACGGGAAAAGGGGTTTAGTTCTCGCGAATTGTGCTACCTCTACTCTCTTCTGCGGCTTTTGTCTGTTGCGGTACAAGCGACGACCTCACCGCCAGGACATTTTTAACTTCTCCGGGTTTCCCTCCTTAATTCAGGCAACACATAATACACATTTGTTTGTAATATAGTATAGTTGTAACAGTAACAAAGGACCGCGTTAGACATGCTCGGAGGGTTGCGGATGGCAAGGTGGAGGGCCGGAGCTCGCTGAAAGAGAGGATAAACCACACGCGTACAATGTACACGCAGACAATTATGAAAATGTACAACGTCTAATCCAAAGGGAGAACGTTTTCTTGTTCGTCTGTTTGCTCTAGCTACGTAATTCACGAAGGTTTACGGAGTGAAAAAATATGTTGACGATGTAATAATTTCATATTATTCGCTTCAGTAATAAATCCGCAACGAAGGGCACGATCCTTAAATATGGAATGATTAATATCTAAAATATTATAGATATAAAAGGGTACATCTACCTCAGTTGCCATTCCGGAAGAATAAAGAAAAGATTAATTTATCTATTAAAATCAAGTCTAAATTGCCAAAATTTGTTTTTTTTATTTTTTTTTATTTGTTTTAGAGACACTCCCGAATTCCAGGACCTCTAAATTTCATCTATATAATTTGGAAAACTCAAAATTTCTAAATTTATGCAATTTCCCCGTTCGAAAAAGATGTGCCAGTTTGAGGGTAAAACATACAATTACAAAAAAATATGTTGGCCAACAAATGGAGATAAATTCTAATGGGATATTCGGGTTCAACAAGCAAAATTACATTAGAATCAGCGAGAGCTGTTCCTATAACAACATATTTCTGAAAGAATCTAATTAACCATATTATCATGATGAAGTTCTATAGGCCAACTGTAGTTCTAGCTACACATAATCACTTTCATTTCAAAAGCCGAATTACTCCGAAAATACTCCACGTTTACGTTCGAACATGTATACACACGCGTATAATTTATACGTATAACCTAACGACAAAAGAGACGTACCTAGGCACAAAGCGTTCTGATAGTTATTTGGTTTCAAACAAAGCAAAGCGTACTCTCCAAATATTAACACTTCAAACAGTCTAACAACCTACTAATATTATTCCAGCAGTAATGATCCCATATCATCGTCATCAGACAAGACCTCTTCTGGAATGGCAAACGGAGCGAGCGTTCTCGTTCGCGAATTTGTAGGAAACGCCTCGGTACTGTTTGTACGCCGTCTGCTCTTCTAAAGACGTTCCGATAAATTTGGACTTTGATGAGTTGCGAGTTATGCAAGTTCGCCTCCTCGACAATCGCGAGATATATAAATATTTCACGAGTATATTAAAATGCGAGCTAAAATTTCGCGCACTGGGAATTAACATTATGCACAGATGAATCTTTTGATGCGCGCATTATAACGTATTGTTACCATATTTCGTTTCTCTTTGGAGATAATGGAGAAAATGAGGTACATTATATTGAAATAGTTCTTTATGAAGAATTTTGTAATAATTTGTACGAGGTAAATTGAAATATTTCAAATACGATACAAAATAGAAATAGGAAGAAAAATTATTTTCTTAAAAAAAACAGCTTTCTTATACAAAGTTAATAAATAGATAGCTCTATTAGGTAGTATTAAAAAGAAAAGGTGCTATTCGTTTTCATAATTTCTGACGTTCGCCCCAGCTTCTGCAGGGGCCAGTTTTTGGTGATACCACATTTTAGGCTCTCCAACATGCCGTGCAGTCAGCTCCATTACATTACTTAGCTTTTCTTTTTTGAGACAGAGAGGAGCATTATACAGTTTATCGTCCGTGTTTGGTGCCTGAATCAAATGATTCGGACACCAAATCATTTACCATTTCAGAACACATAACACCTTCTTTGTGTTCTTCTCTAAATTCCATTATTTTATACCCTGAAATTCTTGTACCAAGTTATCGGGTGATTTCTCCGTCATATTCAATAAAGAACTCAATTTTGACAAAAAGTGGAATTAGCTGGTTATTGCACTCGCTTTTGCATATAGATCATTGTACGTTTAGATTCATTGAGACATTCCATACGCGGATTTTATTGCTTGAATTGCATGTAATTTTTTTTTTTGCTTTCCATGCATGTGCAATGCTTAACCCTTTGTCAATATTAATTTGATCATAGACAGAATAATAATAAATACGTGTATGGTACGAATAGCAAAAACCAACAAATCTCTTTTTAAGAACGAAAAATAATAATAAAATTTTTTGGTCGCTTATTGTAAGTATTTGGTGGCTTTTTTTTCATGTCTAGTAGCTTCTGAAGGCTATATTCTCTAAGCCATAAAATTTGCCATATTTGTTGAATATTTCTATATAAGAAAATATGATCTTTTACTTTTAAATCATGTATACGAACAAAAGCTTCACCCCTTTCCGAATTTGAATTAATTTCGGATAAACATGCAAAATTTATTGATCCATAAACGCTATAAACCCTATATTAGAATTGGTAGGATACAAAATGCCGGCCTCAAACTTACAATAGTACGACAAGCTCGCGCTCCAACTAATTAAACTTTCTAACTAGCACGGCTTAGCTGTACCTAGGCAGCGGGGCGCTGTACGTGTGTTCCTGTACACACAGCCGCCGCCACCACCCCAACGGTTTCGTCCCACACGCCCGCTTACACCGCAACCGGGATCCCTCGGCCCCCCTTACCCTGCCGTTTTCGCCAACCCTCCACCCTCCAACGACCCCTTTTTATCCTCATAGCTCCGGGATACTGCCAGTTCTGGGAGACGACGAAGCTTTACACACTAAAACATTTCTCCGAATAACTAAAATGACTAATGATGTAAGTGTTCGTATGTGTTGTGTGCGCCTATAGAAACGTATGTGTGAGATGGAACGTGCGTCACATGCCCTCTCATCCCATCCGTTTGTATTCGCCACCCGCGAAGCATCCCGACTAGTTACAAGCTAAGGATTTCAATTATCTCAGGTTTAAGTTCACTCTTCGGCTTCTTCAACACACCCAAATTGAATGTAAATTTAAAAGATGTTAAATAATACTTTTCAGATTGAATCCTCGAAGACATTCCAATTTTGTTAGCAAACAACGACTTCTTTAGAAGTTTCATGTATTATCTTCATTAAATAGCAAAATTCTTCGGCAGTGCTAAAAGTGCTTAAAAGTAATCTTGATCTCTTTGAATTTCCTCCTAATCTTACAAGTCTTTGCGATTAATTCATTCAAAAATACAATATTATGTTAGATATTTATCAAAATGTTGAAAATAACGCTGTTATTAGGACGTGATTAGTGCTGTTCTGCTACATGCATTGTGGTACGTTCAGATCGTGACGGCAATCTGCCGGAACCTCATGCTGTCGTCAGACAAAGTGCATTAATAGCTTTCTCTATTTTCAATTTAGCCGGCCACACAAAGAACAAACGTTATGTTTGCTTGACGTCTTAAAGAGTTTGCTTTCTAGCAATATTTTCAAAGCATCGCTGAATACGAACATGCACGGTGGACCTAGGCGTGTCTGCACTTGTATTCCTGCAAGAGATAGATATTGTGCATTACAAATTCTAAATCATTCAACCTGGCATTCGTTGAAGTACGTCCAAATCGAAACATCCACGACAATGCTTTTTCTTTTCAACCTTACGGCGAAGTAGCCTTTTTAAATCGTTATATATAGTTAGAAAGACACTCGAATTTGCATTAATTGTGCATCAATCAAGCTTTCTTTGACCTCAAAATAGAATAGAAGAGTTCAACCAAGAGTTTTGTTGTAATTAGACAAACTTCGCTTCATGTATGTAACTGATTTAATTAATAATCATATCGGTTACGGCGGAAAACGAGCACCGTGGCGGAAACGCCACGAAAAAAGCGACCAACAAAAACTTTCCCTTTTATATTTGAAAAGTTGCGGAGTTATGAATTAATTATGGGGCGAATGAAGTTCGTAGTTGTTTAAAGTTGAGTCTACTTCATTAGGACAATGTAAAAATAAAGAGCTTTGTCTCCTTTATAGCGTGAAATTAATAAATTTGCTAAGTACATCGCGAAGTTTATAAGCTGAACAATCTTCCGCGGCGTATACGAAACTCTTCGTTCGTGCGCGAGATTGAAGTTGTTAAGCAAGGTAGAGGAGGTACAATACATGAATGTATATGCGCCCAACTTCATGTACAGTTGGGTGTATACCTTTATACGCATACTGTACGATACTTTAATGCGTTGCTGTGTTCTTATCATTAAATTAATTGTATTGGAAAGTGTGCGTTATATTGTTATGTGTATTAACTATAGACTATTCGCACATTAAAAAGCACTATACGTCTTATTTGACGATTGTTGTCATCTCTTTCTATGAATAGAATTTTCGTATAAAAGCTATTATTGTATTGGTTTCCCGTAATTTTCCTTACTCCAAATTTAACGAAAGTGAACATTGGCGAAAGCCGTTGGGGGATGCAAAGGCATAAATTATTATTATTATTGTGAACTATTAAAAGTAAGCTTATCGATCAACCATCTTATTTATAAACAGATGTATCTAACATAAAAGATTAATTGAAACCTTTGCTTGGACGTGTGAATTCTACTAACAATTATTTAAGCTCGAACGCCAACAATCAACCAACCACATCATTTCGCACTCGAAATGCACTTCAAACATCCAATACGAAATTTAGATAACATTATATTTAAATTACGCATCAAAGGTTCGTCAATGACACCGCATGGAACATTTTTGAGCACCACTCGACCGACTCGGCAACTTGACAAATCTCGATAAAACCGAGCCCATTTCTATAACGATAAAATCTCGGCTTGCCTTACCTCTTTCTCTCCCTCTTTCTCGCTGTACTGCAGTAAAAACTTTGTTAATACACTAGTACAATGAAAGGAATATGCAGCGACCTCAAAGTTCACAAAAGTAAGCTTTTATCGATTCGAAAACATGTTTTTGTTACGGGATAACTAACTTCGTCCTATTTAGGATACATTGTTTTAGATCTCTGGATCAATATGAATGAGTTGGGAATTTTACCATTCTGCATGATCATGCTGATCCTTATGTAACCTGAATGGTTTCGACGAATTCTCAAACGATTTCGGTACGTCTGAATAATTAAAACTATTTTTCGCTACTTCAAAACGGATCCAACCAGCACCTTTTATTGATAATTTCGTCAGCGAAAGCGGCGCTTCTTCGTCTTTCTTTAGCTCTCTATATGTTAACCTTTTTTATGTTTCAGCCCATTTTTGATAGCTCTGAACAAATCTAATCGTCTTCAACCGACAGCTCGTCATCGCTCCAGAAAACTCGAACCTGCATCCTTCTAACTCCCCAAGAAACGGGGGTCTTTGCTCCAACCAGTGATCTGACTGCGAAGCACGCTCCCGGGTCCTCTCCCATGAAATTTTTAGAAATTCTATTATCGGTAGTACCTTCAGGGCTGCGGGTATCTCATCGTTTCGTACGAATCATGATTTGCCGCAGCATCTGGTTCTTCTCTACCTGTTGTAATTTAATTCCTTCCACCGCCAAGGTGGACCATGCAATGGTTGCATAAGTTAATATTGGCTTTAATGTTGATATGTATAAAATTAATTTTGTATGTACGATTAACAATGTACAGCCCTTACAAAATAAAATGGTGCAGTTCGATATACAGCTTATTTAATGTGTAAAATCAGTGCAAGTCACTACATATGCCGTTAGTAGTACAATTATGTAGACACATCTCTCTTTGTACGTAGACATTTTCAGCGTCGGTAGAATCAGAAGTGCGTTTTCGGTTCACTACTTACGCGTCGATAACGTGCACATACACATCGGGTAGTAGCTGTGGTAGTGGTAATAGTCTACCTGGAAAAAGGTGCGATGTTCTCCATTATTTATTCAAATGATATCGTTGCGCGCAACCCTTTTCTCTTTTCTTTTTACCGCGTATGCTCCTCTTTTATTCGCTCGGGTCTAAAATTTACGGAGAGCGTGCGATGAAAAGTGTTACATATGTTACACGTTTGGAAAAATTCGGATTTGTCACGCGTTACAAATAAATTTTTTAACCTCTGACAGTATTATTATTTCTGAAGAAAAACGTTGTAGGCCCTTTTTTAACCTTTATATTGTCTATGCGACGAGTTTGGGCAGAATATAACCTGGAAAAGAATTTTGTCCGCACTAAAGGAATGTCAGTGCCGAAATGTAAATATAAAATGCGATGCGAGAATTTATTGCCCTCAATTTTAACAAATTTTGATTTCGAAATGAAATGTCTACTTCGGTAGCAGCAAGATAGCAAAATTTATGTCATTTACACTTGGAAGATTTTACAGTAGGTGTAACCGAAGTAGTAAAGAAAATATTCAAATCAACGATATCAAACGGTGGCGAATCTTGGACATTAATAGAGAAACGCAAATCAAAGAAGAAGAAATGTATGATTTGGATTTGACGAAATATGCTGATCAAACTAAAATGCCCGATAACATCAAATATAAGTCTTTGACGACATTCTTACGTTAGGCTACAGTTCCAAAAAAGGTGTAGCAGAAGAGGAAAAGATGTTTCATACGGGAGTGGTTGGAACAATATGACGGGATGACGTGTCCGAAGGAACTAAAGGGCCCAATTTATGTATATTGTGTACTACTTAAGCTTACAGTTAGAAGAGAAGTCAACTACCGTTAGCGAATAATTAAATGAAGATACTATAAGGCAATTAAAGAAAACACGAAAAAATTCAAACCTATTATTTCCAGTATAATTCTTTTGTTGCGCACATGATGTTTCTTTTCGTGGAAAAAATCCGCACAGAAGAAACTTTGCAGATTCACTTAAATAAAGAATTAAAAGTGGCGATAAATACACGCCTCACCAGTTTCAAAATGAGCTTGTAAATATTTTTGGCAGCGTCATAACAAAATGAATTGTAACTGAAGTGTATAATAATGTCGGATTTTCACCTTTAGCTGATGAAACAGATGAAATTAACGCGTTGGAATAACCTTTTTTAAGAGTAAAGTATGTCGACAGAAACAATATAGTCGGGAAAGAGTTCTTGGGATTTACGGCCTTAAAATCCACGGATGCCCAAATACTGAAATCTGAAACTATCCTAACATTAGCCGAGAATTGTGGTCGGCAAGCTAGCTGGAAAGGAAAACGGAACACAAAGCGGAGTCCAGAATGAGAGATAAATACCCTCAAGCAACGTTTTGCTATTGTTCTTCTCACTGATTAAATCTCTTAGACATTATTAAAGAGGTAGTCAAATTGTTCAGAGAAAGCCCAAAATGTCGAAACTTAGTGTTTGCTGAAAATATCATTTCGATCAAGTTTGTACTGCAAGATATAACAAATAATAACACTGGTTTTAATAGCCAAAGCAAAACCAAAGCAAATCAGTTCAACCCCTCAGTTTTTGACTTGTTTTAAAATAACAGATAAGACAGAAATAATTCAGAAATGATTTTTGCAAGTATCTTTAAAGAGACCGCCAAATTAGCGGCAAAGTTTGATATTGAAATGAATGTTCCAAGTATAACAAAACGTCAGAATTATAGAATAAACGTTGAGCCAAAGGTGATTGAAGAATATTTCGGAATAAGCGTTTTCAATCCGTACCTGGATCAACTGATAACTTCTTTGAAATTGCGGTTCTCCCAACATACAAGTATTGCGTTTCTTACAGCTCGTTTACACTCGTCTGATATCAAAAAGTGAAGAACACTGTAGATTCAGATTACGTTAAAAAAATTTGTAAAGGTGTACAATATCGAAACTTTGTAGGCAGAACAATTAACATAGGTGAACATTTGGGAAGAATGTGTTTTTTCCTGCTGTAAGAAAATGCATTTCAATTATTTCTAGCAATGCCACCAACATGTTCTCGAGAGCAATTTTTTAGTACCTTAAAGAAAATGAAAACCTGGTTGAGATCGACGATGGAAGAAAGTCGGTTGTCTTTAAAAAATTTGAATGGAAAGTGTTTTGCATTGTTACTGTGTGTCAGTAGGCAACATTTATACACCTAATGAGTTACTTTTTGCAACTTACTGCAGCTATTCCGTTAATACTTTTTCTTAGTCTAAATTTGCTCTCTTCTGAATTTTTCCTTAACGGCGCCAGCGTCTTAGGTAGAATAGCATAAGACTAGAAAAGAGAACTTCATGTATTTTAGCACATTTTCAACAGACCTAGTGTGAAATATTTCAAAACTACTTTTCACCGCATATAACTTTCAAGAGGCCCCTTTTAATTTAAAAGATCCCTTCCGCCAAACCAGTTTAGCACCTCCTTTTTTCCGGAAATGTTTACTTAAAACATAAAATCCGGTCACTGCCGTCGCCGTATAAAAATAATAGGCATATTATGAACTCTAAACTTTTATATCCGGTCTCTATAATGGAACTACGAAGCGCGCACCTCGATATTTCCGAAAAGTACGCAATCCGTTATCCGCACAACCCCTCCCATTAAAAACGGGTCGCTCGGGAATAAATTACGTTCGTTCCTACCTTTCTTCAATCAAATATTTAGGTTACCGTACAATAGACGTAGTTATCATTGTATCTTTTATGTATAATGCATACAGGAATAAAATACACTGTTAAAAGCGAATCTGCGAATAGAGTCCTTTCTATAAATCTTTAAACGGAATTGTTTTTAATGTTTGGGAAAGGATTTTATTTCAAACTAACGTAAATAAGTGTAAATTTCTTTAATAGACAATCCTTAACGGAAATTCGTATATTTATAATTAATTGTAACAAATTCCGTTGTACATTTTAATAGTGTAGCGCGCTAAGTAATTTAAAACTAGTTTTCTCTCCTTCTTTATTCCGGAAACCCAAATAGAAGTCCCTTTTTCAACCCTTTCGCCTAACAGGTAGTAAACAGAAACGGAGGGTCCTCCTTTTTTTGTATGCGAAGGCCAGAAAGAAAGGGTTGCATGCAGGAAGAGAAGTGCGGTTCGGAGGTACCGTTTTTGCATATTGAACAGCCGAATACATTGTTGTCCACGACGTATGTACAGTAAACCATATGCATGTGTTATTTGCGTTTTAGAATGTTGGGAGATGAATTGGTGAATGGAGTTAGTATCATTTTAGCCACGTAATGGTGCTGATTGTTTCCGGGTGTTGTTTTTGGTGATGGAATGTTGGTACTTTTAGTGCTTAGAAATGGTCTTCAATCGTTATTTGAAGTATGAACGGTGTCAATTGTGGTTCACTAGCGGAGTAAGTAAAAACATCAAATTTTCCCATCAACAATGTATGTTCGGTTTATCATCAACTTCTACATGAAAAATTCTATTAATTCATTCATTATCGCCGTAAAAATTTAATCAAAAATCTCGATCGGGTTACATAATTGCATTAACGGCTTTTCTACAATATTGTCGTACATTCTTTACAATTTCTTTCCCTGTACAGACTTCATATCCATTGATTTTGATCCTCACAAGTGCTCCGTTTTTATTTCACCGTAGGAAGTCGACTGAAAGTTATAAATAGCGTCGAGTAAAAGCACTAAATTTTTAATGTAAATTGCATTAGTATTAACAAAAACATTCCAAACACTTCAAATTGTTCTTATTGTGCGTTATTGGACAAATACAATTTGAAATTATTATTCACAAATATTTATGTAAAAGCGCAGAATGGATGTAGAAATAATAATATTGTTGGCAAACTATATTGTTTAATAATTTTATTCTGTAGGAAAGTTACGGTACCGTATAGTACAGTACAAAAAGGTTTACATAAACTAATGCTAAAAGACATCAGCGTAACGATACGAGGCAACGAAGTAACAATAAAATTGTGCGAAGATAAGAAATCGTTACAGTTGGTTTAAAAGATTTGAAAAAAGGTCATCGTGAGTATTGTAATTTCAGTTAACACTAATGCTATTCATTTATAATTTATCTAGCGATGCTATTAATGCAAGAAGTTAAATACACAGCAACATAAAACTTGCATTATCGTCTGTTATGGAAAATACGAAGTCATATTTAATACATCACAGATACTGGTTCAAAAAGTTCCGCATGGTGTAAATGTACAAAACTCTGTTTACAGTGTTAATAAAGTTAGATTATATCAAGTATATAGCCATGAAAAATAAAGGCTTTAGGTGCGCTAAAATATGCCCAAATTTTCGTAGACGGACTTTGCTAAGATACCATGGAATTATAATATAAATGACAAATAGTGCTGATGAAGAATTCTTTATAAACTTAACACGAAATTGTTTCTACCTACCGAAGATGTGTTGCATTTGCAGCAGTTCCATCCAGCTAGTGTAATAAATTACTGTTTTCATGAAAAAATCCAATGCAGGTTTGTACCTGTCCAACCAACATATAGGCTGATTGTTATAATAATTGTCTCTAAACGGTAAATAAATAATTAACTATGTTAGAACATAAAATGTAGTAATATTGTACTTGCGTCTTCAGGTTAAATTATTAAATATGCTGAATTGTATAAATGATTCTAACCGAAAAAAATATGCCATTTATAAGGCTAGACGCTACAAAATTTCGTTTAAATAATCACAATATCCACTTTCCTCCTACCAAAGGAATCACGCGAGTTCTTCGTTCCCTACCAATAACCTCTAATTGTGCAGTATGAACTATTTTAACATTTCAAATGTAATACGAGCACTTCCGTTCGACGAGTGAGAAAACACACAGAAATGTTAATACTTCTTCAGTTAATATTGTTTGTTTCACAAACTAGGTAATAGTGAAGAGCTTACAAGGATCGATGAAAGTTGTAATAGAGTTGTCAACTTTATTTAACTTAGTCATATGGAAGTTTGCGAAAAGATGATCGTTTCTCTGTTAAAAACGTACCTGGTATTATTTTTAAAGCATTTAATAGAGGAAACTAGATCTGCAAAAGTTTTGATCTAGCATAACGTAATTTAAAATGAGATTAAACTATTCTTGTGTTTGAAAATGTATCAAGATCATTTCTACGTATCATTGAAATTTAAATAAAATAAAAATGATTAATAAATTACGGAGAAAACAACCCTTTTGACTTCCACATATACTAATTTTTTAGTCTGAACGATGAACAAAATTTTAAAACTAGATTAATTAGAAACAGAACAATATTAAGCTCGTCCGTCTAAATTGCAAATATAACATCGTGGTACTAAGCCCCTTTCCGTTTTAAACATTGCAATTTATGGAACCTAAATTATTATCGGTTACTTTGGATTGATTAATAAATAGCTAACGTAATATGCTATTTTTAAAACAAATTTGCGAAAATGTCGCCAACCAGGGCCAATGGAAACATTTGATCTAAATATTTTCAAATAGATCTTTTTTTTTCCTTAGTGGGAAGATATTAATTTATCTATATTTCAGCTTTAGACTATGGGACCGGAATTAATCTGTTGCAACAGTATCCTTATGCATATTACCACAATGATCTGGAATCTCTTCCTTTAATTCTGTAGATGTTACGAATGACCTACCAAAATTACGTAATTTGAAAGTAATTGCAACATATTTGCAAAGGATGTTTTTTGCCGTTTGACTCAATTTACCTTCAGCTTTACCTACTTCACAAAAGTGAATCTTTACCCTGTTGCAGAAAGATAGCATTGTCTTTGCTGCCTTAAGCTAACCAACGCCTGACTTTGTTCTGATATGCTTTGCCAGTATGATGCGTTTTGAAGTTGTTTCCCTTTACCAGATTTTTGTTCTGGATGGCTTTTCAATAGCTGAATAAAGATTTGGTCAATGTAAGGCCGTTTCTTAAGGTTATGGTTACTTCTCCACCGAACTAATTGTTCGGCCCCAAAAAAATGTTGGGAATAATTTCCACGGCAAACCAACTTAAGCACGTTCTCTTTCCTTCAATGAAATAAGATTATTTTTTTTAATATTTGCATTATTTCTTTTCTCGAAAGCTGTAATGCATAACCAATAACCTGCCAAAATCCAGTTAACCATTCACCGGAAAATCTCCTCGTCTGAAGTCTGCATAGTAAAACTTCGAATTACGTATCCCACCGATCCGCAAACAAAATCATCGAGATAGAGCATTTAAAACCCTTAACACGAAAAGCGCATAAAAATCATGTTCCAGTTTAATATTTTATTTGATCATCCGCTGCACGACGAGGTGATAAGCGAAAAAGGCTCGGATCTTTGCTCGCTATCGCCATCCCGCTTCCGCCTTACGAACCAAACGATACCTATCCTCTACTACAACGCGAAAATTTTAATTTAGAGACAAAGTCGGACTTGTTGTATCATCCTTAAGGAGACGGCGAGATGCGGAAAAGTTCGGCGGGAACCTTTTCTCCTCGACTCCTCGCGCAGACTAGTAGAATTCCGAGCACGTTCGGTCAGGATTGCCCGCCACTCTCTTCCATTTTAAAATTCATTACAAATTATATCAGCTGTAAAAATGGTCTTTTTGCCTCCTCTCTCCTTTCCCGAGTGGTCTGATGCGGACTCTTCTCGAGTCCCATGGTTAAATAGTACGCCGGATCTTTTCTCTTTCCCGCCTGTATTTTCTGTTGAAGTTTTGCGCCGAGGGTGGCTCGTCGAGTGAAAGTTATACGACCTTCGCGTAAGATGCTCGTCGTTGGAAGTTTTTCCATGCCAATGACAGACGAGGAAAGAGTTTGGAGTACGCGAAAGATAAGGACGGGCTTTGCCGGGGTAAAAAGTATATGGAAAACTTTTAATTAGTCGTTTTATAAGTGAGAGGGTTTCGTTCCGTGTAAATTTAATCCGCGCTGTTTTATTTATGAAGACTAACAGGTCGTGTTTATAGAGGTTTTTGCGTGTTTATTATTTTCTTATATTTTAGCTAATTAGGGATGGCAGAATGGGGGCGAGGGAAATGAATTTTCATCTACAATTATACAAGCATTGCGAGTTTTAGCTTCAAGCATAGCATTTAGTCAACAGATCAAATTCAACTGATTACAGATTTTTTAGACAATTCATCACATTTACACAAACTAAAAATTATTGTAATTTTTTCTTTGTTATTGTTCTTCTAGTTCTTCTTATCTATAAGCTACCAAATGACCGCTACATACCTTAGCCTCAATTGTCTTCGAAATCATTCAATCGGAATGGTTTGGACAAGATTCGATAAATTCTTTAAATTTCTAATACGTTTAGGCTATTGCCACGTTATTAGCCAAGTGAAGCCATCACAACACAAAATTTACCGCCTAAACGTTCATAATTTGTATTGTTTTTTATTGTTGCTGTTGTGGTATTATTGTTTGGCAAAGCGTCGGGTTACGGAATATTCCTCACAGCTCTAGACATCGATTACTGATTCTGCCAGAATTTTGCTGAATACAAACGTGTTCCAACTTCCGTTAGGGATTTTCAACGTGCCAAACACGGGGCCCACAAAACTCCGTTGTCCGATTTTTATCCGTAATTAAAAAGCAATCATCCCGACCGGAAATTAAACCCGCGTCATTCGGATCGTGAAGCAAATATTGCTAAGTATTCGACTACAGAGGCAGCTTGTTCTCCAGTAAGTTTATGTATTGGCAGAATGTCTGAAGCAGCAAATATAAACACAAGAATGAGTATCCTGGGCTCAAAATTGTGATTCAAACTAACATTTTTGTCTTTTTTTCTGGAAATAGTCTTTTTCATTCAATTATTACCAAAATTGTTACACATTGTTGTACTTAACTAAAGCATTCCGTACAATGTTAAAATTTGCTTTGTCCTTGTCAAAACACCTTTTTTCATTCGGCCCTTAATCTATACAGCAGCTACAATTCAGTTGTTACATCAAGATATCAGTATTAGTGATTGTAAACATAAAAAAAGAAGATACCAAGCTAAATATACAATGGAACAACGTCCCACGTCTTATTTGCTCCTATAAAAGACCCTTTATCAAAAATAATATTTTTTTCCCCATTTGAGAATGAAAATTTCTTATTTATTAAATCTCCACCAATTTTTTCAAGGAATTTTGATTCGATTTTCATTTTTAAAACATTTGAAGAAAATGCTATAGTTTTATTTTGCAAAGTAATAAGATTAAGTTATAAAACATGCTTTTTTACAAAATTTTTACAAAATTATTCCACCTAAAACTAATAAGCGACTTGAAAAGAAGATCTAACAACAAATTTAATTAAAAATAATTTTGATTTCGTCAATGAAACAAGCAAGACCAGAGATCATGGAAAGTGAACGCAAATACGAAAATAGCTCAATCAGCGTCCTGTAAATTACTTTATTTAAACCATTATCCGCGTGAATTCGACGAGATGATATACTTATTCTTCTTCTTTTATGTAGGTACTTAATTGGAACTAGTACGGCGCCCCATTTTTGTAATATTAGCGGAAAGTGGTGGTCTATCAGGGTGTTAAAGCAGGTTTCTATGAATTTGTCTCCTTTTCTTCTGAAAATAAGAAACGGCCCAGTTTAAGTTTTAAAATAAAAATAACTTCTACCATTTATAATAAGGCTAGTAACACAAAGCAATGAGATTTTTTTAGGCGTTAAAAATATGTAAGTATGCCGGATAATAGATTAGAGAAAATTGTTAAAATGTTTTAACTTATTTTTTAATGTAAATCATTCATATAAACAATTTATCTTTGTTTTCGCTTCAGACAAACAACGGTTTTATTAATTATTATTGAAATATTTTAATAAAAAAAATGAAAATAATAATCATTGTAATTGTCGCTAAAACCCCGATTATAAAAGCAAAAAAATAAAGTTAATATCAAAAATATAACGATCGACCATCCCAAAAGCGCGTACTTATTCACGGGGCGATACCGGGAAGCTGTAGGGTCCACCAAATGAGATTATGCCGTCCGCCATTTTGTGCGTCACACGCTATTGACCAATGACGACTCCGTTGACCCTAGTTCCCCGTCATTTCCGGACGATTGTGCTCGCCCGGCATGCGGTAATTATACGCAAAGGTCAGCGTAGAATTAATTTCGCTCTATTAGAGTCGTTCCTGACGTGATTTATGCGACGGATACGAATTGTTTACGCAAAACCGCTCGTCGAATTAGCGGAAGGTTATTTCGAGACATTTTAAATCGAATCAAAACATCGGATATATGTAGGTTAATAGTGTGTTGTGCTAAGATTAATTGACTTTGTTTCCTGTCTCCGTGATTCATTTTGTTTCGTTTAACTTGAGCGTATTTGCGATATCATTTGTCTTTTGAGAATAACGTTGCGCTTAACTCAATTTTTAATTAGTTCTGTTGTTAAAAATTTATAATTGGGAACTTTCAGGTTCATAACACAACAACCTAATTTAATAAATTTAAGTCCTCAGGTTTGATGGTCGTAAACTAACTAAGAAATCAAATCTCATCAATCATCATTAACTGATCTTATAAATAATAATTATTCCGATTTAGAAAGGGAGCCACATAAGGACCAATTAATTTAACAAGCATTTAAAAAGCATTAAGCACTCTAGTGATATAATTTTAAATAGATTTTGCGTTAATTTACGAAGCGAATTGATACACACAGAAAAAGCACTCGCTGCTTTAAATAAATTCTATTACTTGCTTAATTGAATACATTAATTTAATTTGGGATTAAATAAGTTTTTCTTGCGACAAAATACCACCTTGTAGCTTGTCTCTTTATTTTTAATAACCATTGATGTGATGCCACTAGTTGAAGCCTGCTACTGTAGAGCTGCGTATAACAATTAATTTTTCGAAAGGACACGCACCGACACAGATTTAACGATGTAGTTATATGCTTGAGCCTTGCGGCAAATGTAGTTATTATGCCTGCTTATAGCTTCTATGTTTACATGTTTTAATATGCATCCCCCAAACTGCTCCCCAAGTTTTGCTATTTTTTTAAAGCAATGCTTAAGGAAGCTTGTTGCTGAAATTCTAATTATCTTCTTTCTGTAACCATCAACTTTAACATCAAATTTCAATCAGGCAATACTATTTTCATCTGCTTCTTGGAAAACATAAATCTACCATGCACTAATTCACACATATTTACTTGACTTGAGAAACAAATTTTCCGAAACTTCTGCTCCTACTCTCAATACTCACACCTACACACCTCATTATAGGTACTGAGTTAAAGCACTTTTTTCTCCCTTCGCGTTTCTGCTCAACGGACTCGGAGCGGCACAATATATTACTTAATTCGCTCTCTCGTAGCAGACGGCATTCACCGTTGTAACTACAGCTCTTTCTAACTTAATTTATTGAGTTCTTCGTACGACCTCCGCTCTTCTTTAAAAACGTAATTTATGGATTGCATTTGGGTTAGTATTACTGCGTATATACGACTCGACTGACTTGTCTCGTTTGAATTTAAGCTCAACGTGCTAAGGTGAATTTATTAGAACGGGCATATGCGTGAAGGTATTCGCCGAGAAGACGTCTAACGTTTAGAATGGTGATTGGTGTTTGGGACGTTAAATACTTTCAGGTTATTTTTGTTTTTCCTGTGCCAATTGTAGTTCTGTATAAAAATCAATTTCGCCAATATTGGAAATATTTGTGTGTTAGTGTAATTAGTCCGAGCAAGGGACCAGACCATGTTTTTGATAATTTCTTTCTTTTCTTTTGCTTTGAGGAGATGCTGATTCTCCTGCAAAGAATACTGAACATCAGTTCTTCTCCATGTACTTGTAATATTTGTTGCTTTATCCGCATAAAAGGTACTTCAAATCTCAAGATCACTATTCAACAGTTTTTAGCAGAATTTGAACAACAATTTGCCTTATTTAGTTTGCATTTACACAATAGTAAATGCTTCATCTAACACCGATAAGTATCCGTTAACGTGTACTTTAGGCAGAACTGATCATAGTCAGAGTCTTGAGTGGTTCCTTCATGTAAATAAAAATTGATGTTCTAACTCTTGGACAACAAATAAATCCATAAGACGAGTCCAAGGTGACACGATTTTTTTTCTCTAATAGTGGGGATTTTTCACAAAAAAATTTCTATTTGGATATATCTCTTCCACCTCTTATATACGACCAAGAAGCAATGATAAATTAATGATTCTTGGTTCTTGTAAAGCTAAATGAAGACATCTTGGATATACAAAAAAGAATGCACTTTTTATACCTCTTCCGAACAACTTCCAATATCACGGCTCTTTTTCTGCATCCCTTGGATACTTTACTACAAAACGTCAACGTCTTATACAACCCCTTTCCCCTCATACCACCCTTCCCTCGCTCGTCCTCCCCCTGTTAAAGTTAAGGGAGAGAGGAGTTGATAGTAAGTATAGTACAGCCGGATTGTATCGTCCTGTAGCTATCCAAGAGTCGTTTTCGAGGGGGTGGCGGGCGGTCGACCGTCTAACAGAGGAGAAAAGGGAGCGCACAGAGAAATAACGCCGGATAGAGAGGGGCGAGGGTGTAGGGGCGCAAGGGGACGCAAGAGAGAGGGTGTTCGTCGACGCTGTGGATGTATCAAGTGGCGGTGTCCGTGCGAGAGGGGTTGGCGTCGCGTGCTAGCTCGGTGTATGGCGATGCTGCGAGGGCGGCGAGGGGTAGCGCGGGGATGGCGTGATCAATAAGTGTCCGCGGCTAGTGGCTAGCCGTTGCTAGGGCGAGGGCGGGTTGCTAGGCACTGTGGTCGCTAACAGCCCTCTGGGGTAGCATCGTGATGGCGTCACGATCCGCCATGTTTACCCACCTGCTCTCCTATACTCCGTGGGTGTGTGTGTGTGTGCGTGTGTGCATGTGTCGAGGACGCGACGTTAAAGCGAACGCGCGGCTCGCTTGTTTGTTTTCAATTTCAACTTAAGTTTATGTATGCTCTTATGAAGATTTAGTTTATATATGCTATGGAGTTAGCCATATCTACCTTGCAGGCTATACACCGTACTCGTGTATATGTATATTTATACAAGTATATAGGATGAAATATGCACATACATTCTTCTACGTATAACCCCCGAATTCCAATAAATTAAGCTTATATAGCTGTAGTAAGGACTTACACAAGGAAATATGTAGTGTTACGCTTGGAAATGCATCGTACCTGCACGTGAAATCAAAAACACTTCCAACGCCTTTTACACGTAATAATATAATTTCCCTTTCTAATTATTACGCAAATATTTCCGTAAAACTTCTCTTCCCTCACGAACTGACGGATAGACGAGATGGATGGAACCAGAACAACATCAGCATCGGCAGCAACAAGTCTTCTACTTTTCCGCGCGTCTTTTTTACTCTCATTATACGAAAGGAGAAAAAAAGCGTAACAAACAAAACCAGACGACGGATCCGCCGTCTTCCATCCTCTTCTGCCTCGTCGTCTTCTTCGGGCGATGTAGATGCTTGCTCTCTTGTTTCTCTCGTAGGCATATACTTTTGCCTTGGCGCTCATTCGCGAAGTCGAGCTATGTAAAGAACCTATTAACTGCAATATTTTATCCTTTATAAGATTCATTACGAGCTCTCTGTTCTTCCTTTCTACGATTTAACCGCGTCTTTTTCTCAACGGCTTATCTTGTTAGAAAGGAAAAGGAGGAAAAAGACGAAAGCAGATACTTCGCGGAGTTTATGCTAAGTTTGGGAAAGAGTTTCATTATACACTCAATAAAATATTTGAATGGTAAATTGAACGACTCGATTAGTAGATTTACAATTGCTTTGCTTTCGGTAAAGATATTGATATAAAAGCGTGTATATTGTATTAAGACAAGAAAATCTTTAGAAAGAGAATTTTTTATTGTTATTTTTTAAAATGACGATTTATTCAATGTTGAAGTTCTATCTAAATGTAGTATTAACGTGCTTCATTAAAACTTCAAGGTTACGTTCCAAAAATATTTTAGAAAAAAATGTTGAAACGTTGAAGCAAATGACAAAGTATGCTGCCCAAGCTGTGAAAGTAAGACTTTCTTCTTCTTCTTTATATTCTGGGTTATTTTGCTAATGGGATACAATGGACCCTAGTAGCAAAGTTAATTCGCTGTCTTAAAAAGTTACATATACACGTTTTTTTTTAACTTATCACTATGGCTGTTGGATTAATAATTAATAATTTAATAATTAATAATAAAGCATCAACATGACTTTCCCAAGTGAGAGTTTCTTCAGGTGCGGTACAAATCGGTGCTCCATCCACTATAACTACCAGATTTAACCCTCTGTGACTCCTTTCTTTTTCCAAACTTGAAAAAATGCCTTGGCGGAAGGCGGTTACTATCAAATGAAGAGGTTATTGCCGAAGCAGGGACCCACTTTGTAGAGTTTGACAAACGCTATTATTTGGACAGCTTAAGCAATTTTGAACGTCGCTAGATTACGTTATAGAACTACGAGGAGATTATGTCCAAAAATAAATCGACTAAATGCAAAATAATAGCGCTGTGTTCCTTAAAACAGATCATCCTCGTAAATCCAATAAAATCCACCCTTAATTTTTAGGAATATATTTAAATAATTTACTAATTTTAGTAATTTATTTTTTACTTCGAGACCTGTAGTTTGTTATTGGTACTAAAAGGATACGTAACCACAGTATTAAACATAACCTCATTCTCATTGCGATCAATTCCTATCTTTTAACAAAAGAATTTTAGCACAGTACTAAAAACGAACAATACACTTCCGGCTTTTATAAAGATTAAGAATTAATTTATTACGTAGATACCTCGACATTAAAACAAACGCGAAACGGCGAAAAACAAGCGACGATAACAGAAGACAATCGCCTCCCGAAACAACGAGCGGGACAAGCGCCGTAAAACAATTTCCTAATTATAAACTAACTGAACGATAAATGAGCGATAGCACATCGGAACGAAAAGGAGACGAAAAAGCGCGAGCCAAGAAAGAAAAGAGAACAAAAAAAAAGAAGAAAACCAAGCGCGACGAGAAGGCGAAAGCAAGAAAGCGACGAAGGAAAAGACTTGAGGAATCTTCTCGCACTTCTTATTTTTAATAAACTTCGTTACGTTATTATTTACTGTTTGAGAGACTCCGGGCTCTATTCAGGCAGCGTTCCGGCGGGCGTAAGGAAGACAAGGAAGCTTAATGGCCGCGACGAAGACGGAAAAGCGAAAGTGAAAATTAAAAATTATTCGCGGAAGGATGAACGTACCAACGAACGAATGAACTGGCGGCAACCTGTTGATCTGACGGATGTAATTAGAAAAATAAGCAGCAAGAGAAGAATATAAGGGAAAGGATAGCAAAACAAATTAGGCAAGGAAAGTAAACAGCTTTGCGGGGCGGGAGGTATAAGTATGGAGAGACTGTTTACTGTGTTGTGAATACTGCTGGTGAGCGAATGTCTTTCTCGTTCTTTTGTTTTCGGTGTTTCTGCACTTTCAATGGATACGTATACAAGAGATTTTGGGTTTCATAGATTCTTTTAGTCCATTGATACTGTTGTCAATGTGTTATTACGTAACAAATAAAATAAAGCAAAGATGCAAGAACAACCCTTCAATAATTTTACAGTGACAACATGTCTAAGTAAGGAGACTCCATCTCCACAATTCCATTCAATTTTGTATTAGACAAAGTTATATATAACAGTGTACTAGATCTATTTTTATTCTGAAATATTCTTCCAAAGATCATCCGTGCTTAAGAGGGAAAAATTAAAGCATGATATTAATCATTAACATGATAACCGTAATCCTAAAGGCCAAATCGTGTAATCAAAACAAATTTTAATTCCACTTCATACTCAATACGTAATACGGAAAGTAAATACAACGAAACGAACTTACTCGAGTTATTGTATAGCTACAACAAATTGTGCCCTACCTAAAATGTCCAGTTCTAACATCACTCCAAATATACCTACCCAAGAAAATGATTTATACGTGCGTCCAGTTCCGGCTGAAAACACACCGGGGGCTATTCCAAATTCGTTTCTAATTCGCCGGTACGATGATGGATGGCGTGTTTATATGGCGAGTGGCGAGGTACAAAGGTCAGGGGACGGTTGATGGTCAGCGTAATGCCCGGGAGGGCGCGACCCCGGGTCAATTGGCCGGCACGAAGGCCCTAACGTCGCACTGAACGCAGCCGTTCCTCGCCGAAGACCGGCATGTTCGACCATTAGAACCGGTTCCGGAAAGACGTGCATAAGTTTTTGATTAAGTTTGAAACGTGCGCGTCATTATTTCTTTATGAATGTGCACCGTTTGCGGTTCGCCTTGCGTGACGTGTCATTTTCTTAATAAATGATTTTCGGATTGGCTAACGTTATTTCTCTGAAATGCAGTCTAGGAGTATAAATTTTATTGGGCTCGATTTCCAAAACGGAAATTTGAATTGTAAAGAAGAAATGGGAAAAGATGTTTATTTTTTTGGATCGTTTTTGAATCGCAATTATACTTTCCGTGCCGGATTAATCGGGTCCACAATTATAAAATTCCAAAATAGGGCTTGGCGTTCTAATTTGCTCTGTCAAAAAACACTGAATTGATTGCCGGATTATCACTTGACAAGCTGAAGGTAGAAGTTGCTGTAAAATGATCGCATTTGATGAAAAAGAAAGTTTTATTCCACAAAGACAAAGCAACGTCTCACACTGCAATGGTCGCCATTGCAAAAATTCACGAAGCGGCGTTCGTTGTTTCATCAATTCAAACGCAGAAGAAAATGCCAACTAATAGTATTTGGATAGATTAAAGATATGGCAGCCGCTTTGAAAAAGGGTACAAACTTACGACGAGACTATGTTGAGAAATAATGCTGTATTTGACAAAAAGTACTTGTTTCTATATTAGGCTGGAAATTCTTCGGACTGTCTTGTAGCGTATGAATTATATTTTTCGTTTTCGCTGCAGATTAATTATTTCAAATGAAACACTGCTGCTGCTACAAAGAACTCATGGCTGCCCATTTTAGGCATTTATAAATTGAGTTCACTTTCGATAATTTGCATTTAGCTTCGTTCCGCGTTGCACGAGATTTCGACTTTAATAAATAGGAAAAGCAAATTATCTGCAAAGGTACCTGCGACGTGACAAGCAAACTTAGCCTCGCCCGCTTCCATTTAGTAGATAATTTAGGTTAAACAATTGCTCCATTGTCTATTCACAAACAGGAACATAATTTAGAGGTAAATGCGGTCTCTGTAAATTTGGCACAAGTGAACATAAATATTTATGCCGCGGCAAGATGCAAATTTAGGGGCATGGCGCGCGGGATGTTGCCGCGCTGCAGCATACTGTGCCGGCGCGCCGGTACAAGAAGTAAAATTTAGTGTCAGTTAACTTGACGTAAGGTAATATGGAGTCAGACAGGACAGGGCAGGGGCGGCCCAACACAAATCACCCGCCGAGTTAAGCAATGTCACCGCAACAAAGTTTATAACTAGACAGGCCGGAAGATACGTAAGGAGATGAGGCAGACAAGGCGATGTATACTGAACATGCACACGATGGGGATTCTCTACCAACCCCCAAGTATCAATAAGCTGTAAATTTATGGCGCGTACGGTCTTAGAGGAAATCGAAGCGATGCATAACTAATCAGCTCGGTCGTGCTGTGATGTAATATCGCCAGCGTAAGTATCGTCGGAAGTTCGTCGAAAATTTCTTAAGTTGTGACAACACTTATTTTAGAATATTCAGTTCAAATTCTCTTTTGCTGAGAGCCAGTAGGATTTTCTTCGAACTAAATTATTTACAGGAAACCTCAAATATAATAAAAAAACGATAACCTCTGATATATTTCTCAAAAAATTTCTTATTCGCTGATTTTCCTTCGATAATTAATGATTCTTTACATACGATCAAAGTGACCCACTTCTTGTTGTCTTGAACATCCGCATTCCAACACCGAACGTCGCAGCCATTTTCAAATTTTCAGGCTTCGCGTTTTGTCATACCGCGATATTAAATGACGAGGTAATAAAGCAGGTAATAACGATGTTGTGTGTGCATGTCTTAATATGTGCTTTATATACGTTCCCATTAACATATATATTAACTTTTCGGCGTGGGCGTTGCTCGTAATATGAAATTAGCGTGGTAGTTGCCACCGGCACCACCATACACGTCTACTAAAAAGCCCACTCTAATAATACATCGACACGCCGATAAAACGCCTCGAAAATGGAACTTTAATAATAACCAGGGTTATTATTTTATTATTTGCCGTCGCCGAGGTTGGTAAGAATTAAAATGTCGTAAGCTGTTACGAGGAAGCAAGCGGATAACGACGTAGTTAACGGGATGAAATGGCGAAGATATGTTCGCCTTTCCAATTTTAACTTATAACTTGGATAGCCGTGTCATTTCCTTCAATTAAACGTTTTAGGTTTCTTTTTAAGTTTTATGTGATATACTCCCTAACATGGATGGAGGATATGAAAATAGACTCGTGTATCATGGTTTTTTCTTGTATTTCATTATATAAATGTACCTATACTCGGAAATTAAATACGACCAAGTACGTAAGAGATTTCACTCAAAAAAATAAAAAACCTACTCGACAAAACATTGTATATTACGTTAAACATAAGCTTGCATTAACTATAACAAGTAAGCCAGACACCATATTGTAGCAATAAACAAATAGAGTTAATTCTGGGTACATCTCGGCCGGATACGTCGGAGTCGAATCAACGTTGGAATGGATCTGAGGCCGATTTTCGAAAACGTTCCTAAATTCGTATTTCTGAACTACCTTCGCTCGCTGTACCCGTCTTCGTTTCTGCTATTTCGAGAATAGAAAATTAGAGTCTCGTTCGTTCCCGACGGCTAAACGTATACATTCATCAATGAACGGCAATCGAGAATTGGGCCCCTGCTCGGTAAACGCAAAATAAGCAAAATGTATTCCTGCTACTTCCGCCTTTGTCTCAGTTGCGATGAACGGTAATCATTATGGTCTTTATATGTTGAAGCCTTGGCCATTAGTTATTTTATTTATATAAATATCAATATTTACATTATTACCATAGCTCAATGGATTATTGCTCCAGGAACTGTTGCGTTGTGACGAGTCTTCTTTACTTTGACGATGGAGTCCGCAACATACGAAACACAATCATCTTCAAATGATTCTTCTGCCTTACAGCTTTCTTCCTTTTCATACCTTTTTCCCAAGAATTTCTTTCACGGAAACAGCAATTTTTTTATCGTGTCCATGATATGTCCCCTTTTTTTGTAAATACGCACGTCTTTAGGTATCTACATTATAACGTTCCTAATATGTTAACAGTCTGAAACAATGCCCCGCCCGTGGCTATAATATATGTGTACCCAGTTAGTAGTGCCAGTAGTTCAGCGCAATAGTAGAATCTACCTGAATGACCGTTCCACTGCCGGCAAACCGACTCCAGTCATGTTCCACTGCCGACAGCCAAGACTAATTATCACATACACGAATGCTTCTTATCATACTTGACAGATATTGTGTCGGGCGTCGTTTAGAACGTACCTAAAACGATCCTATAGCTGCTTGGGCTCGCTCACAGTCTAAACGACCAGACGTATTACATCAGAAACCTGATGTTCGTCGTCTCATGTGTGTACGGTGAGTTATGTACTGCCGTAAGCCGTCAGGACGTATAATGTTCGCTTACTCCTTTCTTCTGTATATCTACAGCCGAATATGCCGATTCGTTCTGAATGCGTTAGAAGCGTGTTTGTATTTGTGTAATATACGAGACGTCGATTTCTATTTGTATTAGTTTTTCGGATCGGCGATTTGACGTTTCTACAATGGAGCGTTTGCCCGTTTTATTTATTTCAGAATTCTTACTTCTAAGCGTTTTCCTCCGAGCGGATGAAAAGAATTCGGCGAAGGAGGTGGAGTTTTCTATTTTTCGACGCTTTTGTTTTTAGCTTTTCGACGTGGCGCCGACGTAATGTCGTGCTGCGGATATTCTTAACGGAATTGTTCTGGTGAAAGGGACCGCGCGATTCTTTTTCATAGTTATTATGGTCTTTGTTTTAGCATAGTGCCCCTGCAGTTTTTCTTTCTTTTTCCCATACCAGGTTTTTTAACCTATTTGCTCTATTCATAAGGGCAGTTGCTTTGTTTCTCTAGACAAAAATGACAAAGCTAAAGCAAAATTAGTTCAATGGTATGCTACGTACGACATAAAACAAAGTAAGGGTGGAGCAGAACGAAAGTCTGGATGTATCATATGCAATGTGGTCATAAAAGAATATAATCGGGAGGACCACATTTTTTTTTAATTATTAGGTTGGTTTTTCTTCTACAACTGGACCGATTTTGAACCATTCAAAATAGTTCGCCAATGCAAATCGTGGTACAGCTGCATAAAACAAAATATAATCGCTCATGCCGTTGAATTAGCCTTAATTAAAATAAAAATAACAAATATATTATTGGTATTTTCTAGAACAAAAAAATTTAAACTAAATTCAATCTTTTCTAAATCATTTGTTCCCAACAAAATGAAAACTTCCTCGAGACAAAGTTGCGGCGTTCATACATATACCATCGATAACGTAATTACTGTTACAACGTGTAGAACAAAATCAAACAGCAAAGAACAAAAGCGAACGAACACAAAATCTCATACATTCATTATAAAACGTAATTATGAACCGTGTAACACGATCAGACGCCCGGATCGGAACTGCTGGAGAGTTCTCAAAGTAAAGGTGTACGGTGCCGTGCCGTGTGCGCCTTTGTAACAGACGTGGGCGTGCGAAATGCGTGTACACGTACGAGGATGTGTACGCGTGTTGTGTGGAGGAAGTTTTTATTAACGTGAAACGAGCAAAGTTGTTATAGAGTTTGGTGCGCGCCGCAAAATACATAAGTAATTAATATTTGAGGTAAGACCGTACCAGCGCGGTCTCAATCTTCTTCATTGATGCACATCGCCTGTCAAGTAGTCTAAAGCACTTGCTCGTCGTAATATCTATTTAGTTTAGTTTCGAGGAGGCTTCCTAAGATCGGCGCTACGCCTGTTACCGTTTGCTCTAAAGCAGATCCTCCTTTATACAGATCCTCCTGCTTTGAACTGCACGTATACCGGTTTAATTTATTGTTGATGAAGTATAAGTGCTTATTGTTGGTACTACCTGTATAGCGTATTGCAAATATACACAGGTTAACTCCGAATAGAAGCGAGTCGTTGACGAGGTAGTCCCGCGAAAATAAGCAAGAAATTTACTTGGAATTTGAAGGACTTCTAGTTTACCTAAATCTATTCCCGCCAAGCAAGCTTCTATATGGTAACGCTTACGTATAGAAAACTTTAATCGCCTGTTTATATAAATTTGATCTCAAAGACAACCCAAGATTGCCGACGCATCTCTTTGTTCCTTTGTCAATGCCGACGGCATTTGCTAAGAATCACGTTATGCAATTAAATTTTTAAGCAAAGAGAATTTCTGTTCTTTAAAAGTACCAGATTACAGCTTGTGATATGCCATACGAGTTCGCGATCTTACTATTTAACGTTAGGGAATACCTAAAATTATTCTTTTTTTGGGTTGTGTCGTTGTTTAAATACCATTCGGAATTTACTTATTCCTCTTTCAAAAAAAAAAAAGATTTCCCCTTTTCCTAATTATGCAGAACAAGGCAATAGTAGGAAAAGGGGTAACTATTGCAACTATTTTTGGTTCTATTTCAGATGATTCCACTACTACAGTGTGAATCCGGGAATCAAATTGGCACGCCTCGTATACCGCTGCTCAAGCGATGAGTCTAAAAACAGAATTTTGTGGAGCACTAACCAACAGCTTTAGATATTTCCCCCCAAACCTACTCTTATTTATCATGACATTCTTCCTCTGTGACAAATAGGTCTCATGCACCATTTGCTCTAAATTGCTTGTTTTAATACCAGGAAATCTATAGTAAAAGTTTTTTTACGATATTTTGCAACTGAATATCACGAAATTCGTCTTTATCTGCCTTTGTCTGCTTGCTTCCCAATCTGGATTGGAACTACTTCGCAAACATGTGTGAGCATAAAATTGAAACTTAGTGACAAAGTAAGTAAACATGTAATTTTCGATTCGGAGCACTTCGTGACGTATTACCTACGTACATTGTTTCATAGGGTAATATAAACGTAATCACACCGAATATAAAAGCTATATCCTTCCCATGGACATAAACTGAGAAACCTAGATTCCATATATTATACAGGCACTAAAAAGGACCTCGCCTCATTTCGGAAATTACTAAAACGTTAACGCGTATTACAGGAGAAGAGAGGCAAAGTGCGATAAAAATATTAATGATCAAACTCGACCCGTTATAGCATCTCGACGCTACCTTTCTACCTATATTACCTCCGCCCGCCGCGGCATCTCGTTTCGGCGGTTTCTTTTTCCGAACGAGGTTCCGTTTGGCGTCGGTCGCCTTCATGCGGAAAAGCATAAAAGTGTCTATGAAAGTCGCGGGAAAGATATGTATAAGCCGTTAGATTTAAGACGAGGTAAGGTCGTAAATAGCCGGGCAAAACGACACGGTCGTTCGACTTATGCTCCTCGAGAGGAACGAGGAACCAAACAATAAACCGGGCTATATCTTGTACGGAAAATTAAGACGGCATGGCCGCCTCGTCCCACCGTTCGATTCGACCCATCTTTTACAACTGGACGTTAAATTTTCGTTTGTTTATGAAACACCAGACGACGCCCTGTCGTCCGTCGCAACGATCTGAACGAGGATCCGGCCTCAACGGAAATGCGGTCGGGAATAAAATTTATTCTTTCGTGGTTTATAGGAATTCTCGAGTACAGCAAACTTTGCTTGTAGGTCTTTCTTCCTATTACATCTTTCGCAAATGCGTTTTTCTACTGTGATTATGTTTTAGACCAGTGGTGCTTAATCCAATGGGATGTTTGCATGTTTGTTTACCAATCATATTTATTAAAAATACAAAAATTTAAACAAAAAATTCCTCTTTATTTTCGAATTAATTCCTCAACAATTTTGGGGTGCCATTCGTGTTTTCTCCTATCCAAATATGCTCAAATATGCAAATCACGTTCAAGTCAGGAATACTAGAGGCCATGGTATTACCTCCAATGCTCGATTCTCTGCAATTTCTTGCATGTAGTTTTTTGCCACTGTCGCTGTCTTGTTGTAGTGTAAAGTTACGACCAATCAAACAGTTAGATTGTTACAAATTAAAGAAATTGTGTGATTTAGACATATTTTTGTTTATCGATCGTACTTGAGCTGTTTTCCGTGGCTATTATTGTTCGCAAGATTTTAGGAGAACAGATCAAAATTTCCACTGCAGCCTTGTTGCATTTTACAATAACTTGCCGTTTCATTTAACAAGTTTAAACAGGGCTAATTGTGACTTAAACTAGGTTGTATATATTTGTTTGGCGCTCGACTACTCTGTACATCTATTTCTTCTCGCCACTTCTTAGTGCTTCCTTAAAACTAAACTTGTAATTAATGTACATCAGCTTCCAGTGATAAAATGTGAAAGTCCGTGATTTCCTTAGTTTTACGTTTGAGAAACCAAGGACGCGATTGTAATTAAGCGTCTTCTTTAAACTTAATACTTTTTAATGTTATTGTATTTATTTATTTAAAAATATCATTAATTGCCCCCTCATATCATGTGAGTATTAAATTAGGTGATGAATTCCATGCTTTTGCATCCCACAAATATTCAACAGAATTTAATTAAAGTTTCCAACAAAACTATATAAGATAGACCTTACAAACTTACACATACCATCTTCTAAGAATACACTTTTCCTGCACTACACAAATAGCTCTAAGCGAAACCCTTTAAAGCTTTATAGCGTAGAGAGACCCGCGTTTCGAGACAGAAGATTATATACACAGATTCTCGCCGTCCTTTGTATACCAGCCGATCATTAAAATTATTAATTGCATAGTCAAGAATTTGCTCGGCTATTTGTTCACGTTGGCGAAACAGTTTGTAAACATGAATAGCGGACGGAGTGGAACAGGAGATATTTTACACTTTGGTTCTTTGTCCTCGATGCTTTCTCGCCGTAATTCATTAGCGAAACGATAAGTTGGTCTTCTTCACTGGCGCGACGCGAAACAAACGCAGAATGAAATCGGTGCTAAAGTGGCGGTAAAACTTTATTCCCGTCGAATACGTCTCTTTGTTAACACGATCGTTAATTAGTTTTTTCTTCCTTTTCACCTTCACGTAATTAGAATGATAGTTTGCCACCGTTACCAAGTTGAACCAGACAATCGTTTGAAATGTTATTTTTTTTTCACTTTATAAACACATAACCATGTTATTATTATTAGTGTTAGTAGTATTAATGAAGAGAATATAGTAGAAATAATTCGCAAATAAACGGAAATAAATTTTAATAAATTGTTCTTTATTATATCGATGAACGCACAGTTTCGTACATACACCGTATACAATGAACGAATTTATTGATATAAAGAATACATTTATTAATGTCTAATGAGAAATTCCTCAAGTTTGTTTCTCTTCTTACAATGTAAGTTAATAAACGGGTATTTATTATATTGGCAAACAGGCTTCAATATGATAAACGTAGTTTATGGCTATAATAAATATATTCGTTGTTATAGTCATTTTTTTATTGATTTAACAAAACGAAGTCAATGAACACGAGTTATTGAATTAATTTTTTTAAAACGTTGCAGCAGTCGAATTTTATCTTAAATTAAACTCAAAAACAAACGCACAAAGGTACCAATTGTTACTCAAGCAGGAGATCTTATGCTGCTGCAGCAGCCTAAAATATGCCACTCCGACATTTTTCTACTTTTCTACTTCTCTTCTACTTCCGACTTTTTCTACACGGTTATATTTCTTACTATGTATTAAGGTATATGAAAATCAAAGATACTTTTGTTTGCTAGCTGATATATTTAAAAACAGCGCAACTATAAACGTTATAATTTTCCATAATTGAAAGAGGTTTATTTAAATTTTAATTAATTATTTTATGCCTGAAATGGGCTTTAAATTTTTTTAAATATAAAAAAAAATCCGCATTACGTAAAAGTTTCCGTTTCAGGAAAATGGTGGCAATCTTTCTACTGACCAGTATGCGTGAGGGTTCGACCACACCCTACATCCTTCGATCGGTTCTGCCTGGTCGTTCTTCACGCGCGAGGGTGTCCACCCTACCCGCCGCATCTCTCCCCATTTGTATATCACACAGAGTGTAAGCTTAGGACGTCGTGAGACGCTGGGTTATGGCGCGAAGAGGGAGACGGAGCCTATATACGAGCTCCGAGGGTTTGATTCCCGTAGTAAAAGACCTGTATGCTTGCTTAAAAAATTTTTTTTAGAGAAATAATTGAATCGTGTAAAAATATAGTTTGAAAATTTACTGTAATAGTTAGCAATTCCTTCTTCTCTAAGATTCGCTTTTACTCCTCAAAGAAAAATATATTTTTATTTACTTTCTGCGTAACTATTGCTATGTTAAATAATGTTTTTAAATTATCTACTATTCTACTATTTAATTTATCTGAAAATACATCTAAAGTTTAATTTATTATTTGGGCATGCCGGTTTATCTTTAAATAATTGAACGCAACTACATGAACAAGTATAAATTCATAAAATTTCACTAAGTTACATTTAAGAAAAAAATAATTGAATATTGTAAAATTTATATTTAGAGCCTGTAAATAAACATTTTGAAGAAGGAATAAAAGAAGATTCCGCCGAAACGTAAGTCGATCATTATTTAAAGAAGTAAAAATAAACAGGCATACCCAAATAATAGATTAAATTTTAAATTAACAAAGCCTGTTAAAAAAAAAAAAAACTAAGAAGAAAAGTACATAGAAAATAAAGTATATTTCAATAATAAAAGAAAAAGAATGCCGAAACCCGGGATTGAACCGGGGACCTTTAGATCTTCAGTCTAACGCTCTCCCAACTGAGCTATTTCGGCTATACTGCAGCAATATCTGCCAATGTTGAAATTTAAGCAATTTAAAGTCGTTAAAAAAATAAAATGATTAAAAAATGCAATCAAAGGGGTCATTTTTTTTATTTGTTAGCTCAGCTTTTCCGGTGACTGCAATCACCGGAAGTTACCTCTTGCTGCACTACTGCTATTCAATGTTTTTGTGTTGCTGAACTTCAGCAAAGCCTTCGACATGAAATCATAGTCTTCTATTATCTATCTTCATTGAGTTTGGTGATGTGTCGATTGCGCTGATAGAGTCTTATTAATGGAGTAGACAATAGTGTGTGCAACTCAACTATGGGTTATCCTAATTTATCTCAGACAAAGGTGTCCCGCAAGGCTGGATCCTTGGGTCACTTCTATTCTCTATACATACTTATCTCCTGTCAATTTCTATTCGAATATTCTATTCGTTATGGTGTATGGCGATGATGCACAAGTATACGAACCATTTCTTCCATATAAATTATAGGCAGCGGTAATGGCAATACAAGAAAGTTTTGATTATATTTCTCAGTTTTTATAATATGTCTTAATATTGAATTCAGCTAAGACCTTAGCTATTTTATTTGGTAAAAAGCAGACGCAGAAGTAAAAAAACTTTTGAGCCTTCAGAAGTGAGAAATCTAGGTGAGAGCGTCGATAACGTATTTAGGTCCAAATATATTACCAAATTTATTAAAAATGCCAACCTTCAGGATCTTTCTACTCTTTTAGAAATGATTTCAGCGTCGGCTATTTTTAACTATTGTGCCTATTTGCATAATGGATGCCTATATTACATTGAAATCGCCACCGTATCTTTACAATAGAATTAGCGAATGGATATACACAATATTAACATTAGAAATAGGAACTTAATCACTCCGGCCGCCCGCTCATAGCATTGTTTTTTACGAAATCATTTCTACATTCGTTGCTTATCCATCTAAAGAAATCCTCTATCTATGTTTTTAGATGTACCATCCGTAAGTTGCTTTTTGAAACAAAGTACGAGATGGATCACTTTTGGTTCTTTCTTATCATTTTGCATTTATATGTTTTGACTTGCACATGGCTGTGTGTTTTCTTTCATAAGCCATTGCAGAATTTAGGTTCATTAATTTTTTATCCAATATATTTCTTTCTAATTACTAAAGGTCGGAACAGACAGCGCCTATTAGTTGCTGTCCATTTGAACCTCGTCTTTTTATTGCATTTTCTTTTATTTTTCAAATGTTATTTAAAACTCGAAAGTCAAGTAAAGATTATTTTTCTTGTTAAATTAGATTTAATTTCAATTTCATAGTTCCCGACATAAGCACATTCGAATTGCCCAAAACCTTTCAATAGTTCTTTCTAAATTCGCATGAGATATCAACCTAATCTTCCCCTTTTCCTTTTTTCCAGCTACTCCTCTGCGATTTTCCTCTACTTCTGAGGCCGGGCGACATTTTTTGCGCTTTACGGAATCGTAAGCTCCGAGCGTCCTTGATTATAATCCTAGAACTACTTGTCGTGCGGAAGCGCACTTTTACGACCTGTCCCGTTGACAAATAAAACGTACACTTCGACATCGGGGAAGGGCCGCGATGCGTTGCCGTAATTTCGACAGACGACGTCATTCTTGAGAAAGGGAAAAAATTTACATAACGCCGGCTCGTAACTCGTCGAAAATCGAGGTCGTTTTTTCCCGCTTTTCTACCATTTTTCTTTTCTTTTTCGTCGCCCGCTCCTCCTCCTACGCTTTCCTGAATGCTTCTATACTTTCGTCGCGATGCCTATTTTTTCTGCTTCGAACGGGCAGGAGGGCAGACAGCGAGCCAGGCGAACGGGTGGGCATAGGCATGGGCATGGGCATCTAGAAGCGTCGGTGAGTTTTTTCGTTGTCGTTTCTCCGATATGTCAATTCGAACGTCGAAGGCGTTGTACGTGTTAATATTCAGCCCGGCGGATATGTTGGTGATGGACAGAACCGGCTTTAAGGATGCCTAAATATATTTCGTGGAAAAAAAAATTATTCAAGAAGAAAAAGTAGTTTAATCTGATTACACAAGCTAATACATACTTTGGTATTGGCAACGTTAATAAGCGAGACTTCCGGTCTGTTAAAAAAAAATTATTTGAGGTTCGGACAGAAGAGTTTACAAAATATACCGTTGGTTGGACAAAAATCAGTTTATTGAAAATAAACGATTGTACAAAGTACCAAAAGAGTTACTGAACTAATTTATATTTTATTCAGAGATGTCTGTTTGTTGCTATTCCTTCATATCTTCTACAAATTTAACATCTCGCATCTTTTCGAAGGTTCCTTTGTCACAGCAAGCATTAATTTAGGTTTTTTCATAATTTTTACTTATTTTTAAAAAAATCCACTTTAACGAATAATCTAATCTCCGCAAGTATAACTCAAAACCTAAAGCAACGTCAATGCTTAGCATCTCTACCGTCGTCCTCCTCAAGACCAATTATCTGCAATTTAATTAATCCAAAGTAAAACACGGTCCTATCTATATAGGTTTTAAGTTTCCCTTCGACAAAAACATCGCAACGCATAATTCGCGGCCGAACCAGCCCGCCTCCGTCCTTTTCCACCCAACGCTATGAAGGCAAACGCTTGACTCGCTCATACCACGCGCCAAACGGGTCTCGGCCGCCCATCCACCGCCGGCAACCCTTGCGAGTTTGCAAATACCACCGCCGGCCCTCGCACAAGACGTTGCCGGCGCGCATATACAAGCCCATCTAATCCCTATGTTCGAGGAGAGGAAACTAAAATCCATAATCCCCTCACCGCGAGAATCCATAACGAAATTTTAGGTATTTCGTCCCCGGAACTAACTAAGCATCATCAGCGGGCACTTTTATAGTTAATTTTGTAAAATATGTGCGATGAGAAATATTTTCCAAATTAAATATTACATTAAGTACATAAAACGTGATACCTTTACCTGATAAGATAAAACATTTGGTGCAATAGTTTCAGACACTCGGTAGATATGTCTTATATAAAGTTTACCATTTCTTCATTATTTTCCAAACATTATTTGTGGTCTCGAAGGTACATTGTGCATCTTAGAAGGAAACGTCGGCCGAAGCTACGACAACGACGCGGTTTTAGCCCGTATAGTGTTATTGATGACCCCGAAAACCTATGTACCAGAAGCATTTCGGTTAACCATGTGAAAGCAGCTCCTTTTTTCTTCAAAAAAATATTAACTTTTTATAATGCAAACGCATCCTGAAGGTTTCGTACCAATCCGAATTTAATTCAATAATTAGTCATTCCTTTACAACAATACTGTAGATATAACAATGATCCTATGTATCTCATTATGCTTCTACAATCTCCAACCAACAGCAGATTGTATTTAGATCAGATGAAAGAACGTCAAGACTTCGCGATACCCCATCCCCGAAGTTCGGATAAAACGAGGCACACGCTTGCTTCGATCCATCTATCCGTTCCGTTTCTGCTTTAGAGTCGCTACGAGCGTGGCCCACTCAGATCTTTACATCTAGATCTTTACGTCTAACAAACTCACTTCTCGCGCCACGGATTCCAATTTGAGCACACTTTCGCTTGAGGTGATTTTAATGCAGTCAAATATGAAACCGAATCCGACATTCATATTCCGAAGAGACTTATTCTAACAAGCTGAAATAGTCCCGATATTTCCATATCAAACTTATTTGTGTCGAGGAGAAGGGAAACTAGACTTTCGACGGTTGGCGGCAGCGGTGGCGGCTGAGAACTTATTACCGAGATTCGAGCAAACACTTGCGCCCGCAGAAAAGGATGAGGAAGACCGGATCACTTGGGATTTGTAATGACAATTTTTTTCGGTTCCAATATTTCGCGCGCATAGTGATAGAGCTACTTCACTTTACTAGAAGTAGCTCTATTTTCTAAATTAATTTAATTGAAAGAATAATCTGAATTAATGGAAGTAGCAATAGGGTAAATAAGAAACCCTCGCGTTGGCGTAGCATTTTTTTAATGAGGTGAAATTGAAGTTGTTTCTTGGTGGAAACGTATTTCTTTTGTTACGACCAATTCCAACTAGGCCGTTTTTTTCGTCACGGATATTGGTCCCCATGACGTTTTTAGCAACAAATATTGTTGCAACGACGTTTTAGTATTGAACGCGTATATTGAAAACCAAATGATCTTACGCCGTCCAAGTTTTTTTGTTGCGAGAACTACTTTAACAGCGTTCACCTGACGAAACATTTGCATCCATTCCATCTGTTAGGAACAGCCGACTCCAACCACGAACCTACTCACATTACCAAATGTAAGAAAAACTCTGTTATTGTATTAATGTTAATGGTCTCTTTGAAGATTCTTCATGAACCAGACCAATGGCGTCTAACTCAAGTACATGTATGAAAATTATTCTGCTAGACATTGGGAACAAATTTCCTTCCTTGATTTCATTAATGAAATAAAATCGAAGATCTCGGCATTAAAACAACTCTCTTCCTTCAGAGACTCTGTGGCGTAGTTGGTGGCAAACAGGAGGAGTCAAGGAGTTCAAGTTCAAATCATAGTGGTGGTGTCTTGAGATGTTCATTTCATTAATTAAATTTAATTACGTCGATGAAAGTCAAGGAGAACTGATTTTTCAGTATTTGCAGATGGAAGCTAACATATCCGCCAAACTAAATAAAATATTAATCCTTGATATGCAATTAAATGTAACTTCATTCTCTACTTTCAGATGTCTCCCATATCCAGCTTACACTAATGCATTTGTCATCGTGAAAACGTCATTTTTATTCCACTTTTATACGTCGCGAAGATGGTTCATATCTCTCACAGTCTGCAGAAATATAGAAATAATAGGAACGAAGACATGAAAACGACATTTTCCTGTTTTATAGTTCTCTGCGCGACCAAGCGTTTTCCTCGAAAAATTCGCCCACATTTAGACGTGAGCGACTTTCAACTTTATCGTCCGATATTCATCACAATAACAACAGCAGCAGCAACGTCGCGATGAATAATATAAGTCTTTCCGAGTGGGGTTTCGTGCCCGTAAGGTATCGAAGAAACGCAGCGGACCTACTGAATTCTGCCTCGTCTGCTCCGGATAAATTCGAAAACGAACCATCATTCGCTTGGGTCTCTCGCATCTCCCACACGGAACGTCTTCGGATCAAACAGGAAGCGTATACATATAGAAAGTGGTTACTTCTAAGTAAATCGATTAGAATGTGATCTTCGATCCTACAGTTCGAGCGAGCGTAGTCACATTCTAAACAGGGTTATCCGAGAAATAACAAAGGAATTGCGAAACGCCGTCTTAGATGGCAACTTGCGAGGTCAGTGGTTCCTTGTTACGTGAGGGGATTTGTCCTTCCGCGGAAGAGCTTCACATGGGCGAGCCGTGCCTCGTGCTGAATCAGGGGGAACGCTTAGGGCATTAGCATCCCCTTCGTTTCTCTTCTCCCCCGCGTCCAATTCCTCGTCCTATCCTTTCCTGTCCCTTCGTATTAGTGGCGCCGTTTCGCCATGCTCAAACGGATAGCGGCATGGGCCGAAGTTAAATATTTAAGATCGAAAAGTGAGAAGCGATTTAATTAAAATAAGAAAACGGATTTTTCCGGACATTAATTTGATTGAAACGGAACACTTCGTGTTGTGTTCTCTGGTACTTCCTTCTTCGTGAATGCTCCACTTTCGAAGTGGTACGAAAATCGGGTTGGAAGCTTTTAGATGCGATTAACTACACACTAAAAATCGAATTGGTATTAGTCGAGAGTCTATAACAAGGGAACAACGGAAATAACAACAAAATGAGATAAAAAGTAAAAGATCGACTATCCAAAACTAACTAGAATCCATAATAAATTATATAAAAAAAATAGATCTTGGTCATTGCATTATTTTCTGAAATCGAAGCAAATATTTCCAAACCTCATTCTATTCGTCGCCTTAATTCTCCAAATGCAAATATTTATTCTAAGATCTTTAATGTAGATAATGCAGCCATTTGGTTTTCCATTATGTAACCTAGTTTCTCAAACACTGATGACTTTGCAGCCAAATTCTAGTCTGAAACAAAACAAAATAAAATTAGAAATAATGTTTTTATGGGGAAATATGATAAAAAGAAAGATTCAAAGAATTGTAATTAAACTAAACAACAACCACCGACAAAAATTAACTCGAAGCTCCGCCGTTATGTAAAATTAACTCTTCAAGGCCTAAATGGATAAAGATCATTTGTTTTTTTTGGAAATGACTTTGGGACGCTATCCAAAAGCTTATATTTGATTCCGCTTAAACCAATTCAATAATTTGCTCTTCTCCGTCGGCGCTTAATATAGATTGACGTCCTGCCTGATTTTGGGCAAAACTCTTATACGCATGTGCTATGTTGCCCTAAATCACCAAATATTTTCTAAATAATAGCAGAGACCCCCCTGCAGAAAGCTATATCAAATTCAATTCGTTTCTCTTACGGCATTTAACGCAAAAACGATCCGCCTAGGTACTTCTCTAATAACGGAAGCAACATCAATTTCCCCAGACATTCAAATAAGACAATTTATTCACCTCCAATTTGTAAAACACGAAACGCTTGTATATTTGTTGTCTCTCAGTCGTATTCCAATAATTTTAATGTACGACTGCATGCAAACCGTCCGTACGTTTATATTACCGGTGAATTTTATTAATCGCCCCACGTATCTAACCGGGCATTCCATTCCTTCTATCTTCCGCCGCCCTTTCATATTAAACATGTCACAGGGCAACCCGTTTTATTTCATCTTGTTACCATTCTTTTTGATCCTCGAGATAGAAGCGAACGCCCTCTCGCGGATGACATACCCGCGCGCACGAAAGGAATAAAATATGTAAATAAATTAAGATTTTTCCTCATCGTAAGGCGAGCTTCCCCGTAACGGTACGCGTGTATATGTACAATTTATATACATATACACATAGGTTATATTACTAGGATATATTCGTATGAACGTTTGTATATAAACCACGAAACAAAATTCTGGTTTATTTGGCGGAATGGACGCATGAATTTCTCGTCTTCCTGTTAAATAAAATTTCAACTAGGTGCCACGCTTTTCTATTGTTGCAAATTTTATCTTTTCTGAGAATTGTTTAAATATGTAAATGTGATATGCATCTCCGGTGGGCAAGACTTGGGTGTTTCCGATAGAGAATTAGCCAGCGAATCGATTGCGACCAACCAGAAGCCTCTATCTCTCTTTTTTGAGGGTATATCGGGCTTCAAAGCTGAAAAAAGGAATTTTCATTTTAAAGCGGTCGTCGAGACCTTTCGAACCATTTTTAAAATCCTTTCTTGTATATGTTAAATCTGTTTTATGTGCACTTCAGATATGGAACCTCAAGCCTATATCCCGTAGAGGATTATTGATGCTACCAAAGAATTGTGTACCCTCATTAATATGTTTAAAGGTAAGAACTGTAATGTGAAATGCAATTGGTCATAGCCTTCCTAGGTACAAACTCCTTTGTACAAACTCCAAAGTCTCCGAACAATCTCATCCATGCTTAAGAACAGACAGTCGATGCTATGGAATATGACGTTAGTCTGGCCTGTACGGTCTGCTTCTGGAGAAGAGGCTTTCACCATTTTTGTTTTTTTCTTGTTAATGGAAAATCCTTTGTCGTTTATCCATAGTTGAAAGCTTTTGAAATCTTTATCTGCACTAGAGAGAGCTATGACGCGAAGTTGTCCGCAAATATGTTGATATCATTTATGTAAGTAGTTTTGAAGTCCGCGTAGTAGTTTCGAGTGGTTTAAGCAATCGAAAGCTTTAGAAAAGTCTACAGATTTACCACGATCCAAGCTTTCATTCACAGTACTAGCAAATCTGCCGAATAGCTCACACGTTCCTCTATCGCTTCGAAAGCTGTATTGCTATTAAATCGTGAGATGTAGCAGGTTAAATTCATAATAACAATAATAATAATAATAATAACAATAATAATAATAATAATAATAATAATAATAATAATAATAATAATAATAATACAGAATAGGTGTTATGTTGTGTTATGTTTATTTCTAAGTTCCATTTTGAAATCCTGTCTCTTAAAATCCCATCTTCCTCCCTTTTTCCATTAATATTCCATTAAATTCCTTTCTTTCAAAGACCCCCTCTGGTGCCCCTTGAGTTTATATTCTCTTTTTTTGGTCTCTTCAGAATACCTCTTTCATTGCTCTTTTACTAATGCGTGCTGTGTGAGTTTTGTGTGCTTTTGCCAAAAATGTGTTCGAGATATGAACTATTGAAAATAATTGGAAACTTTGATTATCCGTCGCAAAATAATTTTAATGGAGTCTCTTTTTTTAATGTAAAAATTTAATTAAATAAATTATCAAAATGCCAAAATTCGGATAAATCAACTTTTAATATTTTCTGCATATTGATATTAGATAACAACATTTTAATGAATTAAGGTGCAAGTGCACCGTACTTCAGCTCAGTGATCCTCATGTGATAAGTTAGGAAATGGCCACATCTAAGTTGGCTAGATTCTAGAGGGTTTGTATTAAGTATAGGAGAGCATCTTGTATTAACCATTACCTCAACAACGCTCTTTGAGTACAATAAGCTTTTTAGACCTATGAAAAACAAAAGAGATACTGCCTCGTTAAAACAAAATCTAAAACATAGTGCACAAGCCTTAAATGATACCCGGATCATTTTTTATCTATGAAGCGTAAAAACTTACACAGATATATGAATATTAGGTACAATTTACAAAAATATACATGTATGTACATACATACATAGATATGTACATATGTACTAAGAAGAGTATAAGAATCGAGAACACAATAACGTCTCCAGAAAGGTATTTATATTTGCTTTCTCGAGTCGTATCAAGTTCTCCGAATGCCCTGAGGCGAAGCTAACTTGTATAACAGTCACATTCTAACGGCCCGTTCGAAATGTCAACGCCGTCCGGGCGTTGGGACGACTGTGAAAGGACGTGGGCCGGATTTTCGCTCTCCATAAGGGACTCCACTACGTAGATACGTATACGCGTTCCTGCAGCGCTAGGCACAGAGATATCTCGTCGATGTTGGGCGTGAGGAGAGGATGGTAATGTCAGGCCGCGGATAGCGGCCTCGGGGGGTAAGAAAAGTCCCCCGAACGGCACGCCGCCCCCTGGCCCTGTCCCCCTAATACCGGTCCTGCTGCCATTCCCACGACAACGTCAAATGGTCCAAAGTTAGAGAGGTTCGTATACATGTGAACGTCTGTGAGCGTGCGGATACGTATGGGTTGGTGCCTGTCTCCGTGTGTGTGTGCGAATGTGACTGCGAGAAAACGTTTCCCGAATCGTGTGAGTCGTTGTCGACGTCGGAGGAAGAGTTTCGCGAATCACTGAATTTAATCCTTTTGACCGAGTGGCGAAGGAACATTGGCGTATACACACACGTGCATTCTCTACAATAGCGCGTCTGGTAGTGTCAAATATAATCTAATGTAGCGGAATAAACGCGAACGTCAATTTTTTTTTACTTTCTTCGGGAGTATTCTATTGTTTTTCGAGAATTATTAAATACGATTCTAAACATCTTCAGTGGATGTTAAAAAATTTGATTTATTATATTTCCCAGTATTTTATATTAAAAAACGCATTTTCCATGATGTTATTTAGCATTTATATTAATCTGTTGTGCACTTTCTTTTTAAAATCAACGAATTTAAGCTGTAAGCTATGGACGAAATTGTTACTAAAGTTTTGTTTGGTGCTTGTTTTTCTTGTAGGTTTGCAAGTGATTAGCTTGAAGTGTTGAAACACACCTCAAATGTGCGTTAAAACTTGCACAACAATCCTATTGACTGCCCCAAATTTGTTGATTTAATGCACGGAATTTTCTTAAAAATTCGTTTATTTTAAAAAGACGAAACAAAGGACAGTCTTTACTTGTTCATTATTATAATACAACTGCCTCTACTCTACGACAATAATTTCCTAACGCCTATCCAAATGCGCTGATGACTGCATTCTTCTATCCGGCGTTGTCCAAAGCCACTCATGTTATTCTCTATAAGCAATTATATACCATAGAAAGGCTCTTTATTCTACGGGTTACGACCGTCGCAAGTTTCATCTACTGTACCTATATACGGAATTGCGAAACTTTTTTCCTTTCGTTTAGATTAAGAATCTCCAACTTTCATACATAATTTTCCTTTTAATTTTTCGGATAGCTTTGATTCAATTTTTATCTTTCAGTAACTTATTTAACATAGTCTAGATCAACTCCTATATTTCGTAAACATATAAATACGAAAATTCATCTCTCTAACATAATAATACAAAAAGAAAAACAAGAATATTTTCTCCGGCTATTGCACCAGCATCTTTGACACGAGGAAGTACACAAATCTTCGCAATCGCAACTCCATGTTACAAAGGGAACCAAATCGTCTAGAACGATATGTATAAAGCCCCCGGAGTGAAGCCGGCTCTCTCCGAGCGACGGCTGAAGAGATATGAACGCGCCGGGAACACTTCCTTATCTATTTCTAAAGGAAAACAAGAAAAATTGCGTCGGGATGATAGGGGAGCTCCTCCAATACAGAAGCAGAAATGCTGTCTTCGACTTAATAGTAAAAATGTGTCTACAACGAATATATTCGGTATATTCTAATCAGGAATCTGAGAGCTTGGATTGACCAAAGAAAATAATATGTAAGGAAGCATGATATTGTCATGAAAATTAATCGTGCGGATCAAAAGAATCCTAAACATCACACATATGCTTCCCATCTTAATTTGGAAGCAAGCAATTCCAATTATCTAGAAGAAAGCGCTATTGTTGTCATCTTCATTGAGGGATAATCGTCTTGCTGCAAACAATCCATATGCACAATTACTGGCTGAAGATGCTTTAACTTGAGACTTCACTAACAAGATAATACCATCTGCAAAAAGGAGACTTTTGTCAATGGACATGTTCTAAAAAGAAATGTTAATATATGCTAAAAATAGTTGAGTGTAGGCTTTCACGACCGCAATCCATAATAGAAATGTCTTTCGGGTGATGTCGCGTAGTTAAAATTTTTACTTGACGTTTCGCTGACCATGCTGTCAGCTTCTTCAGAAGATTTCTAAAGACTCGTGTCGTTATCTCTTCCATAACCGTTTTGCTGAATCCTGTCGTTCATTGTATGACGACTCCGTAGTGGTAACTTTCACTCCTTGGGGAGACCACCGCATAACCTACAGCGACGTTAAGGTATTAGCCAGGACCAGCCACTACTACCTGAGGATAATACGCGAATCGGTAGGAATAATAAAGAACACCATCACCTTCAATCGCGAAGACGGATACAAGATTAGCAACACGTGGAAGTTACCACGGAGTCGTCATACAAAGAACGACGCGATTCAGCGGAAAGGAACGGTTATGGATCAACAAAGCGGAACAGAAATGGGATATATAACGAGGAGCAGGAGTCTTTAAGAAATCTTCTGAAGAAGCTGACAGCATGGTCAGCGAAACGTCAAGTCAAATTTTAACTACGTGACATCACCCGAAAGACATTTCTACTATATGCTAAAAAGTTCCATTATAGATCCTTGCGGGACACCAAACTGGACGCGAATCTTAGAAAACGTTACGCCATCTACACGAACCATCTGATATCTATTCGTGAGATATGACTCAAAGTAGCTCAAAGATAGTTGGTCAGAATTATAAAATTTTAAACTTGCATCCTCTTCTTCAATAACATCAGAAGTAATCGCGTCAACAGGCCGACCTGGACGGGGATCATCATCCAGTGATTCTCGACCATATTTAAACAATTTTAACCATTCGACTTTGAAGGGCAATCATCTCCGTATACAGCCAATTTTATATCTACTCGATATTCATCTCGCATCTGTACTTATTTTTCTTTCAAATTCAAATGCGGCAAATAATATTATGCAACGCCGAAGAATTCATAAAGAGCCAATACTGTCTTCGTAACAGTAATGAGGATAAATTTTATAATAGAAACGAACCATTATTACAGTAACCCAAATCAGATTATCCTTTCTAGCTTTCACCTTCACTGCATAGAAATTCAATTAATAACCCTTCGAACGCTTCAACGACTTCACTAACAAATCCGATAGGTATTTATAAATTGTGGCCCCCTTATTTCGTTTCCCATTCCCATCATATCCGTGCATCTATCAGAAATTCATATACATACATCACGTGAGTACAGATCGTAATAGTATCTCTTCCGATAGCGAGTTTCAGCTTAAACGCAGCGTGAAGGGTTATAAAAAGGATCCTCACGCGCATCTAAAACTCCTCTTTCTACCTATTACCTACCGTAGCTACCGCAGGAACCTACCTAACCTGCACCTATATACGCTTTACCACCAGAAGCAGAATATATTTCTTCTTCTACTATAACGGCGGCAATATATTGTATATAAATAAGGTTATTCGCGATTTCGGATGGCTTTTCATGTGTAGATCAGAAAATAGATACTACATTTTACTCGAAGCAAGTTATCTGACATAATCGGATTGAAGGAGCACGAGAAAAGATGAAGAACTGGGGGTGGTGTGGGCGGCTGAATGGATATAGACGTCTTTCGGATTAGGAATCGGATATGTACCGTCTTACGAAGTATACCTAACATCAGATTTTATTTGATTTCAACTTAAATATAATTTGCTTACTGCCAAGACTCGAATATGAGGTATGTAACGGTTGAGTGGAAGGTATGTATAAGGTGGGATGATGGATCCCGGTGTTGTTGACAAGACGTGAAGTAATTCAACGCGAATATCATAAAATATTGGGGTTTAAATGAAGCCTTGAGAGCATCTAAAAAGTTGCTTGAAGAAAGCGAATAAGTAAGCTAAAATAGATGTACATTACTATTTTTATATTAGCTTAATTTTTTTTTCATCACTATCATCCTTCAGATTACGAAATTCAAGGAATACCATTGAAATGTCGCGCTTTAAGGGACAGAATGAATCATTTTAAGACAAAGAATCTAATCTCAATCTCCTGCCCATCCATCAGGTTCCTTATTTCCTGGTTCATGAGTAGTCTATATTTCTACCTCTCTTCTTATGTCTTCTTTGAACCCATTATTATTCTCAACATTTTACGTTCCGTTATTCGTACCTTTTCTTAATCTTTCTGTGTGGAGCTCATTGTTTCCGTTGCGTATGTTACTACTGGTTTAACTAATGTTCTGTAGACTCTTATTTCGTGAATTTGCAAAGCGTTTTGTCTTCAAATGGCGGAATGTTTCAAAAACAAAGGAGAACGCTTTAAAATTGACAACGCATTCAAAGTACAAAATTCTGTCTTAGATGGCGAAACTGCTTTCTATTTTCTCTTTCAAAAAGAAAAAAAAAAAAAATGAAAAAAAACAGTTTTGCCGTCTAAAATAGAAGTTTGAAGTGTATTTGTATGTATTGTCAATTTTACGCTTTGGTGCCGGTAGCTATTGATGTTTTGTTTTGTAACAAGTGAAGAAACGAAAAACAAGTGTTATACGAAAGATGTCATTTTGGCATTTTGCTTCTATTATCGTATAACATCAAGCGAACGAAGAAAATATGGATTATCTTTTCTGTTCCTAACGTTCGAAGAATATTGCGCAACATTCGCATCGAAAAACAACATTATTTGTATTCGGTCGCCTTTAATCTTTTTCACCTCTCCCCCATCACGGTTATCTAAAAGGGAGAAATCTTCGAAATCCCAAGCACACACAAATGTCAAGGATTCTAGAGCGATTTTTTATCATCGACAATTCCGTTTTCCCGACTACTACAACAACTCCGGCGGCGGCAACGGTGACGGCTAAAGAAGGGGGGCGCTGCTGCTGCTGCCGCTGCGGCGATGTCGAAAGTTCGACGCCACCAAAACCCGAAGGAGGAACGAAGACGGCGAAAGAGAAAGCTAGCGCGAAGAAATCCTGTATTGTAAACTGGTGGAAACTCATTGCGCCATCACATTCTAAACGAGCGTGAGTTTATCTTGATGGCAGCAATAAAATACGTCACATGCAAATGTTCGTCCTCGTCGTCGTTGTACCACCGGAGAAAACGGGCCGGCGGGGAAACGGGAGGGGTAGCACGCAAAGAGAAGAGAAGAGAGCGCAACATCCCGGGTGTGGTCACAGATGCCTCCTCCAAGGCTTAATTTAGTTTCGAAGTAGTTTGCGAACCCTCCGCATCCTCATACTCGCACCAACACGCCGAAATACACACATACATTCGCAGGGAATAAACTAGAGGAACCACGCGGCGATCGGGCATAGGGAGCTGGGCGAGGGAATGAGCGGGACAACGGCGGTAGTACGAAATTGGAAAATTTATGTCTACAGAAAATAAAGAGGGTTTGCAAGACTTCATAATGTATTTCCGGAATTTGCGGATAACATTTTACTTTTAAAGTGGATGAAATTTTCATTGCGCCCTGGGTGTGTTGGAAGCCGGCGACGCCACCTACCTAATCTGACCGCCTCATGCTCGTTTAATAAGGTTAATACCGCGCTAAGTCGCTGCGATTACTATAAGGAAGATTTTGGGGAAATGAAAAGGAGCCATTGCCTTATTGCTGATGTAAGGGATGTAATAGGATGTTGTTTCTTGCAGTAAGAAGGTAGAAGACAACAATATAATAGACATTTCATTTCAAATAAGAAATTTTTGATTTTCTATTCTTCCCACGACTTAAAGTTCTTTTGGCCAAAGCTGTGTATGCTTACGCGTCAAATGTACACTAATTAAGGCAGTCACAGATTCGAATTCTATCGTCGTCTTGAGATTTTTATTTCATTAGTTAAATTTAAGTACATCGGTAAGAATTTTTTTTTTTTCTCTTTCTTCTTTTGTTTCGCTAATTTCGTGATACCCCACACTGTGCATTGTATTTAAAATGAGAAAATTGATAACCACTTCCGGTTCAACCGGAAAACCATTTCCGGTTCAACCGGAAAACCATTTCCGGTTCAACCGGAAGTGTGATGCTAGTAATACTATAACTACATCATTAAGACTTCCAACTAAGGAGTTTCGTGAAATACTCTGTACATCAATTTTTTTTATAATGTAGATAAGTACTTCCACGATCGCCCATTTAATTAAAACGAGTACAATTTCTTCTTATTTTCTTGAATAAATTGAATTTGCAAACTTGATTTTCTAAGAACAAACGAAATTTCAAACAAGTATCATTTTCCAATCCGTCGCCTAACTAAAAGTTCCCGAAAGCCATCGACAGTTTCCCCGTTAACAAACATGCTCACATAAATCTATTTCACATGTATATGATTTTTCCGGCAAACGACAACGTAAGGAGAAACGTTATTGCTCCCGAAAAAACTTCACTAAGAAAACAAACCCGAGCGCCGTGTTTGCATTTAATAAGTCTACTTCGAAAACTAATAAAATATCGGTGTTCGGTGCTCCAACGGCACTTCTCAACTTTTCAATATCCGATAATATTAGTTGGGAAACGTGCAGGTAACAGGCACTCGTTTTGTTCGTGCCGCAAGTCCCGCTCCAATCGGCCAGATTAGCACTGCCTTCCGATCCGATACTCCGACACCGACGTCGTGCACGGGTTCGCTGGGCCGTCGCGCACAATGACAGGATTAAACACTCATCCCATTGCAACACATAAGATGGATTATTATGCTTTGACACCCGTTGAGCTACTATCATCATTAGCGGTTTACTTTTTAATGGTCGGATGAAAACCGTGTAACGCGTGAAAAGAAGAGATATAGACGGATAGATGGATATAGACACTTTTATTATCTATTTAGGATCTCAAAGCGGTGCTGAGCGAGCGCGAGTTCGGTGTTTGCTGCTAATTTAATCGTAAATCCGAGCGAAATGCACTTATACGTTGGTATTGGTGCAGTTACTTACAAATGTCGCTTTGTTTAGGATCCATCCCGAATAAAAGAGGGAAAATATCAACCAGATCTTTGGTTTAAGCCAGTGATGCCAATATACTCGGTAGAGTTGGGGTGAAATATAAAGGTGTAGTTTTAACTTTTAGTTAGTAAGTTTATCCAAGTGTGTGGCAAAGACTGTTATTCAAGAAAAAGGCTGCATTGAGCCTAGGAAACAGGAAAACGTCGCTGCAGGGTAAATCTGACTAATTTGGTGGGTGGTCACCCCAGTTGGAGAATTTTTGTCATATCGACCACTGAAGTGTGAGACGATGCTTTGTCTTGGAGGAGCAAAACTTTCTCGTTCTTCAAATGCGGCCGTTTTTCCGCAATTTCCGCTTTCAGCTTATCAAGAAATGATGCGTCGTCGATTAACACCATGATTTTCCCAAAAACCAGTCGCCATTGCTTTCCTGTCCCATGGAGAACCGTCTTCGCCTTCCTCAGGGCCAGTCCACTGTTTCGATTGTGCCTTGGCTTCAGGAGTGTACTGGCGTATCCAAGTTTCATCTGCACCTATTAATCGACGTCAAAATTCCTATTTATTTCACTACTGTTAATTTAATCCTTGATACCTTTTTAGAAGATTTTTTAAGTCATCCACTTAAGTAATTATTCTACTATTTTTTGTATTTAAAAAATACCGAATGCCAGCATAAATAAATTTAGTATTTTCTAGATACGCAATACCATGGATAGGACGTGACGTCTTATTTTCTAATCACCTGTCTGTTCCAATGCGCGCAATATAATCCCTAAAAGTGAAAAAGAAGACAGACTTAAGGGAAGGTAATGAAATCTCCAGGTAATCCCAGAAATAGACTACTTGATCTTCGGGAAGGGAAACTGATTTTAATTATCTGTCCTCTCTTGTATTCGCCGCGCCGGATCCAATTTCGAAGCTTCCCAGCGATCGAATTTAGAACTTTGGATGGACTGATATAAAGTAAATTCCCTAAAGATAAGAAGGAAAGGAGAGTACGCCTCAGATGTTAATAAATTATTTGCCGTTATCGCCTATTTTTGGGTAGTTGATATTCTTGTATTTCGGACATGATTAAAACTATATATTTAAACGATTTACGTATCACACCCTGTTGAAATACATATATTCGGGCTTCATTTTCTTAGAGTATAATCATCCGAAAGCGCTGACAAATAGAGAAGCAATCATCTTCCTGTGTACTTGAGCACTAATTAGGAAATTACCAAGTTGATTGCTGTAGAACCTTCACGTATTAGGAACCTTACTTCTCTGCATGGTAATAATTGGTTATTTCCTTTATTTTAGAACGTTTGATTGAAGTAGTGTGAAATATGTATAAATACATACATCCAACGTAAATGGTAAGCTATACGACCTTTCAAGTTGTTACACAGACCTTTATACAACAAATATTCAGGATTGCTGTAACTTGACGAGATACGTTTCTACATATTTAAATAAGCTGTTAAAAGTTAGATGTTAAGGAGAAATTAACAAAATTCTTTCAGCATAGCTTCAAGCATAAGAAGCTTTCCTCCTGTATTTGCTAGTTTTATAAACCAAAGATTTGACGCAATTGATGTCCGTCTCGGATCAATTAATTAAGCTTGTGTGGTGCGGATTTTTTATTTTTTTTAATTTAATAATAAATTAATAATAATAATTTAATAATTTAATAACAATACGCTTTAATATTGATAAAATTAATATATCTTTTTTTGATACAAAGAAGTGTACATATATGTCACATATAGGCAGCTCCTCCGTAATGCCAGGGTTTCCAGGTTTCTGCCAGTAACATAAACAAGAGTTCAGTTTGTTGTATTATTCGTCTCCACATTTGGATCTTCCAACACCAGGTCAGTGGCGTCTCCAATCATTTTTATAATTTATGACTCGACGACAACGATCCAGACACCTCCCTGGGATACTTACCAATATCCTTTCTTATTTGGGCATTTCTTACCAACATTCTCAAAATTATGAATTAATGGCGGTACAGCTGGCTAGCGCTCCGTATAGGTCAGAATTGGTTGTTTGTAAAGTAGAAGCTTGATCTCCACGCCCATACAAATTTAAAAAAAACAACTTACTTCTTCCTTCGATAAATTTTCCTTGTAAGGCTTCTATAGTTGGAGTTCGTAGGTGCATGTCATCTAAGATAATTAGCTTAAACATTTGCCAAAAGAATTGAATTAATTATGTTACAGTTTACGCCCATTTTGGCACGAAGATTAAGAAAAGAATTAATTAAAGACATAATAACAAGTAAAATAAATATTTGAAAAGCACTCAAAATTTAAAGCTAAAGTATTGAACCAAGATGGTAAGAAAACGATGGTTTTTATATAATACATCGACAGGGAACTGAATTTTGTTTGGCAATTAGGAAATCTTCTAAGTTCGTTATTTATTTTGCTAATCAATGTATTTTCGATCTAATCCTAGATTAAAACTTAGTCGCAGTATTTTTTTCCAAAGACTTGTAAGATTTCATTTAATGATTTCTCCGTGTATCCGTAAGAGTGCTGCTCTTTTTTTTTAACCACTTCAATAGACATCCACGAATTTCGCACCTTGCCAAACTAGACATGAAGGGAAAATTCCCATTCCGGTCATCATAAATTTTTAACTGTATTTTCGTATATGTTGAATGGGATGAATCTATCTGACTCGACACTTTACGATAAACGTTATTAAACAAACACTATTTAATTAAAAATATATAAAACATTAACTTTCGCAATTTGCAGAGATTTCTTTAGCTTATAGAAATTATTGAAAAGTAAACATTTTGACTATTTTTACGTCTCTGCGCTTTTGGCGTTTGTATTCTATTATTTTCTTCCGATTTTAACACCATTCATGCTCCACCGCGACAGATAACAATGAAGTTAATCAAACAAACTTTTCTATTATCGATTTATGTATATTTTACGATCCTCCCGACACTCACGGTGGCGACACCAATTGTATACAATCAAAAAAAAAATGACGCAAGAAGAAGGGAGCACAAAAGAATATCAACGGTTTATAATGTATGTACGCTGCTTGGGCTCCAATCGGCGTCGTCGTCACCATCAATCCATTATTGATTATCATTTGGCTGAGAGTTATGACATTTACAATCGTGACCGTGAATATATCTAGTTAAGCATTCATACAATGCTAACAAAGCGAGGATCCCATTTATATCGCTGCGCGTATATGTATTTGGTTGTACCGGTATGAAAAGGTTCGTAAACCTCGAAATTAAAATATACACTACCAGCCGAAAACAGTTTCCTACCTCTACATGTAGGCCATAGGAATTTTAACCCACTTTCAAAAATGAATTTAAGGACTTCTTTTGTTATTAACAAAAATATTAAGAAGAATACAAACTGTATTTCAGTACCAGGCGTTTAAATCTTGTGAACGTGAGAATTGAAATTAGACATGAACGTTAGCTGGTCGTATGCTCTTATCTTCTTAAACAAATTTCAATAAGAAAGATTTTTAATTTTTTCTCATATTTACAAGATTTTAAATCTTAAGATTTTCGCTTTCCTGTACCTAATAACAATGTTCTCGGTTGAAACTAAACATGTTCCGGGGTTGAACCGTGTCATGTCGTTCAAACCCGGAACACGTTTAGTTTCAACTGACTCTGGCCGTGGAAGCCTACGTTTTTATTTTAAACAATGTTCTCTTTTAATCTTTCAACACATTTCAGTGAGTTCATTAGCTTAAAGATGACTTTCTGGAGTCGAAATCGATAGCACTAGTAAGAAATAAATAAATTCTTCGTATTTATTAAGAAAACCAAAAGTTAGAAAAGGCAAAAAATATTTATTCATCGAAATACAATTCATTATTTTATATAACAAGTGTCAATACTTCAAATTGTTGTCGATACCACTGCTGGCGTAGAGGCAAAGAAGTCTCGACAAGCGTTTTCTACTTTTTGAAAATTGTCAAGGTTGCGACCGCACAAAAAATGTGCCAGCGAACGAAGCAACCCATAAACAGATGGAGGATCATCTTGACTGTGGGGGAGATAAGACAAAACTCCAACCCGTTCCGTATTTTGAAATCTTTCCTGCGCCAAACGGAATCTGTGGCCCGGAGCATTATCCTGGTGCACCAAAATTCTGTTTCTGTTCACGGTACTTCGTGAATTCCATATAGCCGCTCCTAGTCTTGCCTTTACAGCTCTGCCTTCAAGGACCAACTCAAAGTGCAAACCCCATTAAAATTCTACCAAACGCACGGCACGACATTTTGCCTAAATCGATCTTGACGAATGACAGAAGGTGCTTTTTCTCTTCCCGCAACCCATTTTTATTTCGTTTGGATTATGTAAAAAATTCACTTCTCGTCACTTCGCAATCCAGTTTGTGGCTCTAGTTATTACATTTGTTCTCCCCTAACATTTAAGAAAGAATATAATTTCCCTTATTCCAATTTTACATTTTTTAATTTAACATTTTTAAAGGAGAACAAATACTTATGATCGGTAGTGTAAATCCTTCCGTATCCTGCACCCTTATTTCGCAAATACAAAGGTGGCCCGGCGAAACTGGGATTTTTGCATACAAACCTCAGTTATATATCAACATTCGCACAACAATAGTTCCAGCGCCCGTAACGCAAGTAGCACATCCGCAACCCTTTTTTGCATAGCTCCTATTTTTTTCTCAACCCTTTTTTTGTGTATGCCGTCGCGTCCCGAAAATTCCCACCCCGGAATAATGTATGCGACGTTCTCTACCCCCGTCGGCTCTGTCTTCAGGGTGTTTTTTTCGCTATTATTATTAGTACGCGGGCTATAGGTAACCCTTTCACCCTAGAACATGACACCGAACTATTATTTTCGGCAGACACACAACAATGAACTACGGAAAAAAAATCGGAACAAGCGAACTGTGTCAAGATTTCGATGCTCCTCCGATATCGGATTCTGCATTCTACGTTCGACCCCTTTTTTTTCTGTATTCGTACGTGCAACGTGACGTAAGTGGATGTGTGTGACCTTTGAATTAAATTATAATAATTTTTTCCCATTACACATCAATACTTTCGATTGCATGAATGAAATAGGAAAAGGAAGGGTTACGATGAGGAGAGCGTCAATGTCAAGATGGGTGTTTTGATGGTTGCGATTTTTATCTATATACGAACGCTTAAAGCGAAATAAGGTCAACGGATTTTATGTGCAAACATTGCACCAAAAGCTGCACATTCAAGAGGAAGGAGTTGATGACTGTATTTAATCTTTAACATAGGGAAAAAGGAATTAGAACAGAGGATGTGGTATAGTATCGTGCATTTTAAAAGGACAGATTTGGCAATCAGATACAATTTTTCTTTGCGAATAATGAGGCAGATTTAAATTAAACCCAAATGGTTATCGCGTGTTTTTTAGCCCATTTTAATCTTAGTAATATCAACGCTCAAAGCTATCGAAAATAGTCAACAAAAAATTCACAGGCAATCATTCAGGAAGGATTTCGTGACAAGAAAGTCACTCTTTCTTGCTGTTTCATGGCTCCGCATTTTCTCGAGGAAGTACAGAATTACGTGGTTATAATTGTAGCTGTTACTGTCGAACAAAAGCTGCAAATTCTCGTTTCTATATTGTGATTATTATTTGGTTAATTATTTAGCGCTTCACCTAAAAATAACGTACATTGTACACCTCTAAATTGAAGTTCTTCACTTAATTAACTTCTGTGGCGGAAATGATCCGTCTCTAAAATAAATACAAATATATTTTTTTAACATTTCGTACTTCGTCCGAACATACAATTGTTAATGATCATCTCCAACCGGCATCTTCCCCAAAATACTATTGATTCGAACGCGGAGTAAGTAAACTAGCATTAAGCGGCTTGATGTCGGACCAACATCGCAGGAACTCCCTCGTTCGCGATCGGAATAATAATAAGAAACCCTCGATCTTCCCCCCAACACACACACACACACATACACATGCAAGCCAATACACCGCGTTACATCGAACGCAGAAGAGTGGAAGCAAAGTAAAATATCGCAAACCGAAAACGTTAGGTGCACGTGACTCGCCGATTGATTTTATTTTACGCGAAAAAGGGAAGAAGGAAAGGAAGGACTAAAGGCACCTACCCACGGTAGAAAGTCGTGCGGCGGCAGCGCACGAGGACGCGAGCGCCAACGAAAGAATTGAAAATCATGGACTCGCGACGACTACGAAAATGTTATATATTTTATGCGAAATTTTATAATGCGCGTCGCCCGCGGAATGGATTTGAACTTCGCCAACAATGTAGTCACGACGTGTCTTCGTCTCCGGCTTCTTCAACCTACTTTTTGCAAGGTTCGCCGCACGTTCCTATTAATTTCTTACCTTGTGCGGCGCTTATGGAATAGGGATGCATTTTTTACGGAATCATATCGATCGTTTGAACGACGAAGTTGCGAATTATCTCCTTTTGATAAAGAATAACTTAAAATGAGAGCATTTAGAATTAACGAGATTAAAAAATATGAGGGTTGCCAACTTAGAAACCTTTGTTACAGCAGCTATTACATAATAAACAAGATCTCTTATTGTTCTAACCTTAATTCGAGGGTCGTCTAGCACCATTTAGTGAACTTCTCTAATATTACCGATAATGGATGCAATTTTTGGCGGTTACTGAATGAAAGACGACGTGGACGTCATATGTACTTTGACATCTTTGTGACATTCCACATTATCCAATATACATTCCATCAAACGCATTTCACCACTTAGAAAGGCCGACAGTAACCAAGAAATGTCGGATTGTAGACGACAATTCGACAAACTAGTAGCGGAGTTAAAAACTACTACGGATGCGATAGTTAAACAGGCGAAATTGAAGATCGACGGTGCACTCGCGGAGTATACCAGAAAAGTAAAAGCCGTATGCGGTGAAGCATTTCAAAGTCAGATGAGCGACAATATGAAGAGGGTACAACAGGAGGCAAGTCGTAACTTGAATAATATTAACAAGAATGTCGATAAATATGTTGATGATCTGAGACAGTACACAAAATAAAAATTAAAAGCCATTTAACTTTGAAATTTGCCTTTTTAACTTTGACATTTTATTTCTGGTCGACAATCAATCGAATTTAATAATAAGTGTAGGAAAGCTAATTCCATCAAGAACAAATTGTTTTATTTTTTCACACCGTGACAGGGTACTCCACTTAGTCCAAATTGATCTTTATCCTCCTATTGACATCTGAACGTCCACCTTAGCCTCAAATGTTTTAGAATTGGTTATTTAATTTTTCTCACCAAAGCAACGTGATTGTTATTCGAAGTAAGCCCTTACAGCAATAATTTGATCATTCTCTCCTTCCATTTCTTAAAGGCTACCAACCGATCTTCCTGTGGAATACTTGCAAATTCCCGATAAGGGGCCATATCAATTACTTAGTTCGACGAAAATCTCTTCAATTATTCAATTATTTTTCTAACAGCAGCATTATTTTCATCGGCGATGGTCGTAAGAGGATATCCTGGTCCTTTCTGATGCCGAACAAAGCTTCTTTTGATTTTCAAAATCTTTGAACCATCTTCTCGTTAAAGGTTGAATCTAAGCTTCCCTTGCATTCATCAGTGCTTAAACCTTTTTTGAAATTATAATAAATCACTTGTATTAACATTTAAACAAATGAAAATCTTCGATTCTAATAAACGCAGAAACCTCAACTCAGAGCCCTAAATAACAATGTATGTTTTGCTCCTCACGGTCTACTAAATCTTTTTACTCTCAATAATATCGGCTTAATCCTGGCTTTTACGTTTCCCCTGGTTTGGCCTATCGTAAAGCCGCTTGTTAAAATACAAGGATAACATTTTTCAATTTTTTAGAGAATATTCGAATATTGAGTTTCCCGAGCGAAAGGGAATTTAAAGCAGCTACAGTGGGTTGGTTTCAAACATTGACTTCGCCGTCGAAAATCCTAAAACACGACCGATAATGCTATTATGATAAACATATCCGGGAAGTTCACGGTAAAGGTCCTTTCACCTTTCAACCTTATAACTTAATTCCAGGCTTCCGAATATTTCCAATTAATGAACCCGATGGCGAGGTGTCAGCAACCCGTCGTGATATTTTGACGTTAACCCCATCGACGCCTCCCAAAAGACCCGCCGAGCTTCCCGATACACCGGAACGGAAACGTTTACAGTTAAAACCTGCGTACCTTCTATATCCAACCCTTTCTCGCTCCTTATACCTTCGGCGAAGATTATTCCTCCCTTAGCACTACTTTTGCGAACCTATTTCCCTTTCTCTGATATATACGCGTCAGGTATAGGTAGTATATACGTCGTGGAAACCGTCTCATCCGCATATTATTTAGGGAGGAAATAGGGTATACTTATTATGCGACATTTTAATACTGGGTACGGTAAGATCATGCATATTCAATAGAGAGAGTTCTACTCTGTACGGTACTTTTTTCGCACGCCGATTCTCAATTTAATCTTTAGGAGCAAAGGAGGCAAGGAGGTGCCGCCGCTGTTTGTTGTACGCGAAGCGTTGCTCGTGAATGGAAATCCGCCGAGGGGGTTTATTTTAATATTGTGTGTGTATCGAAGAATCGATTGTGATCTGAATATAGGAAGGATATAAGCTTAGATCTTTATACAGTACGTTCGATAGAGGTTGGATTTTCATGTGAACATTTTTTGAAGATTTAATGCTCTTATAGGGTAAGTTATTATTGTTAATTTCGCAAAGAAAAACGGAGAAAACATATTTCTGGTGATTTTGATTTTGTTTCTTCTTCTTCTAGGGAGCTATCGATTATTTAGATTTAAAATATCAATTAGTGAGCCGTTGGGAATTTTACCAACACAAAGCTCTCAGAGATGAAACACAAAATCTATGTTTTATTTTTGTAAATGTAGCAACTTAACAAATAACACCAACATTGCTTTCATCATCAACACGAAATTGATCACTAAGCAGACAGTTTAACTTACTTCTTTTCGGTGTTCTGTAAACTATTAAAAAGACAAATAATTCGGCTTGCTTCCTTTTCCGATTTTGGATTTGGCTTTCCTCGTACGTCTTCCGTTGTATTGAATAAATAAATATAATTATTACATGGGAGCTCGCTAAAATTAGGTCACCAAAACAAAATCCGCGCCGTCTTCTCTCAGAATTATTTAATTATGAATTTAGCGCGCTCCTCGGGCGCTAGACGCTAGGGGGTGCGCAGTATACATTGTAATCTTTTCGGCGGAACGCTCGAATGCACATGAATAATAGAATGACTTCATACATCAAGGCGTAACGGTCTTGCGAATATGCGGTTAACGTAACATTTATGATGGCAGCAATAATGTGCAACATTTACAGGAGAAAGAAGAATTATTGGTGCTTCCTAAAAGATTCAAACGAGGGAATAACTAAGTTCGAAGTAAATGCGATTTATAAGATAAATTTAGCATAATACGAAGATGATCAAAATTAGAACATGGAAAGGTAGAATAGAAAATTTCCAATTTTCAAAAATTCATTTCACCCACTCAGATGATGATTAAAAAATTAAAAATGATTAAAATAATTAAAATTAGAAGAACATGGAAAGGGAATAATTCTCAACGCCAGCATAAGAATCAACATTTGCAAGAAAGGACTGGCCGCTTGATGTATTTCACTTTTTTTCTTGTCTGTTCATTCAAATGAACAATGCGTACAGGTAGAATAGAAAATTTCCAATTTTCAAAAATTTTTACCCGCTCACAAACAGAGTGCTTTTCCGCAGAAAAATGCTTCGTACATCGGGATTATCCCTTGCAATGTAGCCTCTATTACCAACCCCATGTATTGTATTAAATCTAAGTTTATTGATTTGCAATTTATTTTAGATAAATGCCTTTTTTACCCTGTTCCGAACAGGATCGAGCTTGTAATAGCGAATCTCATATTCTGTGTAGTCTTTCCTACTTCCTCGCATAATATTCGAAATAAATGATTTATATTTTCCTCACGTGCGAACATAAAACCTACGAACCACCGCAAAACGTCCTAATTATACGATTTAAATTCGTCCATTGCGTCTGAATCCAAAATGACCGCGTCATGGTGGAAATGCCCAAGGGATAGTAATCCAGGCGAAGGCGGAGTCTCCGCGTCCCACACTCATCCCCCTTCTTCGTTACATTCCCTCTATACAAACTCTAAAACGCACCACCGACGTATAATATTATACAATCTATATACATAGGTATAGGCACCTATATACCCCGCGTATCCACCCCAATACGACGCGTACGGTGGGGGCGCCGTATCACTAAAATATCCCTTGTGACCTCGGGCTAAATTATACGAAGATGCATCGAGAAGCGGAGGAAGCCAAAATGTGATATGATTCAGAAACTCCCAATACTTGTCCATTAAGTATTTTATGGCGTCTGATATAGGATCAAGTAGACTACTTATCTGACGGCAATATTTTCGTTTTATGCGGCCGCCGGTACAATAAAAAAACATCCTCGCGAAAGAGGATATCTTCCTTACTTTTATACAATGGGGAATAGGAACCTTTCTAAAATAGGAATTGCGGTATAAATAATTTATGAGACGTACCGCCTGTTTTGTGCGATAATATTAGGCACTTTCAATTAAGTAGGCGGTCGATAGCTTTGAAATTCTTGACTCGTCTTTAGTAATAGAGCTTACTTGAATTCAAACGTTGATAGCAACGTACTTCTTCAATTTTTCAATTTTTTAAATGTATTGAATTTCTTTGTACAATTTCCACCAGCAATGCTATAAAAAATATATTGAAAAAACTGCTCTTCATTGTTACAACCTTCTGCACAAACAGGAGCGTCTCAAAGCAACGCTACTAGTAGTTTGTACGGCAAAAACACAGCAACCCTATCCAAATTTTGCCTGTTCTAATAACATAACGAACAGAAAAAAAATAGATTGTGAACTTTTATCTGCTTTGCTCAGAAGTATTAACTGTTAATAGAATAAGGTTGCAGAAGGGATCACTTGTGAAATTTGGCAAAAAAAAAACAATTGATTAGCGATGCTAGGAATTCCAATTGTTTTTTTTTTATATTTTTTACTATATTCAGGTTTCCGTCGCTACTATCTAGCGACGCCAAAAAATATTTCGGTTCTGTGTTTGAAGATTAATAACATAAACTGAGAGATGAGGATGAAGATATGAGCAGGAGAAAAAGTGCTCGGATTAACAGATGACGCCGGAATTCTTCCGACGAGGAAACAATAAAGTCTCTAAAACAAAATTTGCTTCAAACTTAACCCAATAAGTAATACTGGAATATGTTTTTACTCGTTTGTTACTGATTTTGAACCCATCCCTCTTCTCTCCATTCCCATAGAGAAGTCTTTAAGAAGGCTTTAGAGATATTCATTCGAATGAGTTTTTCGTTCTGAGTGAGCAAGCCGGCTTATTCATGCCCAAACACGTTCTTTCGAAATTTCCACAGCCTCTATCTCCCTAACTCTAATACGACGATCTTCTAGCACCATTTGGTGAAGAGTTTTCCGATGTTATGGGGGTAACGATTGCAGTTTTTAGTCAAAGCGAAGATTCATCGTCTAATACGATCACGTTTAAATTCAACTGTTCATAACTTCATTGTGGAAATAATATAAACCTATATCTGCGATATATAGACGTAACTACAACATCCTAGTTTAACTCGTTACAAAAATAATTTCCCCAAATTCGAACATGTTACACGTTACGTAAACCTCCCTAGCGTAAGTAATTTAATCTAGTATACAATTATACGTATGTGGTAACCGAAATCGCATATTAAGTATTCACTTTCCCTCTTAAAGGGAGATTCTCGAGCCTCCGGATATTCGAACTGAAATTGTTATTGCTGTAAACATAACATATTATCTTACATTACCATAATGTTGCTCTGTGCCACTAATTGCGATGAGAACGCTTAGGTAAATATATAGTTTCATAGATGCGATGGGGTTAAAACACCTGCAAGCGATCGTAGATTGGAAAGAGGAGCAAGTAAATACGCTTTACGTTACGTTTATGTCAATGCTGGTGCGTATACGGATGTGCCGATGCAGAAATCGTACTTAGCTCCAAATGAATTAATAATAATAATAATAATATGTTTAATTGCACAGAGTTGGTTTGCATGAAAATTATATTGTTCATGCTCGTTAAATAATAATTGGATGTAATTTTAAACTCAATGTAATATTTTGAACATTTGTTTCGTTAACATTCTTGTCACTCACAATTTTCCATTTAAAATAGTACATTCTTATGTAGAACTTTACGGAGAGTACCCCTTAAAAAAAGGACTGCACTCGTGACTTGTTTGAAAATGCGCTAAATCCAGCTACTCATAAACCGCGGATGGGAGTGGTTCGCTAATATTACGCTTGTAATTATTAATTAATTTGTGGCAAAGTAACTAGGAATTCGACAAACATCTAATGTCGGAAATGAATAAATTTTCGAAACGATTAAACGGGGTCTTGTTTCGTCGACTCAAGGAAACACGAACCCCTTCCCATGAGACGAATAAACGCGAGTGTATTTAGCCGTTGCAATAATTTAATTACTTTCCCTACCTTTCCCTTCACTGGCACATCAAAGAAAACCAAAGTAAATACGGACATTTTTCACCGTTAATGGCGTTATTTTTCTAAACATCTCCGGTTTAATTTTATTTACTATTAAACGCATTATATTTATTTTCAAATAGCTGTTAAGTCAGTATTTGACCGAATGCATTAACCGGTTTTGAAAGCAAGCTCTTTGTAATGTTATCGCTGAAATTGGGTCGTTGGAAAAATAAATATAAATAAATAATACAATACATTTTATTAAAATATATAAACTAAAACATTATGATAGTATTCATATAAATAATTATTACAATAAATAATCTTTAATAAGCATAACTATATTGGAAAAGTTTTTATGTGATTAAAGCTATAGATTGTAAGAAATGCAAATTGCTTATAATATAGGGCAGCCAACCACGTACCTGCGCATCTGAAACAAATATAATTTTATTAGGTGTGCGTCGATAATATAATATACTGGTTCGAGAAACTATGGAAGATATAAGAACACTGTTATTGTTTAAATCATAGCAAAATTAAATTCAAATTTTTCCCCGTAATTTTGCAAATGTACCCTACTGCTCACGCCGCTGCATAAATGCATACCATCATATTCTTTCTTTTCAATATTTATGTACATAAAGACGTGAGCACTACGGTGATCCTGAAAGAAAGCAACTGTCGGAAGTTTGGGCCTTTGAAAATGAATCGACTCCAACGAAAGCTGTTCACAAAACCGAAACAACAACATGTTTCCGCTGTAGCACTGAAGGGTCGTTGTACTGTTAAAGCTAAATAGTACATTGTCTCAAGTTCTCCAAAATATTCGTGAAAATTTCAAGAGAACAGATCAACTTACGCATGAACACACACTGCTGCTCGAACGATCGAGTTAAAACGTTGAAATAATGGGTCATTCGCCATGTAATCAAGGCTTAGCACCTATTATTTTCTTTTTATTTCTACGTGTAAAGAATAAGTTATGGAATTTACATTTTACATCGGGCGAAGAAGCGGTCGATGCATTTAAAAATTAAATAAACAACCTAACACGGGGAAATTGGACAAAATATTTTGAAGATTGGCTTTCACGGATACAAAAGTGCTTTGATTGCGGAGGAGAATAATACTTTGAGAAATTGTAACTAAATGTGTTTTGTCAATAGATCGCGTATTACTTACTAGGCTCAAGGCCTTCTTTCGTGTTTTCCTGTTTAAAGTGTATTTAATAAGATAATTAAGGTGTATTTATTCACAATTTTATATAACATTATTTTATGCGCAAAAGTTATTTATAAGTTAAAGAATTTAATGTTGGCGCAAAACTTACAAGTTTAACCAAGTTGGAAATTTTTTTGTTTTGTTAACTGGCAATAATCCGCTGATATTAATTGGCAGCACTGCCAATAGCGCTTACAGACGAAAACAGTAGCCTTAAACCGTTACAACTGTATTTTACGTTATGTACAAGGTATAAAATAAATCTAATTTAGTCAATAGATCGCACATTCCGTCTGTTGGAAATTTGAAAGAAACATTTGCATCCATAATCATAGATATCTTTGGTCGTAATCACCGTTAAAAAAAAACATAAGACTATCAATTTCTTCTTTTTTTTTAACAATTGAAATATATGAAACACTGATCATATTGTGACGGTGGCAAGTCGATATCGTTTGCCTTTATTCTCTTTTTCATCGATACTTTTCAGAATTCTTGTAGCTAGTACACAACCTAAACTAATTTTGCTAAAGTAGTTTGGGTGAGTACAAAGAAATCGAATTTAGAATCTCGTATAACTCATTATGCAACTTTGAAATTAAATAAATTAAATCTATCCCCGACAGAAACACTTTTTCACCAAGAGAATTATTAAATCTCGTCCGATTCATCATTTCCTCAACGTACACTGAAGTACCTTCCCTAAGAACATGTGCAAACGAATAAAATACAAACGTACACAGAAATCATTCCACCGTGAATCGCAAATACGGTCTCCGCACCGTGCCCATCGAGCACGGCCAGCCGTCGAACAACTTTAATGAAGCATGGGCAAATATTATGGGTAAACAGGGCGAGCCCCGAGGCGTGCCGAGCGGTCAGCGTTCGACGGACCGCGCCTACCTTGATTTATGACTGACCGCTGGCCTCCGCCAGTTAAACGAGTTATAATTAGCCGACTATGGACTCGTGCTGGGCTGGACACTGGTCAGCGCCACACATTAACTGGTCCTGGTCGCCGAGTCAAACGTGTTGTCGAACGTGTTACATGTAGAGTAACACGGCCGTAACATGATGTACCTTCATTGTACAGAAAATACAACGCGCAATGTAATAATAGATGCATCACGTGTTGCTCAGTCGTTTGGCATAATTGCAGAAACGGCTGGTCGTTGAAGTTAAAATACCCTAAAATTATATTAAGTTAACGTCAAGTTGAAGAAATTTTCAAATTTATTTAAAGCGACGGTTTTCCTTCATGGGAAAGCTATATGTTCACAAACCTAGCTATCTAGATACTTTACTAATATAGTGTACCAGCTACTCATTGTATCGAAAGCCAGCCAAGGAACGGATACGAAGATCCCGTGTACCTACTGCAATACTCCAACCATCCTTCGCTCACCCGGCATCCCGGATTTGCGTCTAAAGTGAAAAGGCCACTTCCAGCGACGGCACATATGTGTGCACGCGAGTTAGTTCGGATGTAGAACTAGAACATAATAGCTGGAGTCGCTAATTAGCTGCCACCGGAGACTAATTAGCCGCTTGCAACATGCAGCCACCGAGCATCTGATGCGATGCGCGCCTAACTCTCTGGATGGGTTCGTCGTGTGTTTGCTGAAGCAGCGGCATCTACGGTTACCATGATGAAGGAGAACGGGTTGTGGGAAGCTCTGCCGTACATATACCATGTATACGATGCATCTTCCACCTGTACAGACGCCCTCTGGATGTTGGGAAAGAGATGACCCGTTTAATTAAGATTTGATGTACGATGCATCGCTTCGTTCAGACGGTGTGGATGATGGAACGTCATCGCGCCGAGAAGGACAGCGTTCGCCGCTTATCATGCTTATCAATTAGTTTCTCTGGCTGTCGCGCTATGTAGTAGTAAGTTAGCGAGCGAACGCGTTCCCAGCTAAATGGCGCGACTTCACGACGCGACGTCTAATTTTAATAAAAGTTCGACACCAGGACGAGGTATTCCGCAAAAAAGCATCTTGTCGACCGGAAAAGACGGCTATAAAATGCCGGTATTACGTTCGCCATCATCTTTTTCTCGTTATCGAGTTATTATTTTATTTTTACAAGTCTCATCGAGCACCATCATGCGCTGACTAAATCAAGTATAGCGTCTTAGTGCCGATATTTTTCAAAAGTTACCCTCTTCAACAAATCTGCTTAGTTTCTGATATACGCCTAACGTAAGCTTGCATACTTGTTATTTTCCATCGTCTTGTTACGTTCTTAACTCTTTGCACCACAGCTTCTAAACTTTACTCTTCCCACGGACACGTGTAGATAAGAGGAATTCCCGAAGAACAATTTGTCATACGCCGAGAGAAATAAGGCGACCTTCTAGTTCTTTAACTCGGAAATTCAAATGACAAAGGTAAAGCTCCACGAATTTATTTTAATTAAACGTAATGCATTGTTGCCGCGAGCTGGGACTTGGATACCATTACTCGAAACGATGCACACGTACGGCGCCAACACACGTTTGCCGGCTGCGCTACTTTATAATGCGAATAAATATACGGTAATCATAGCTAAAGTAGATGTATATTGTGTGTGGAGACAGAGAGGCATAAAAACATGCTGTTTTATATGACGAAAGAAATGATTTGGATATTCTAAATCTGCTTTCAGTAATTTTTTAATCTTTGAGGGGTTCTTTTTGATAAATTTCATAAGAAATTTTGATAAATTTTATAAGAAACAAGCTGTGCTAGGTATGTTTGAGTTGGAAAAATTCAGGCGGAAACCTACTAGGCAATACGAAAGATAAATCGAATACAAAGGAAGTGTCGGGATAAACGAAACGGGAAATAGACACTAAGTTCGAAGAACCTGATAAAACCATTTATGCAAATCTGTTAAACAAAGATAAAGGTCCACTTAGCCACTCAGCTTTGATGGATTTATTGGTGTAAAACGGGTACATGTTTACGTAATGTATAAAAGAATTGCCAGAAGAGTAGGTACGATCCATTCCCAAAGAACATTTTGGAATAAATTCCTCTTCAGGCACTGAAAGAGGAATTTTATTTGCAATAAACTTCATATTTTGGAAAAGCAAAATGTTTGTCATACACCAGATATATAAAAATTAAGAACGGACAAAATTCAAAAATAATATTGCTATGGAGTTACGCAAACATTAAATTTATTGTAACGTTTGAATGTTTTGGCTCCTATATCCTACACGATAGCTTTTTTTTCTACAAATCTCTCTGACACCTTGGAAGCAAAAAATATGAGACCTGTTTTAAATAAATCATAATTTTTCTCGCATGCCTGTAAGTACTTAAGCAGCATCGTTTATCCGAAGTGGTATTGACTGCATCCTGTTGGCGACACGTTCAACTCTCAATTCCAGCATAATGCGCCTAATTTTCGGTCCGCATCCGTACCAGAGAGTATATGGAGGAGCCGAGGTAAGTGATTAGAAGATGTGTTCATGCGTGCTGGAGATGTGGAGAAGGTATTGATCTATATGTGAAGTCATCCATCAGTATATCTCGGGGACCGTGCCGGGGCCCCAAGAGAGCTCTACCCGTACAGAAAGGAGAGAGAAGCGGGCACGGCACGGCCGCCCTCTCCAATCGGCCCCGACCGGAGCCGATATGGTGGAGCGTACCTGACCGACTCTACACATCTGGTCCGCCTTAGATCGCGACAAAGACGCGCCATTAGCCGCGTTTGAAGCCCGCGTCGCCCGCCGTCAAACTTGACATCGCTTCATGGCTGCGGGCAGATCCGCCACCCTCGGGCTATCTTCCGCCGGAAGGACTGTGACGTCTATACCGTACTCTGGTATGCCCCGCAAAACGTTCCGACTACACCACCGCTGGTATCCAAGAAAACGCTTTTCAACGACAACTCTACGGCGAAAGAATACGACAGAATACTACAGGGTCGGATTAAGTTACACTTTGACTCAATAACGATGCGTTAGATACAAAAAAGATATGGAAAAGGTGTAAACGATATTTCTCACATTTCTTCTTTAAAGGTTCAATAAGGAATTTGTTGGCCTTTAAACTAGATCCTACATTATAAAAGGCATATTACAATAAGTTTACTCCAAATATAGCCGACAGAGAATATCTGTTATAATGAAAAAGATAACGTTTAGAAGCTAAAATTTTAAAAGAAACACATTCCTTTCAGATGACTTATGCTTTCCATTTTTTGTATTTGTATTTTTTCTTCTATTATATATGTCTTATATGTCTGCTTATGAAGATGTAAAATATTGCTACCTTTTGGGTATTTGTACTTTCGGCATTTTTTACATTCGGCACAATTGACAATAAACATAATCGGCAAAGTGTATTATTATTTCAAGCTTCGCGTTAATAAGTTTTATGCAATTTCTCTTTCGTTTCTCTAATCATAGATGGTGAGGCTTTTTTTTTAATTCTTTTTAGTAGCAAATTGTTGACGCGATTAAAAGAATCCGGGCGACAGTTTCTCAAGCCGTTCGAAACCGACAACGCGGCCATTAACCAAATAATGACCAGAGATGAAATAATGGTTCTTTATCGCGATCCTTTGTCTAAAAGAGAAACGATAGAGTGGCATTAGGAAGGCAAATCCATCGCTAAAAATTTTGCCGATTTGCTACGACAGTCTGATTTCTCTTGAACATCCAGCTGGAATTTTGAAGACAACTGTGCAGCAGTGTCGACTCTAGAAACTCGATTACTCACAGTACAGCCCCGGTCTCGCCTCAATTGACTTTTCTTATTCTCAAAATTAAAATCGGCGCTAAGAGGGATGAAACACGCATGAAGAGATTCATGAGTCAGTCTTAGAGCTTTTTAAGGAAAGGGAGCCATCATATTTTTATAGCAGTATCGAAGCGTTGTAGGAGCTGCATTGAAATAGCAGGAAATTATATTGAAAAATTATTTTTCTTCTATACCCCCTTTTTCCTTATTAAACTTAGAATACATGGACCTCACTTCGTACCATGTCAACTTCTTCTAAAAAATTTCCAAATCAAGGGATACGTCGAGTTTTTGCAACAGTTTTTCCAGAGCCTTGTTTTCTGTTTCCGTTTAAGTTACAAACAACTATACGTAACATTTATACACGTATTCTCGAGGATTTTCATTATTCCCCGAACATATTTGAAGTACACGCATACTTTTGGACCGCCTGAATGCATTACCAGTAGGTAAAGTAGCGCTTATATTAGCTCCGTTCCACATTGTGCGAGAACCACTCGACTACTTTAATATGTAAATTGTGATCAGTTAGGTCGAACCGAAAGCCTCATATATACCTACAGGATCAAAAAAAAAAAAAGAAAAAACCGACAGCGTGTTACGTAGAGGTAGAAAACTTCGATCACAGGTAGCCGAAAACATTTTTATGCGTTCCCGTTTGGCCGCGCAATCTGGAACAGTTGCAACACAGAGCGATTTGCATACAATTCTCCAGCTGTACGACCGACATCGTCGCCGCGCTCACTACCTGGGCCGAAAATCGACGACACAAAAAGGGGTTCGTGATTAGAGCTAAGCCCGGGCGGATCCCAGATGTTAGCCCGAGATAAGCGATAGACTGTGAACGCGCCGCGTGATCCTCGCATATAGTTGAAGAGCGTTCTAAACGCCTGATGTGTTCTTCGAGTGAATTATATATGCGCGGCGTGAGTATATAATTTGGTTACTACAACATTTGCATATGGCGGTTGCAGCTTCGAATTCGCATGCTGCGGTCTAAAGCCGAGTGGCGTTTCAAGTACTTTATAGAGGTGTCGAGGGGGTACACGATAGACAGAGCCGGCGGAAGACTGTTATTCGTCATTTGTTAATGGCGTTCGGTGGTCTGGTTGGTGAAGGAAGAATATGGCTAGATTTGATCTAATTTACAATCAAATTAACGGACAAACAATGGAATATAATTTGTCTGATGGCATTCGCTGGTTTACAACGTATTACTTAAGCAGCTAAGAAATCCATAGAGGGCAGTAATTCTTAAAGTACACATTAATTTTAATTGTTACTAAATTATTATTGCTACATTTCTCATGTTATTGGTTTATTTTTATTATTATTATTTACGATTTAATAAATATTTCTACATCTTTAAGAGTATTTAGATTCGACGGAGTCCGAAGCTCGGAGATAAAGAAGAAATATAAGTAAAGCTCACTCACAAAACTAGATTCCCTATTTACGTCACATCATAATGGTAATATTTTAGCGACCTTATTGATGGGATTCTGGAGACACGCATCACTCTTTTAGTCACTGATTGCTATGGGTAACTCTACTGCAATTTTACAGCACTCAGAAGTGCTGCCAAACCCAGAATTGCCACGAAACTTCTACACTTTTAGTTCATGACGGTAAAAGAGAATTTCTTGTCGCCGTCATCTTTGAAAATGTGCAGTAATACTTCATAATGTAAAAGATATGCAAGAAAAATTTAGTTTGTTACGATCAGATAGATTGGCACATAGCAACTTAAGCTATAACTTATTACAATAGCAAATACCTCCGTTAAAATTACATTTATACACCAAAACCAGCCCGACCCGTCGAAGTCAAACAATCAATATTTTCATTTCGTATTTAATATTACATGTTTACTTCCCGACAAAGTTGTACTCACATATTCGATCCATTAAACTTACGCTGAAGTACTGAATCTATTATTCAAGTCTTAATGGAGGAAAAAAGGTTGAGAGGGCTTGCTTGGCGTAGAATTTTGGAAAGGATATGATTTTATTCATGAAACAAAAGACGTAGGTACATGTGTAAGATACATAGATATACGCAGCGACTTTCTTTCTTAAAGATAACTTATAAAGAAGAAGCTAAGATACAATCACTACCGGGTTATAAATAATTTGCTAACGACCGAGCAGTAAATCCCGCCGTTTTTAAAAGCAAGCACGGCCTGGATAATACGACGCCGACGATAGAAAACGAAAGTGTAAAAATTACCATTGTAAATACAAAGTATGCGCCGGAAGCGAATCGACTGCATCGTGTGCTGATGACGCGGCCTCCAACCCTCCTTGAACCGATTCGCGAGAGTCAGCTGCGAGAAACGAAGTAATCTTCGACTCCTTTTCCAAAATGGGGTGTGTATTTTTATAAAAGTGGCTCAGTTAGTAGGATCCTCTATTTTAGTACTATACTTCCATACTTTAAAAAAAAATGTAAAAAGAAAACGAAACATAGGTAGAAAAACGTGGAATGCTATGTAAATATACGTATGTACCAGGATGGTATGATAAATAATTGTGTTAAGGAAGGCAACGCAGTTGTTTTGCATTTAGTCGATTTATTTCTCGTAGCTCTACACACCTACAAGGAAAGCTCTCCAGGTATCAAATTCAGAATCGTATGAAGCTTGGTAGGAATGTAGGGATGTTCAGCTACGCAAGTCTTTCATCGACCCTTCGAAAATTGATCAATTTTAATTTTTTTCGATATAATTCTCAAACCATAAGAGCTAGAGGTGATATTTAAATTGTAAGAGTTACTTCGCTTCGGAGGTTCCTACTGCAGAGTGTTGCCCTTGACCGCAACACTCTGGATATGTTAATTTAATAATAGTGAACATTGCTCACAAGCTCCAGTTTAACGCACATCTTCTAGAATCAGCTAGCCTAAGATCTTAAGTGTCGTTTCTGACATTAAAGAGCAATCTTCAATTTCAACTTTGAAATTTTTCTTCTTATAAGATATCCTGTAGAATTAGACGAAGTCGACGTACAGAAAACGTATGATAATTGCATAAAGACCTCGAAAATCTTGGTGCTAAATCAAATAAGGAAACACTTCGTAGAACTTGGGCTTTAATGAGCCGATGGCCTTGGCATTGCAACGTTCGCGAGTACTTTTTTCGTCACCGCTGCTTCTGAAACGGCACCTCTCTACTTTACTCTACTCTACTACGACTACCGCACCAAGCACACCACCACCAACCGAAAGAGTCCCACTCATTCACTCTCACTGCTCGCGGGAGTGCTCCTCTCGCCCGGGCACTAAAACAAAGTTGGAATTTTAAACAGCAATTTAAAAGCTGTTCGAGCGGCGGCGAGCGGAGAGAGTAGCGCGATGCTGATGCTGTGCCGGCATCGCGGAGCGCGCCAACTTTTTTCCAAAAAGAAATAAGAAAAAGCAGTAAAGAACCCCGACCTAGCCCTACTACGTTACGCGCGCGAGACGTCGTCTCATTCATAATTAGCGGCAGAAGAGAGAGTTTTTAAACAGCGGAGAAAAGGCGCAACGATTCATCGACATCATGACGTCACGCGACAACGTAGTGAGATCTTTGCGTGTAAAACGGCGGAGATAGCGCCCTCTCTTTCTGGTGCGTTCCGTTTTTCACTTTTTCGTCATCGCTAGGTGTATCTTTCGGGAAAGTTTCGGGGGCCCGGACCATTCGCATCCATCCCTAACTGCGACCAATTATCTTTTTGTCGACGACTAATTTCTTAACGACTACGAGGTCTTTCACTTTCCTCAATTTACTTAGCGCGCAAAGTTCTAATGTGCAATTTATATAGCATATACAGTTTTATGTGCATGCATATTCTATCAACGAAGTTGGAATGAGGAGTAGTTGCTAACTGAGCTCCCTTGTCCCGATGAACGCACGAACACTGCGATTCATGGTTTCAAAAGTGTTCTCTAAGTTCTTCAGTTGTGTGGAAAAATCAGGTAATCCAGAATCGTGAGATCCGGAGAGCTTGGAGGGAAATTCAGTAGTCGATTATCAAATAACTCTTCCAAAGGAGCAAGTATTTGCTTCCTTCTGTAATTTCATCATGTATGTAGCTGATTGATAAAGGGTTCTAATAACTCTTTTTAGTGTCTTTCAGCGTTTATTGTTTCGTTAAAAAATATGGATCCAATGATTCGCCTCGTTTGACACCAATTTGGGTATTTTGGGATTTTCTGCAGTCCATATACTCGTATTTTGTTTGTTGAATTATCCCGAAAAACGGGCCTCGTCGGAAAAGAAACGTTTATGAAGAACGTCATCATTATTCAAGTTATTCAAAAACCACCGGCAATAGTCGGTTAGGGTTTGATTTAGGAAACTCCAAAATTAAAATATTTTGTAAAAAAAGGTAAATTTAATAAAACTAAACTCTTTTAGCATTAAAAGTTATTTGATTTTGATTTAACTCAATTCGGAAAGTAACAAACCTTAATGTTTTCATCAATTTCTCGAGAAGTTCATTTTTTTTGGAAGAGTCTCATTACAATATAATATTCCGAAATATCGTGTCGAAATGCGTAAATGCATACATTATACGCGTATATAAACTTATCAAAATGTATCCTTCATGTGCGTATGTCACACGTGCTCCATTAAACCTAGTTGGCCGTGTACGCAGGCATACACGCGCCGCAAGCATATAGGCGGCTATTCCGCACATAAAGGAGGGCTTCATTTTTCCGGTCTTTCCAGCGAAAACGATGAAACGCGCGCTGTACCGTGCACAGCCGAAAAGAATCGAAAGAGAGCGACGGGTCCGTCCCTCAAAAACCGAGGGGGGCACCTGCGTGCGCGACCCTTGACCCTTGGCGATGGTCAGTGTCCGGCACACGCATGCGTCCTCGACCAATCGATACACGACGGAGGGAAGCGAGCTGCCATTGGTCCGGGCGGAGCCTCAGCATCCGGGTAATTACCCTGGACCACGGCCCACCCACCCAGCCACCTACCTACGCTACCCTTTTCGCCGCTCATACCACGGGCGTACGACATAAGGGACTCCCCCTACTACGCTACGAACGCTGCTGCCACCACCACCGCGCCACTACCAGGACTACCACTACTCGCATATCTCTCCGTTATCCGTACATGTACACCTACGGACACGCGTACACGTGCGATACTCGACAATGCTCCCTGCCAACCCGATGATAAATAACCTCGACAGGGAAACGCTCTCAAATGCGGAGAAATGATTAATTAGCGTCCTAGGTGAAACTTGCTGCTGTTACTGCTTGCGCCACTGCTACTACCGCCGCTGTCGCTATATACTCTTAACCGCCCGACATTCTACCCGAAAACCCGACGAGGGCAACTTCGATGAATAATATGTACCCGGTTCCCTCGCACATACGGGGGCGGCTAACCCACCCATCCTGAAAAAGGGCCGATGTATAGGTTGTACGTACCTCTATCACCCACAAAATCGATATTATTAGAAGGAACAGAATGGTTTTCTTCTTAAAATATGTCTTTCGACGCACATAAGGTATACAGAACGACTAAGAAATCTCGAAATCGTAGATGTTACCACTCGTTCCTCATGTAAGTAGGTACCAAAATTTAATTCAAATATGTTTATTAATAAAAAAATAATTTTTTCAAACATCACGGCGTATTATTCCATAAATCCGCTTCTTACAATATTTTACTATTTATTAAAAAAAAGCACCCATAAAAGAACTTTTTTCTCTCGATATTCGAAAGTAACGTTTTCCATAGCTTACTATGACAGTTTCTATAAAGAAATAGTTACTAATACATATGCAAGAAATGTTTCGAATAAAAGTTGGAGTGTTTTACCTCTACCAATTAAAAATATAATAACAATCAGAATTGCACATAAAGGGCGCGCCCGACAAAATATACGTATTAATTTTTCAATGAGGCACCCTGTATATTTTCCTATTTTTGGATAATTAATCGTGTTCGTTGACTTCGTATTGTTAAATCAACAACAAAAATTATTACATTAATTATTAAATTTATTATAGCAGTGAACTACGTTTATCAAATTGAAACCTGTTTATTAATATAACAAATATCCACTAATAAATTTATTCATTATATCAATAAATTCGTTTATTATATATGGTATAAATATGTAACAAAAGGCCTTAAATCCTTATACCTACAGCGTAAATACGAAAGTTTTTCTTCGATTGTTTATTTTATCGTTCATCTATATAAACACAGCTATTTATTAAAATGATAAACCCGTCCGTTGGACGAATTTTGATTACGTTAACGTTTTTTTTTTACTGTTTTTACGGGGCTTTTTCGTTCAATGAAATAAATACTAAAATAAACGTACATGACAAAAGATGCATCCACTAAATAAAACAACTGCTCAACGTGACCTCAATTGTTGTCTATACACCTGATATTATACACTTATTTTATAATTTTTACAATACTTAACTGTTAATTCTGATCTACAGTATGACTGACCTGATGCGTTAATTTATACGAAACCCGCGACCAAGCTTTTTCATTTAACTATTTTTTGCAGTAACATACAGCTGTAAATAAACCTAAATCTTAGAGCAGAGATTGGAGATTTGGCACTGAAAGAACCATAAATTAGAATTAACCTCATTCATGCTTTAGAAAATATTATTGCGTACGTTTTATTATCTCATAATTCACAGGTTACCCTCGTATCTTGTATATCACTTTTTTTTTTAAGGCGCTCCGGATCAAAACACGCAGACAAATAAAACTAGCATACACGAAAAACCCTGAATCATCGTTTCTATTATTCACGTAGATAAGAAGGAATCGCATCAAGATCCCGGAATCTATCGGGATAACTTAACGGAAACCGACCAACGGTAAAAAGGAATAGCCTGTACTGGGAAACGGAAATTCAGCACCTAAATCTGCCTAATCTAGATTCTAACATTTATATTTTTAATGAATTCAATCATCGCGTCATACACAGTTTTGCGATTAATTTGCGGCATACAGGTAACATTGATTGATGCCCAAATTAGCTTTTCCAGTAGCACCGTTCTATGGTTTCTACGCCACAGAACAGGACACTCTAGAAAAATGTGATTTAGGTATCCCAATGGATCTCCGCATATACAAGAAAGTGAATCGAGAATTCCGATCTCATAAAGGTGAGTGCTGGAAACTGACCTTAATCTAGTAAGTATGTGTAATAGTAGAGACCACTCTACTATTACAACCATGTCTATACCATAAATTCTGATAAACTAGGGGCCTCTTATCGTGGAAAACCAATGTTCAACTGATAACAATTGGTTCCTATACGATAACATTTTCGACTTTAGCAACGATATCGGCAATTAGAACTGATTTTAATTAATTACATACGCGTATTAACTTCTTGATAAAGGATAAAATACGAAGGCTTTAACGTAGTTGTTTACGACTTTAATTATAATTAAGGTTATCGAATATACTTGAACGCTTCTAAAAGAACATGATTTTTTACAATCTCAAGCATAGCTTAAGCCGTAAAGAAAAGTTTTGGGGAAATTACTCGACTGTTTAGTGACAAATCGCGTTTCTTAGCTACCGTAAAGCGATGATGCAATGATTTTCAACATAGTCTGCTTTGTTTAAATGACAACGTTCAAGCTCCTATGCAAGAGTGCAAAAAGAAAAACAGATTTAAAAATAGTCTAACAAATATCGCAAAATGATTTTGCTACTGTCGACGGTCTCGCAATTTTCTACACTAGCTATTAAGCGTTTGTGCCAATAACAAGTTGCGACGTGGGAGATTCTTCTCGAGTTTTAAAGATGTTTTTACATCGAAATGAATGCGGTTTGTTGACGAACATTTAGAAAATGGCAGTGAGTTTGAGACATGGTTTTGCGAACTTGACGTCAATTTTCAATCAGAATGCGTATCGCCAGCACGACACTGATTTGGCTCCAGTCGCTCAGCGATTGTGTTAATGATGTATTTATATTAACTAAAATAATTCTTTTAAAATTACTAAAATGTAATGTTCAACGTTGCATTGCGTTTCGTCGTAAGTGATTCAATCAATACACCGCGTGGAATTGTTTCCAGGCGTTTTCCGATGTTTCCTGTATGATATGTTATCAATTTTTGCGCTTGTTGCTGATCTAATAAATTTCTTTAGTTAATACGACATGGTCAGTCACAATCACTTGTGTACATTTAACATAAAATTGTGCATTCAATTACCGATCAGAGCTGGGTCGCTAACATAAATTGTTCTAGGTCAACCTCACGTAACACCTTCCTTACTTCAACAAATGCGCATTGTTGCTTCAACAAAATTATTTAGTTTCGATCGAAAAAGAGTAATTTGTATCATTGTATCATGGTTAAACGAAAAGTCGACGTTTCGCCCACAATCACATGGGGATATTTGGATATTTAACATTATTTGCTAAAAAAAAAATGGCAAAACGAAAATATACATACGTAACATATGATGCTTGAAGTTCACCACTTTTCGCGCGCTTCACGAAATTAGCAGAGACGAGACAGACTCGTGTTTATTCGTCTTATGAGAATGTATTCGTGTCGCATACTGATTTCTCCGAGAGTCGACAAAACACGAGTCTGTCTAGTTTCTGCTAATTTCAAAAAGCGCACGGAAAGTGGAGAACTTCAATGATTATGCAGAATTGATGCTGGAATGTGAACGTAGAGAGTCACTAGTTATTTAACTGGTCATGAAGTACAACATTCGTTGACTGTGCATGTTTCGCACGTGCAACTATGCCAAATAGTTTCTCCAGTTTTCATTGCAACCGCAGAAATTCCAGGAAATTTCAAGAATTTGATACGTGCCGCGTGGATGTTGCGAATTTAATAACATATTATTGATAAATTCATTTAATTCGAAAATCTCCCTTCTCTTAAACTACCACACTCACGTATACAAATTAGTTAACAATTACTCCTGTTGGTGCAAAAAGAAGTAAAAGGATGCATACTTAATTAGACATTAGTCGCTGCTGGCTGTTGTGAAATATTGCTCTCTGAATTTTCCGGCTCGGTCCAACCTCTTCGCGTTTCCTCCAATTCTTTTCTCCGAGCTTGAATCCTCTCGTACTCGTTAATTTCGGACTGATATTTTGGCGTTGTAATCCCAAAAAAATCCGCCAAGTATTCGCCGACGTGATCGATGGCCGCTAAAGTCGATGTTCCTGCCATCCATGCCTTAAATATCAACCAAGGGCCCCACGTTAGAGATTTCTAAAAAAAATTAAAAGAAAAATAAAAAAATAAAAAAAAACTTTTATTTTATTTTATTCCAAATTTATACGAAATGGTTTAGCGCCATCTGTGAAGCATCGGTGTAACTTTTCTTCCGACTGTATTAATATAAATTTCTATGGTATTAATTAGGTTTCTACAATTGAATTTATATAATAAATACTTATATTCGCAATTTAAAACGATAGCGTAAAATTATAGTTACAATAAATATTGTAGCGTAGAAATTTCCTAATAAATTACTTTGTTGTTATAAATTACTGGCGTTACACACTAGATGGAGCTACTTGATAAGATTCTAGAAATCGAAATGATAAAATAACTAACCGGATCAACGACTTGTTCCTCCTTCGGCGATGTATTATCGGTTTCATCGTCGCTGTATTCTTCCAATATACCATCACTAAAATGTAACACCCTTTTAGGTACGCGCACTTTAACGTTGCTTTGATTTTCGGGCTCTTTTAACTCGGAAAATTCCATGTCGCGTAAACAAAGGAAACTGTTTTTATCGCACTACCAACAGTCAATAAACAATCAGAATGCAATAGTTTGTCAATTTAATTTGTAATTCTGGTTGCATAACTCGCACATAATTTCGCATTAATGAAAAATTAATATAAAAATATAATTTTTATTTAAAAGCTGGTAAAATTTACTTTTTAAATTGTTAATTCTAGATTTACTGGTTCCTTTTTTTCTCATGTGATAGCTTGGTTGCCTATACGCAAACAAAAATTAAAACTAGGTAATTTTTTTTAAAAGAGTCATCTGTTGTTGGAATTTTGTTCGACTAAATTATGGAATAAGTCGGAATAACTGTTCCAATTATTTTGACGAAATGTAGAAGTTGAATGTGGTTTGGTCTTCCACTGACCTGTTCTTCCCATCTTAAATGCCTTGCGGCTTAGAGTACCTAGCCTCAGTAAAAAGCGGATGTAGCATTGGAACCGTATAGATGAGGCATGTTATTTTTAATCAAGATAAAATAAGAATTTCGTACCGATAACGTTATCAATAGAAGCGCAAATAATTGAATTGTGTTCATTATACCAACAGGTGCAATCAGTATGACTCAATAATCGTAAGTGAGAGACGGTGTGTTACATATTCGGCAGTTTTTTCAGTTAATTTAATTAGCAGTTTTCGAGAAAAGGACCGTACACGATGCCGTCAACAGAAAATTCAACCCTACAACGTATTCAGCGCGAAATTTCAGACGTCCTGGAACGAGAAAAGGAGCTGAGAGGTATCTACCTACAACAGAATGGTACCAGTGTTAACGATCTTAATGATGATGTGAATATTCATAATAATAACAATAACGAACATGAAACGAACAACAATATCACCGAGCCCAGAGAGAAGAGCCCCACGAGGACTGCACGGCCAATGCTACAACAAAGTAAATCGTTGAGTGCTTTAAACAGTATTAACTCCAACGGAACCAGCAATGGAATCCGTTTATTCGCACCTAATCCAGCCACAAGGGGAGTCATGCATAAATTTATTAAAAACCGAGGCAAACTAACTGCAGTAGGTGGATTTCAACCAAGTAAAGCTCAAATCGAGCAGCTCCAACAACATCGCATCGCACAACAAACTTGGAATATTCCCGATGTAATTGAACCACCCAAGGTAACAGAACCCGGACAATGCATAAGGAAAGGCTATGTACCTGTACATGTGAAAATGCAGAGAGAACTTGAAGAATTGCACCGAAGAGAATTGGAATTACGTTCGGAAAGACGAAAGTCACATCAAGACATTAGTGATGAAGAACTCGACGCCGATACTCCCCAATTAGAAACCACACTCAAACCGGCTAGATCGATGGCGCAACTTTACGACGAGGAACATTTTGAATTCGGTTCCACCTCTACGAAGTTAAAACCTGCTAGATCGTTAGCTGATTTATGTGATGCGAGCGAAGATGAATTGGAGATACCGGGTTCCCATACATTGATCATGAAATGGGAAGAGATGATACAGAAAAATCAACAAGAACGATCTTAAATTGTGATATATATAATACATATTTCTGTTAGACGTATATAAAGGTTTGTCCATAATTCTTTTTGTAGAGAGGCAGTGTATGAAATCGACGTGAAATTTAAGGAATCATGTGACCTTTTCTTGTTTGTAGAAAGAATGTAGTATGTATGTTTAAATATTTGTGGGTAGCACTGTATACATACATTTAGACTATATCGTTTCCTTTTTTGGTAACCAGTTCAAGGATTTTTCAAACACCTTTTTTTAATTGAATTCTTGTAATTGCTAAAAAAGTGATTCCTTGAACTTATTACGTATTTAAAGGACTAAACTTGCTGTAATAGATAATCTACTATTGTACAATGGTGATCAAAATTTTATAACAAATCGAATTTATTATCAAAATTAACATAATAGTGTCATATAATTATAATATTGTTAATTAAAAAATCGTTACTTTTTGTTATAAAATTTTACAATCACTTTATTCACGTATTTATAAACATACCAGTGTCAATTACCAATACCTTTATATTTATTGTATGTTAATCGTAAGGCAACTTATATAGATTCCTATTTTTTTATATAAATATTTATATACGAGATTATTGTATACATTCCATGTAAGTACAAAAAAAAATGTACGGCAGCTTATTGATGCAGGGTTCAGCAGTATATATTTATTCTTATTTATTTAATGTATACCACATATCAGTTCTAGTTAAATATGAGAAATTGGTTAATTTAAATAAATCTTGCCAATGTAGTATTCGTAAAAGATGCATTAATTTATTAGGGTGTAAGTATTATTTTGTGTTAATATTATTGTATGAAGATTTTACAACTAGTCTTTAAAGATGATCGATTTAGTTCTTTTTTTGTTGCTTTGCGTTATGAAGGTTGTAGGTATTATGTTTTTCCAAATAAAATTTGAATTGAATACTAACATTTACCCAATATCATTTCAACTAATCCGCGCTCCATTATAACTCCATTATCTTTAACGCGTAATTAAGTGATAAGATACATTACATAGTTACACACGATCATAAAATTTAAGAACAATAACCCATAAATGGCGGTATAGATAAAGTAGATTTTCGTTAAAGCAGTAAAATACCGCAAATTACGCTGGTACGGTACAATGTTAAAATCTGACCTCAAAAATGATTTGACCCAGAGTGTTTAAAAAAACTTTCACGTCCAATGCTTAAATTAGCCGCTAAATTGCATAAAGGACAGATGTTAGTCATGTGTTTGCGAAGGTATTCGCCGTTCGGGAGATAAAATAACGAGGCGACAGTTACAAAAATGTTTGTACTGGAAAAATATCGCAGGAACCGTTAATTACGGTATTAACAAAGACGATAAGGTTCTTGTTAATAAAAGATAAACAGCAGCATACATGCAGGTGTTCCGGCCTTCTGGAACTGTAAAATTGCGCTTTTTCTGCTCAATAGTTCGAAGCTGAAGTTTTACGATGTAATAGTCGTCATAAGGCGCTTTTTTTTTAAATATTTCCATCCATAGAGAGATCGTTAAATAGCGAACCATAGGTTTACTTTGTTATTTTAAATGGAACATCCTCTATATAGATGTAAACCAATATAATTGATTTCTCCTAAATATAGATATATCTATTTCCTCCGAAATATTCAAAACGCAAGTACAACTTAGATTAAATTTTTGCGAAATTAAATTACATATTTGGCTCCACCTAGAAGAAACGCCTTCGAAACATTCAGGGTGTTCAGTATTGAATTAAAATTGAAATATATGTTATGAACAAATTTAATAATCTTGCTTTTATTGCCATTATTAATGGCCACCTACCTACTTATCAATCTACAATAAGCGAATTCCTTTTTTCCATCGCGATACATTTGCGCAGTTATTTGTGAAAATTATTCTGCATTTTGTTGCTGCGTTATCCCTATTTATGTATGAACATAAATTAACATTTTCATGTGTAATTTATTGTGCAAGTAACTGTTTAAGCGGAAAATTTCTAATCAAGTCAGTATGTTTTGTTTACTACCGTCATGGTAACCAAACAATATAGTAACATCAGAAATCGCTTGTTTAGCTGGGTTATATGGTGAAATTTAAATAACCAATAGTAATTGTAACTATTTGCACAAAACTTGGTATTGAGTGATCTTCTAAGAGGAAAAATTGAGGTCAATTTGCTTGCTATGCTTTTTAGAGGCCATCACTTGCGACGCTTTCAGAATATTTTTGCCATAAAGAATTTTTATTCCTTAATATTAAATGTTCAATTTAGTTGATCCAGCACATCGACTCGATCAAATTGAAACGCGTAAATAAAAATTTCGTCGATCCCCTTGAAATATGCAAATTCAACCGTGTAAACGCGCTTGTTGACCGACCGCATAACATGAAAAAAGAACGAACGTTTTTATCTAATATCTGAGTAATATCTATTAATATATGTACACCTATACCCACATACATTGATAATAATTGACAACATAATATTTTCTGCCTGATAAGAATGTAAACATTTATATGTAATCGGCATAATCGTATCGAGTGTCACTGTTATCGTTATTCATAGGCGTACGTTTTGCATACATGAACGGTATAATTCGTATGCACGATTGCATTTTCTCTGCTTACCGTCCTTGATATTTTTATCCGTTTACGTCGGTCGTTAAGCACTCTGCTTAGTTTGTAAAAAGTATTTGAAACTTAAATCTTTTAATTCAAGGAATGTATTTATTTTGCGACGATTGGCTCAGTGACAACAATCGAAATCAGATGCTTTGAACAAAAATGGAAATAGAAAGTAAAGCTAATTATCTCTATATGCAAACAATTCTACGTGATTTATCCAAGTGAAGTGGATTTTGTAAAATGTTACGTTTCACTTCGATTAATAAATACCGTTTCTACCGTTTGATTTTGGGCGTCGTTTTATTATCTCTATTCTGTATTCTTGCTTATCGTTCCGATAAAGTACTTACCCTGTCTGCTTGTAGGTCACAAAAAAACTACAATTTCATTTTGTCGCAACTACAATTATCTGTGTAGATAATACCTCCTACATAAATTTGAAACCGACACTTTATAATCTTTAAGAGAATTTTATGTAACATTTATTTAAATAATTTCTTTTCTATTTCAGTCTCTTGATGGAGAATTGTAAGATTTAACTGAAATACCATGTTTCAAAGATTAGAACAAAATTAATACTCAATAAATCAAAGATAAAAAAACGAATATCAATATTTTCAGATTATTGCTAAATGTTTATTTAGCAATCTCAGACGATATAAACCCAAATTTTAATCTTTCTACAATAACCATTAATTTAAGTAACTACTCATATTTTTTTTAAATTTATTTAGTAGTTAGTTGAGAACAGGTAAACCCTGTTTTACACCCAATTAATTGAAGAATTTAATCTTCGATTTTCTTGTACCGCATCATGACCAATCGAAAACTGGACGTTTCGCCAACAAACATCTGGGGCTTCTTCAGGAGTAGGAAGGGAGGTAGGCCACAGTTAACGCGGTAACTGAACGTGTAAACCACGCCAGTTGTCTGGACCTTGGTCCTCCTTCCTGCAGCACCATTACCTTCGGAATCTTCTCTCCCCGGTGTGTGGGCCACGGAGTCTACGTCCTGGATTCATTCCTCTGCTGCGCTCCTAAAAAAGAGAGATATGCGTTAATATGCTGTATTCATTCTGAATTATAATACTTATGCCAGCCTACTCAGCTAGTCGTAGGCGGTCTTGTACCTCGTTCCTGAACGGGTTCTTCGGACGTTCTTCATGAAGGGGCTTTCGCTTGTTAGCGTCTTTTCGAAGAAGTTTTTGTTGAGCCTTGCAGCGGGGATGCGAGGGAAGCGAACGCTTTTATATCGGCGGTGGGCGCGGCAACTAAGTTCATTGCTATTAAATCAATTTTGGTTGACAAGCGGTATCTATAAGAAGTAAACATAATGTGATATAAAAATTATTTTATTCTTGTTCTATAAAATAAATAAAATTAACATTGAGAAGTAACTGGTTTGATTCCTTTAAATGCAGACTAACGCAAGGTATAGCAAGTTAATTAATTATACCGATATGATCTGCAAATAGTGTTTATTTGTTTGTATTAGGTACACTTGCTATATGACGTATTGTATAATTATACGTTAGTATGTTAGTTAGGTGGGTTTATAACATACAATTTAAGGCAATTCATGTCTAAATTATTAAGATGGCAACACCATGAAAAATTGCCTTAGCAACAAATCAGTGTTTAAAATTGAAATATTGCACATTGAAATTCAATCCGGTTTCTAGTTCACAAGCAAAACTTATGTATTTGTGTGTATTGTGTATACCGTTGGACAGACCAGCAAACACTAAATGTATTGTTGGGATTGGTTAACACAACCACAACGTGAAACCGCAACTAATAGCGAACAAATAAAATAAATTTACTAATTATTACTTCTTCTACACCAACATATTTTACAAATAATAATTAGAAATAACTGTAAATAAAATACTTTATTGTTTTACTCTACGGTAGCTATTTATTTCGAACAATACTACAAAAATAGAACTTCCTCGTTAGACTGTATAGCATAGGTTCTATAATAAACTATTTATAAAATTAAAGATAACACAGATATAGAAGTGATAAAGGAGGCATTGAGGCGATGTTGATTAAAGATTTTGTCCATTGCTGTATCAACTATTCGATTTTTTCAAATTGAAATTGCCTCGAGGTACATAAAACAAATGCCTTACTTGTGCTTTTTTTTGCAAAATCAAATGTTTTTGGTTCAATTGTTTTTTCAAACAATTAAAAAGTATAGCGAGAGATGTCGCTAGTATACTCGGGCAAGATTCTTACTGTAAACTTGAGAGAATTACAAAATACAAGTCAAAAATTAAATGAATCGATGATTACAGAAAGGGTATAAACGCCATTTTAGTCGAAATTGGGTTTAATGCGGATTAATCTTTCTTAGACGAATACCAACCGATTGAGTGCACAAGAAATTCATTTTCATTTCGTAAGCGTGTCGCATTGAGCGTCGCTATTGAATGCAGAAAGGGTATATGTTGCGATCAGTTTCCTCTATTTTCCTCAAAACTCATCCTCTACCCTTTCTGCACTCATTGATTTAAATAATCTATTTCTCTTCTAAATTATATCCGCATATTTAGCTGGCACTCACATCTTGTTTAAAAATAAATTCTTTTTTATAACAATTATCTTCCTTACAACTTTTTTTGCAACTGTACACTATTAAAATACCCCAATCGATTGCGGTTTCTTTCAAAATAGTCAACATCTGTGGCATAATTTGGAACTCAAACTGCCTCTCACTATTACAATGCTCACAATTAGGTATACTATCTGGTTTAGGTTCTTTCGCGATCCATAAAGGTTGACCTCCACGTTCATATCGTAATACCTGCTCTTTATTGCTAAGAATCCTTTTCTGAAATGCCATGAACGTTTTATCTTCCCCAATACCGGCATGCGCTTCTAGTTCCGTCACAGAAATATCATTTAATGTACCGGTTTTTCCTTCGGCTTCCATTCTGTTATATTCCTGCATTTCCTTCTCCTCATTTACTGTTGGATTTTCTTCGAATTCTTCGGGATCAACTACCATTTCATATTCATCGAACAGTATCTTCGCTGGCGCTCTTAAACTTTCGCAGTTGTTTTTGTGACCGTTCTTCCAATCGTATACTTGATGCTCGCGACTGCAATATGCTGACTTTTTACATTTGCTGCAACGTTTAGGCGCGAGACATCCGCAAACCTCACATAGCGAAACGAAATTACTAGCATTTATGATTTCTTCGGGGCTTTCAACTGGTGGATCGTACGGGTAAAAAGGGTTATCTCTTCTTAAAGTGCTACGAAGTACGATTACATTATTGCTGTTGTTGAGTACGCAACATTTGGTGTCCCTGCAAACGAAGACGAATAGCGTTCTGTGGAAATTATCGGGGTCCTCTTCGTACGGCGCGTATACTTGGCATAAAAATACCATCGGCTTTTGACAAGATTGACATTGTAGCGTGTTAGGTTCTGGTAAATGTTGAAGATCTAACCAAGCGGGTTTTCCGCCTATTTTACTTGGGAATTGGCTACTTTCTACTTGCCACGGTTCACATTCTTCTGCGAATCCGATATCTACACGAGACATTGTTTACTTAGGTTATTTTATGTTATTTGAAATTAAAATTTTAGGTTAGAAGTAGATTAATGAATCAAGGTACAGATAAGCAGGTTAGCCAACATATTCTCTTTTGTGAAAATTTATTAATTTTATACTTTATTTAATGATAGAATGAAAGAAAGGTGCTTAGTTAGAGTGCTGATAAAAACTATGAATTAATTTATCAATTCTAATAAATCTTGAAAATAGTTTTAATTTTTGCTTACATTATGCTGTTATCCGCTATTTCTTGGTGCTGGCAGCACTGTAATTTTCAATTTTAAGTTCTCTGTTCAGCTGAAAATTTAAATTTTCAGCTTTCTTTGTTTTCCAAGCGTTATTAGCCAATTTGTATTATTACCATAACGTATTTTATAGACTTCGTGTCGCCAATAGATATTTACGTTAATTAATCTAAACAAACAACACCTTCAGCACAGCAAGATCATGTTTCCTGGAGTAGTTGGAGGTTGTATGTTTGTAAATATTAATTACAACTTATAAATAATACCTGTTACATTACATGCGCTTAGGAGTTAGCCTTGAATGGAAAAATAGTAAATATATATTCTGTGCAGTTCTTAATGTTATGCCAAAGATGATACGCGCAGAGTTTACCAGTTGTGTTCCTAGCTTTGTTTCTTTTTAGTCGTACGTTTTACGATCGCGGCAAAACACGAATATAGTTTTGTTTGTTTATTATCCGTCCATTTCCCAAATAGGAATAAAATTAATTGGCGACAGTGTTTTTCTTTGCTGAGAATCTTTGCAAATTGTACCCGAAAGATGCATCATAAAATTTTAAATCTTCTCCTCTGTTACTTTGCAACAACTTATGGTTCGAAACCAAAAAAAAGAATCGCGTGTTAACCGGTAATTAATTCTACGACGATTAATTTGCAGGAAACCCGGTGAAGCTACACGGTTTTGAAGATAAATGGAATTATGAAATACCACCGCAAGATAAGCCGCTCCTTTCACCGAACGTAGTCCAACATATTTTACCGGCGATTGCAAAACTTCAGGTAGGGTTTACTTAATTTCTTTGTTTGATGCTGTTGCATAAATTAAATATTTTTGTTTTAGTCTATCAATAAACCAGTGATTATTGAAGAAAATCGTATCAACCCGTCGAACGCCCAACTTGGCGATGCAGTTAGAAGGAAAATATCATGCTCCGTGTGTAAACTTGGTAAGTGATGCTTTTTGTTCTTATTATTCAATAGGCGATAATTAAATTAAACGTCGTTTGTTATATCAAAATAACAGATACCTGTTGAGATTGAAGTAGGATACTGTGAGCGCGTTTTAAAAATAAGCTCAGATAGAAGTGGGAATGTACCATACAGAAATGATTATATCTGCATATACGTGACTAAGCTTATTTGTGATTAATATTATGACATAATATTATCGGAAGTTTTTATTTCAAATTCAGTAATTTCTTGATGATTTTTCTATTAATCCATTGAACGTTTCTTTATTTTTAACATATCTGTGCTTTCGGGATTAAATCTTCACTTGTTCCTATTTCGGAGAAATTATTTTTATTTTTTTGCAAAATTTTTGCATCTATATCCTTCTGGGACCCGAAGTCAGAAAAAAAATCTATCAATTCGATATTCTTTTTATGTCTTGTGGGTGGAGGTGGGACAACTTAAATTTTCGAAATTTTTACTAATTAGTTTTTGGAGAAAAAAATGTAAATTTTTCTACATTTTCGCTTTGAGCACTCTACAAAGTTCTCAAATTCTAATTTTAGAAGTGGAAAATATTGCTTCGTCGTCATACTCTGTTGAACGGCAGGCAAAAATAAAAATTCTCTTGTTTCTTTCTGGTATAAACAACTCGTGCGTCAATATTATTATCGCTGCCCTCTTTTAAAAGAAATCCGAGACTTTGAGGTTCAAATTGAAACGTTGCTTAATATCTTAGCGTTTATCGCAAACTTTTTGGTCCATCTGTTGATAATTGCACTGGCCATAAGACATGTCAACTGAGATAAAGACTGCCATGGAATCCACTTCAGTTTTGACCGCAATATTTTCACCAACGTAATTATTTAAAATTGAAGGATTTCTTAATGTCTAATCTCTAATTTAAATGTTGGTAATATACTAATGGAGTACGTCAAAAATAAAAATTACGCGCTACATATATTAAAATTAAGCTGAAAATATACAGTAACTGGCGAGGACGGAGAAGGTAATTTTTCGTGTCTCTTTTTAAGCTGGTTAAACTCGTAACTACCGATTACGAACATTTTTTTGCTCGAGGATTTAACAACTTCGTGTAACTAAACGCTCTAAATAATCTCTATTCACGAAGCCACAATTTTCGAAACCCGCGGAGGTGACTCACTCAGTATGTATATATTTATCTTAGAATTTACAAGTGAAATATATTTTATTCTAGCGTGATCAAATAACTTAAGTTTGCATGGTTCATTCAATTGAAAGTCAATGTACTATTTCGTGTATTCACCCAAACGTGTAGTTCACTGCACTTGGCATTTATCACATCGAGAATGTATTGTCTATGACCAGCAACAAAAGACTTGCCGTAGAAAGTTGTTGAAACTTGCTCGAAGGCGTACATTTACAAGATTTACACTGCCGTTCAGTGAAGTTCGGTCATACAATAAAAATCTATTATATCACACTGTATACAATTATTAATACATAAAATTAGAAAAATATTAAGCATACACTCTTTTCTAAGGGATTAAAGCCATAAATTATTATGTAAAGTAGAAATATTGCGACGACCACAATAAAGTCCCTTTTATTATCATTCCAAGAATTTCTCGGAAGTACCGATCTTTTGAAGCGGGTCGTTTGAGGATTATTAACGAACAATACATTTAGGAAATATACCGCAGTATCATTTTTGTTTATTTATCGCAGGCGTAAAGATATAAATTTGCTTCATTTTACTGTTAAACGTGTGTTGGTGTGCATCTGTCGTTTTTGCGCGAAAGTTTTAAGAAAATTTACTTCAAAATAGCACGTGGCAAGCCTACCAGTGTAGAGAAACGTTCACGCATTATTACGTTGTTTGAGGAAGGATATTCGGGGCGACAAATTGCTGAAAAAATAAATATGAGAAGTTCAACAGTAAATGACATCATAAAGCGATATCGGACAACTGGAACTATAGAAAATCGTGTTCGTCCTGGAGCATCTAGCAAAACAACAAAAGCTGAAGATTTGAGAATTGTATTATTAAGCAAACGCAATAGAAAATTAACAGCACCACAAATAGCAGCCGAAGTCAATCGCGGCCGTGAAGAACAAGTTTCGGCGAGTACGGTAAAACGTCGACTTCAACAAGCGGACCTTCATGGACACATTGCCATTCGAAAACCCTTATTACGTCGGGACAACAGAGCAAAACGGCTACATCTCATCTAGATTGGTCGTTAGATGATTGGAAACACGTGCTTTGGAGTGACGAGTCAAAGTTTGAGGTTTTTGGGCAAAATCGACGAGTTTATGTCCGAAGATCTAAAACCGAAAAGTGATCCCGAACTGCATTGTGCCAACAGTGAAGCAAGGGCATAGTTCTGTATTAGTGTCGGGATGTTTCTCCTTTGCTGGGACGGGAGATTTATGCAGAATGCAGGGTGTAATGCGGAAGGAAAATTATTTTGCGATACTCCAGAATCATGTAGTGCCATCAGGATTGCGTATAATAGGCCGTAACTTTACATTCCTGCATGACAACGACCCAAAACACACTGCGTTAGTGTGTAAGAACTATCTAAAGGAGCAAGAAGAACAGGACACCCTGAAAGTAATGACATGGCCCCCACAAAGCCCAGATATGAACCCTATAGAGTTGTTGTGGGATGAACTGGACAGGAGGATCCGAAAAATATGCCCAACTTCACAAGAACATTTACGGAATATTCTGCAACATGAATGGATTAATATTCCAGGATCCGTTTTAACAAAACTTATCGAAAGAATGCCTAGAATAGTTCGAGCGGTGGTTAACAGCAAAGGAGGTTTTTTCGATGAAAAAAAAAAAATGTTCAGTATGTTATATTAGGCCAGAATAACTTTTTATTTATTTATTTTTGTCTTTTTTACCTGTACATACAATAAAATTGCATTTTGTTTTTAGTTTCGTTTGTTTCTGCAACCTTTTCATGTTTTTTACCAAACGACCGAACTTCTCTGAACGGCAGTGTACATAGAAATAGATACGTCTAATTCACAGATACTTCATATGACGTATGATTTATTTTAATATTCAGCTTTAGCTTATGGAATCTACATATGTAATTGTATAAGTGGTATTTTAACTGAAGGATTAAAGTTTTGTGCTAATTCTTGAGCGATTTTAATTAACTTTTAGACTTTATTTGGATACAAAAAAGATACTTCCTGCTATATTTCGCAGAACTTGAGTACCTACCTATGTACAAATATTCTTGTATGGAGTATTATTTATTTATGAAGGTGGCAGTTAAAATAATGGGCAAGGTTAATGATGCTCATTCCATTAGTGTTTCCGCAATGTTAAATGCGACTAGATTCCAACAATTTAAGAATTAGTGTGTTTCTTTTTATTCACATTTTCATATTTAATTTAGGAAATTAATTAAAACAAATAAAAAAATATATAAATTAAAGAAAAAAAATTGTTAATTAATCACTTCTCATTCTGAATATCTAACAACATTAAAACAGAAGCCGTAGCGCGTAAATATGTAATTATCCAACATCCTTTTTCATTAGCTAATTACAGACATTTACAGCACGTATGTACATACACGGGTATCTACTCAGCGTTATTGATCCTTTAATGGACTACTGTAATAGCTAAATCGTTACCAATCTAAAAAAAATGGAAATTCATGAAACATTTCCTTTGAATTGTGGTAAATTCCCAGAAATTCGTTTCATATAATTTACGAGAATACAGGAGGTAAAGCGATGCGTTACATTTTAACTGCTGATTAAAAAATAAAATCACGTAAATGTTTGTGTATCTTTGACGAATATTCCCAGATCTTTACGAACCACCTTGAAAAAATGGGAATAAATTTGCAGGAATTTAAAGTATTCAGCATTTATGAATGCGTAACCTGAAAATATGTGTAACTACATCTGCAGTGTTAAGCAACTATCCTTTCTTTTAATGAGATAGTTTTAAAGATATTTGCAAAATTCTGTTTTGTTGATGTTTAGAAAGTTTCTTATATTTCATGATAGGGACCGCTGCTAAAACTTCTTGCTAAACTGCTAAAAGTGAACAAATCCCGAAGGAATGATTTCAACAAATTATTTGGACTAAAGAAAAAGTTTATTTTGTTTCAGAATATGAATCTAATTTTCGATTTAATTATTGCTTTTGTTCATAATGTATGTTAATTATTGTACTTTGGTTATAAATTATTTTTTTAATTTTTTTTTCTTTTGTTTTAATTGCAGTTATTATTATCGTTATCCTGATTATTGCATCTAAAAGATTATTTTAGTGATTTATTTGCTCCCGATTATTTTTATTGCCTTCACATAAAACACCTTCATAAAAGCTCCAAATATCTTGCTGATTGTGTTTTTGTTGCAAAGAATAGGGTCTAGATAATCAATAATCTAAGAATTTATTTAATCTTTAGACGTTATGTAAATCCCAGCAGAACAAAACAAAAAAAAGAATCTTACATTATTACGCATGTGGTTTTCGCTAATACTTTACGATCCTGTAACAAACCGCCAATTCAGCAAAATTAATCGTTGTGTCGTCAAGATGACAATAACGAAAATTCTCCGTTTATCCATTGCACAACTTCCAATGAAATATATGCCAAGGATTTACACACACATGCTTATATTATGTAAATATTCGCGTAGTTACGTTAATACCTACATTGTTTGGTGATAAGTTACTGCCAAAAAAAAAACGAAGATCACAACGTATTGTTTAGATTTAGAATATCATCATCGGGTAAGGCGTAATTTCTTGAAATTTCGTAATGTTTATCTATCGCGTAATGAACGTGATTTGTCGATAACAATTTGTCGATAGATTACCGCAAATTGGTACTAATTTCGTTACTTGCGAATTGCATTATTTAAAATGACAAAATAGCAAATTCTCGTCGACTGAATAAAAATATGCCTTAAAATTAAATACGTGTTCTTGTCTCATAGGTTTATTGGTTATCACATTAGACTGCCAATCTTCACTTGCACATGCAGAAATGCACCTTATTAGCACCTCTGGATGTGCTTTTCGTAGCTGCACGTATTTTAGTATCACGATAACAAAGTACACTACCGCTCATAATTATTTCGGCACCCTCAATTTGTGATATAAATCGTAGAAAAATAAGACAGAATTGTACATAAATGTATTTATTTCGTAGTTTTATGCGATACACGTCAAAAAGAAAGAAAAATGTTTACAAAGTTTAAACTTTTGTTTCGTCAATGTGACCTCCTTTGGATTTTATTAATGCAGCGCGAAGGCGCGGCATTCTTGTAATCAGTTTTGCGAGCGTGTTGATTGTAGTGCGTTCCACATACTACCAACGGACGTTGGAGCTGATAGACGTGCGTGTCGGTCAAGTTCTTCCCACAACAGCTCAATTGGATTTAAGTCAGGGCTCTGGGGTGGCCATTCCATAATCTTTAAAACTCCTTCTGTCTCCAAACGCTGCAAATATTCCTTGCATAGTTTGGACGTGTGTTTTGGGTCATTATCCTGTTGAAAGACGAAATTCTGACCCAAAATTCGTCTTCCTGCTGCTGTATAATATCCCGGTAACCTTCTTTTTTTAATGTACCTTCAATTTTGACGATGTCGCCAACAGTTGTGCTACCAAAGCAGCCCCAAATCATTACAGATCCACCCCCATGCTTCACTGTGGGGACAATACAGTGCTCACTTGCACGTTCGGCCACCGATCGTCTGACAAATGTTCGCTTTCGAGATCCGAAAATTTCGAATTTGGACTCGGAATCGGTCCAAAGCACCTTACTCCAGTCTTCCACAGTCCAATTTCGATGTTCACGGGCCCATTAGAGTCGTTTTCGCTTGTTAACTTTCCGCAGCAACGGCTTCTTCATAGCAATTCGCCCATGAAAACCGGCTCGCTGTAGGCGACGTTTCACTGTAGCCACGCTAATCGGATTCTCGCGATGTTCATTTACTTCTGCGGTGATTTCAGGAGCGGTTTTTCGCCTATTTCTCTTGCTGGTGACTACAATTTCGCGATCTTCTGCAACTGTTGTCACGTTTGGCCTTCCCCTTCGTGATTTAGATTAGAAATACTGCCACTTGCCTTATATTTTTTAATGTTATAATCGACAGTAGCAGGGTGTACTTTTAATTCTCGGGCAATTTGTCTATTAGTTTTGCCACTCTTATGGTTGGCAACTAAAAGTGAACGTGTTTCAATACTTAGTTCCTTTTTTTTCGGCATTTTAAACAATCGTCACTCTGTATTTCGCACACGATCTTAAGCCGTCGTAAGTCAAATCCGGATAATCCTTAATTCCTGTTCTATTCACCGTCTTTAATGATAGCTGTTTTCTCGATCTACATACTTTCGACATTATTAAAAACAGAACACAGGAGTACTTCGCTGCTACTATTACGTACGCTCCAGGCGGCAACGAACTAGATACTGACTAGTGTTTCGCATGCGAGAGTCCATTCGTTAGCTGCGCCGATGGTGCGCACCCGAATTTGCCTACTACTTCTATATGTAAGCTGACTTGTTTACTTAACTCTTTTGCACTGACGTTCTAATCTTATGTGCTTCTATTCATGTTTTCCTTCTAATTAGCACTTATTTCCAAGAATTTACTAAGAAATTTTATATTACTCATACTTACGTTGTAAATAACCCGAAAATGATTTTGGGTGTGTTATTTTTACATCTCCTCTTTTCGTATCTACAAAATTTTATTCATATAAAAGGAATTTAACGTAATCGCTATTACTATCGATGCAATGTCCTCAATAAAAAAAAGTAGTGCGAGATAATAAGTACATACATAGGTACCTACTGATTTTTACTGTATCCTATTAAAAATGGTATTTGAAAAAACTATCATAGGAATGTTTTCAATTGACGAATCAATATTGGAGATATGTGTTTTTCGAATTCTCGACGATTCCAAAATAACGACTTGTATATCTAATCTCTAGCTGCTATAGAATTTAAATTAGTCGGATTTAAAAAGTACGAAAATATATTCCGAATAATTTTATTTTATGAGCTGATTTTCTGTCGTTTTTTATGGCGATACCAACATCGACATGTTATACCATTGTGAATCATGCATAAGTATACTCCTCGTTTACATATTAATTCTATGTAATCTGATTAAGAAACAGTAGGTAGAGTAGGTAAAATTAATCCTTATGTACGCTGCACGATGGTACAATTGCTAATTTCTTATTTTCTACAAGTACATTCTGATAATGAATTACTGGAAATTTTTTAATTAACCAATAGATCTAATGATTATTGATATATGCAATGACAAACATGTTTAACCTTCAATTACACCTCGCTAATCTCGACCAAATTGGAAAAGGAAATGGATTAGGCAATATAATGATCTTTTCGCTTAAACAGCTTTAAATTAATGCTTTAGGCTAAAAAAGCTAGAAATACAAAATTTTGTTTCAAACAAAATCTTAATATTAGACACGGTGAATTAAAAAAAAAGGAGGAATTGCTGACAAATTATAAAAAAGTACTCGCACTGCATTGGTAGGAATAGCAGTGAATATAATGTGCGAATTTTTCGCTGCCATCATGATCTTTAAGAACCAGCTCAAAAGCATAACAAAATTTAATACAACATATTAGATTAGAAGTTTTAATAACTAGCTGCTCGGAAAAGAACCGGAACACTGTGGTTGAACTTCCCAACTTCCTCGTTTATAATCGGTAACGTTAGGGCATTCTAGCTTAACTGAAAATTGGCAGTATTAGTTTCCTACTTTCCCTAACTTACTCGTTATAATCGAGAATACATTATCGATAAGCGGAACTGAGCTCTTCAGAATATTTCCTTTATAAAATAAAGCATAAAGTAAAGAGATTCTTCAGCCTATCTGAACTCTGATGATTCAAACGCAGTATCGAAACTTCACTTCCCCACTTCACTTCCGTTTATCTTTTTTATAAATTTCAATGGAAGATCGTCGTGTGGACCTCCTATCTTCAGCTCATTTTTTTATATTGTACTTATGCGAGCTTGAACAAAGAAACATGAAAGGCTGATAAATATAGAATAAGGAAAAGTGAGAGTGACTCTATCACACATGAGATCGGGTGTTGAAAAAATCTTGTAAAATTCCGCGTTACCTTCTTCTGAAAAAGTTAACGATCACTGCTGCATAGCGAAAAATAACAATTTATTATTTTCCTTTTTAACAGGTGTTCTCCTTCTGCAAAATGAGGTGAAACAAGGGACTCCTGTTGATGAGATCAAGGCAAAATTCGTCTCGATATGCGTCGAATTCAAGATCGAAAATGAGGTCGTCTGCTCTGGGATTTTTGATGTGTTCTCGCCGGATGTATTGCCTATTCTCAATGTGACGAAAATTAGTAAGTCTAACACTTTTTTTTCGTTAATTTTTTTGGACGTTGATAGAAATCCCCACATTTTACGTTTTAATTATTTGTTCGTTACTTGGTATTTACGTAGGTAGTTTTAATTCGTTACAAATGCTCAAGGCGATCCGGTAAAAAAAAAAACTGTACTCACGTGTTGTATACCATACTTCCATATGCTCGCATGAAATGAGATAAAAAATAATTTGGTCTTAGTCCGTCGTAATAATTCAAATGAGGTATCCACAGTATAAGCTAAATAGTTTTATTTATAGATTTTAAATGGGATTGATTTGGACAAGTTAGTGGTTTTTGTGTCAATAACTTACAGATGTAACTAGTAAGATCAAAGATATTCATGGTGGGGCAATAATACGAAAGTTTTCGATAGTATCTTTAATGTTGATGATAGAAAAAACTTCCTATACGTAGCACAACCTAAAAACTGAATTTATTGACGGAAAAAAGACCAAAATAGATGGTTACGAAGTGGTTTGTGAAGATACGCTACTACTTTCAAAAGGTGGTGGTCAGCCCTCTGATCAAGGGCTCCTAAACGATAAGAAAGAGTGAGGAGAGCTGTGCAAGCTATTTATTTGTTGGAAGAGCGGTTAAAGGTTGGCGATGAAGTAATTCAATTGATTGCGATATGCGCTTAGATCATAAGCAATAGCACTCAAGGCAACATATAATAAAGAAGTATCACATATTGAATTAGATACAACTTCAATGATACTTGAACAGATTAAAAAAGCGGAGAAGAACAAAAAGTTACCCAGTTACCCGGATACTTTTTTAGCATCGATTTTACCCGATTTCTGGTATCCGGTTACGGTTACCCGCTTCCAGGTATTTGAATTCGAGTACCCGGGTATGTAAAACTGGGTACCCGGGTAACTCGAAACCAGGTATTGCGTTGGACGGTTACCCGATTCCTGAAAAAAAAACGGTTTTCGACAGTCCTATTTTAAACCCTTTTCTTACTACCGGCCACGCAAGTCAATACCAGCGATCTGATTAGAGGGACGTAAGTGCGATTTGTGGATTATTAACTTTTAACGACATTTCTAGGAAAGAAAAAAATTTACATAATGCCAACTCTACATGTATATGTTGTATACTAGTCGAAACTGGTTGTAAGAATATTATTGATACTTAAAAAAAAATGAAGATTTTCGTGATATATGTAAATTGATCGCTTCAATATTTAACAATACAAATCCATAACTTCGTATTTTGTATTCAATTCGGGGTTTTACCTTGAAAAAGGACAACTTAGAAAATCTTTACCCTGCAATTATTGAAAAAGAATTATTTCAAAAATAGAATTTTGAAATTGTTGAAATATTAGAGAAGCCTAATTTGTATCACTTTCTTTCTTTATCTATTTGTAGTACTGATAGAACAATGCAGTAGTGGAAACAACTCGAGTTGTAGAACATTTTGTTCACATATTTCAACATTTATTCGGAATACAACTTTTTTTTACCGTTTTACTTGGTGGAGTTTGTTGATTTGTCTTGAATCGAAGACCGAATGGTCGTATGATTTAACACCACTAGACTTTTTCCTTTCCGGTTTTCTTAAAAATCAAGTCTAGCTGATAGTTAACGATTTAAAAAATATTCGTGTGGTTATTGGCAAAAAGTTTCTGTTGGGACGCCCGTTATAATGAAGTATAGCAACAGCAACATAATACATTAAAGACGCAGTCCACAAATGATTTTTATCTCAAAACACGCACCAAGATATCATTGGAATCATTAATATGCATCACGTGAACATTTGAAAGTTTCTTGGTTCTTTTCCACTTCTTAGATAAACATTTTATTGTTTATTTACATCTTGTTTAAAGGAAAATTGCAAACATTCTTAACATATTAATATCCAAATGTTTCTTTGAAAAAATGTTGCCCTTCGTAGTAGTAATGCCCTTCGTAGTAGTAGTAATTGTTCTTAATATTGAATCAATCATCAACAAAAGCAATAATGTTATAATTTTTTTATAAAATCTAGGTGTCGCGCAGATATGTAGCTTGTGCCTGGGAGAGGTTTGTGGAGATGTACAAAATCCATTACACGATTGGGAAATCAAATTTCCCTCAGTACCAAAACCAGTATTAAAGGAAAGGATTGATTATGTGGTAAGTAACTTGCTTAATATTGGATTGGATCGAAAATACTGTTTAATATACTTGCAATCGCGTCGATAATTATGTTGAATTAGAGGAATTGTCTTTGCTCTATAAAAAAGAAGAATTAATTAATTAATTAATTAACGTCTGGGTGCGATAACAGTGCTTGTTCTATTAAAAAAAAAATTATTGGGCCATTTCTGAACCAGCCTCCATTGACATCGTGAGATGAACTTGAAAGCACATTTCTTACCCCAGAACTTCTTTCTAAAAAATAATCTCAATTCAAATAACCATCATATTGGCTGTGCAACAAAATTTGTGACACCCAGTATATGTAATTAACTTTAATTCGTTGCTTTTAATTTGTACAACGTTTAAAAACCATGTCATATTTTTAAATTTTCTTAAATTGTCTGATAATAAAGGCCGCATCTCGTAACAGATCACGGTCAACTGGTTAATAAAGTTACCTAATTTTAAATGAATGCATGCCGGTTCAGGTAAAAGAAAGTTTAAACAAACCAACCGTGAAACAAAGATTATTTCGAAGGTTATTCTACATCTATGTACGCGAAATAAGCCGTGTATTTCCGATAGGAAAAAGTGCCAAACCTTGTAAAAATAAGGAGTTTTTTTTCATTAACGTAGTTGTTTACACGTTCATGTAAAATGATATATACCTAGATACGTTTTGGGAAGTTGTTATCAATATTTAATTAAACTTGTTTCGGAATGTACTTATTAAGGTTTCGTATCAGTAAGAATGCATTTTTTTTAACTGTGACATTGATGCTACTAGAAGATAAAGAAATACTTATCGGCTGATAAGTTAACATTGTGCGGTATGTGTAAAATTCTATTTTATTAAATAATTTATATTTATTATAAACGTAGTTCATGTAGGAGTTTTAAAATATATAAGGGTACGTAATACCATAAAAAAATTATTTCGCAACGACAGATTTACAAAATACTGGATCTCGTTAAAATAAAAAGGACATGTATTGATTTTTTCGCTAATGTAATATTCTATCAAAATAGAAAGGTGTTGTGGGTACTTACGTAACTGTTTAGGTAATCTGCATTAATTTACCGTCTAACGTGGAAGATAAATAATTAAATTGCTTGAACGTTGAATTGCAAACGAAAGTGTGTCATCTATTCAATAATTGTTGGTAATCTGATTCAACCTTGGAAATTTTGTTTCACAAAAAACGTAGAGAACAAAATTAGAGCAAATAATTCTTTTGTAAGGAAGCCTAGTTGTGTGTATAAAAGAGAAGAATATTAAAAATCATTTTACCAAATTAAAATGTTACTAATCTAAAATCAAAAGGAACTTATTTGTCAATATGGGCCAATACACATTAGTTCTATATATAAAGGAAACCTTCCATGGACATCATAAAAAATTATCTCTCATCATCTATTACACAGAGTGTTCCCAAAACAATTTTTTAAACATGTTTGATGCATGGAATCCTAAAAGTACAAGTCATCCGCATTGTCAAGCGCATTTTTATAGATGCCTCATAAGAAATTACATGGTAAAAACTTCATCTCATGTTAATGGTTTTCCCATGCACCACCTGCGGGCTACAGCATGTTCTCCAAGATCTAACAAGTTTAAAGCGTATCTATAAAAAAAAATGCGCTGTATATAAATTGTACGTATTTACATACGCTAACGAAAATGAATCAACTACGATTCCGACTAATGTTTAATAACATTTAATTTACAGGAAGGTGCTCCCACATTCAAAGTCCTCCACTTGTCGGACACTCATCTCGATCCCAACTATGAAGAAGGCAGTCCGGCGAATTGCGAAGAACCATTATGTTGCCATCCCTTCAGTACGCCATCTAGCAGCGAACCCTTGGAGCCGGCAGGCAAGTAAGTACATTTTTAAATCGAAATTACCGTCTTACAATTCTTCGGCTATTACGTCCTTTTAGGTGGGGTAGTTACGGTAAATGTGACATGCCTCGAATACTGATCGAGAATTTATTGGAGCATATCGCTGGGGAACATAAGGTAGCTTCTTTTCCTTCTCAAAAAATGTTTTATATTTCGAACGTTGCAGGATATAGATTATATAATATGGACCGGCGATCTGCCGCCTCACGATGTTTGGAACCAGACCAAAGAGGGAAATCTGGATATTTTGAAAGAAACGGTTAAGCAGATGCAGGAGGCTTTCCCCAATACGCCGATTTTTCCAGCGTTGGGTAATCATGAAGGATTACCAGCGGGAAGGTAATCTTTTATTATTTTAATCTTTAAAGATACAGGATTTTCGTTAATACATTTATTGCATTTTTCAAAGATATTTCAAAATTTTAGAAACAACATGCAAACAATACTTTTATTTATTGATAATTCGGTATCTCTGACAGCATAATCCTTTACATAAATATTTTAGTCTTGAATAAATAAATTACCTCGACGGATGCGAATTTTGCAAACAACAGCTGCTTGATAAAATATATTTTTCCTGTTTTAATTTTGTAAACAAAGTCGAAAAAATAGATAGAAAATAGAAATTAATGACTAAAGTATATTGCTTTTAGTTTTCCGCCACCTTGGATTACCGACGAAGACCTTTCAACCGCATGGCTTTATAAAGAACTTAGCAAGGAGTGGTCCAAATGGCTGCCAGCTTCTGTCAATAACACCGTCTTCCATGGGGCATTCTACTCAGTATTACTTCGACCGGGATTTAGATTAATTTCACTGAATATGAATTATTGCATTTCGGTCAACTGGTAAATCTCTTCTCTTTAATTTCAGCTCACTAGAATCTTTAATTTACTATAAATATAACGTTCCAAATTCGTTTACTTTGGTGTAATTGAACGAATAACGATTTTAGGTGGCTGATAGTCAACAGTACTGATCCCGCAAAGCAGCTAAAATGGCTTATATATGAACTGCAACAGGCTGAAGATAATGGGGAAAAAGTTCATATCATTGGTAAGATAAGTCAAGAATCCAATTGGAATTTCGCGCACTCCCTTATTTTACGAATTTTAGGTCATATTCCGCCAGGCGATTCTGATTGTTTAAAGGTGTGGTCCGAGAATTTCTACAAGATAATGGAAAGATATGAGCAAACAATTATTGCTCAATTTTATGGACACAGACATACTGACGAATTCGAAGTCTTCTACGACTTTGAAACTTATAGTATGTAGATTTTTACAATTCGTTGATCTAAAATAATTTACGATTGGATTACAGAAAGACCCACGAGCATAGCTTACATTAGTCCTTCAATTACCACATACGAAAACTTGAATCCGGGTTACAGAATATATTACGTTGATGGAGATCATAATGAAACGACCAGAGTAAGCAATACCGTTTGTATTAAATTATTTCCTGTTATCGCTTTTTAGGATATTTTGGATCATGAAACATGGATAACTAATTTGGAAAAGGCAAACAAGCCGAATTCCGAGCCGGAATGGTATAAATTATATTCCGCTCGGGAAGCTTATGGCCTCCAAACTTTAAGACCTGAAGAATGGTCGAAATTATTAGACGCCATGATTACAGATTCGAATTTATTCAACGAATTTTATAGGTATTATGGTATTTCTCATAAAAGAAAGAACTTACTTTAATCGATTTGGTATTATTTTTAGATACTATTACAAAGATAGCCCAACTAGACCAGTATGTGATAACAAGTGCAAACTGCAAATTCTCTGCGATCTAAAATCCGGAAGATCCCATTACAGACACCATCTTTGCCGTGATTTAGAAGAAATCTTCAGAACTTAACATATTAAAGTTAATTTATTAAATAAGTTAGTCCTAGGAACAAATTTTCTATTTATAGCTAGATACCAGTTGGTGCTAATAAACTAATCGACAGTACGGATGTTTTTCTTCACATCCATCGCCGATTTCGGTAACATCTTCGATCGAAGGCATATATTTGAAAAGAACTTCCTTTCCGAATTCTCCCTTTTCTCCAGTTTGTTGTAGAGATCTTTGCATACCATCTATGAAAGGAGATAATTTGCAAATCAGCAATTGGACGCAGTCGGTTTCCTCATCTAATGAGCGCTCTTTTATATAATTTATTACGTAATCGGATAGGTTTTTGTTTTGTACATGATGAATGATGTCTGTCATGTGAGTGTTGTTTGATAACCATTGGAATGGATCGCCGTCTTTGATTTCTCTGGCTCGTTCGTCGCTAAGCGTTGGTGGTGGTGATACCTTTCCTAAGGAGGTGCTTATCTGAGAACAAACAATAAAGTTTTTTTATAAGTTGCGTATAGTTTTGTGAAGTACCTTTCAACACCCACTATAAGTTCGTCATCGTGTATCTGTGTATCTAATGTTTGTCTTTGCTATTGCAAGTGACTAATAACGTAAATACAGGTGAACAGCTTATAATCCAAAATTTTTTTTTTAACTAGCTTAGTGGCTATTTTACATAGTTATGCAACCATATTAACGCACCTGAAGGTCTGGAAGGCTAATTAAGAAGCAAGTATTCGAAATGCTTTGTATAAAATATGCAAAAAATGTCATACAGACGACATTCTTTTTTCCCCTTCAACTGATGAATTGAATAAATTGAGTGAAATCTGAAGCGCTTAAATGAAAAACTTCTACATCTAACACTGGAGCGCTGGAATACCGAAGGACATCTTTTATTGTAACTTGACTACGATATTTTATAAATTGCTGTTAATTATGTTATTGTTATTGTTATCTAGATGGTGTTTAGGTCTTCCTAGAATGTTTTGGAGATTATCATTTGTTAAGAAAACAATTTAAAAACAAATTTTTAAACATTTTGTGTAACTTAATTACTTTCATCACCTCCTCACATTTCTAATTCTTATTCAATTCAAATGTTTCTTGGGCTACATCTTAATTCAGAATTACCATTAGTGTTGTATTGCTGCTAAAGATCATAGTTTAGCCATGGAAACTTACGTCCTATTTAAATGTTCTTCGTTATACACCGTTAAACATTAGCAAGAGAAGTCTATCGGTGATTTTTTTGATTTAATTGGTCTCTATTTTGATTCCTAAAACACTACGAAAAACATTAACAACTTACCAATTGGGCTACGAATATAATTGCATTAACAGCAATAGCTCCAATTTTCTTCGCATCAAAACCGAATATTCTCAAGAAGCTCGAAAAGATATTAGCGTTGTCCTCATTTTCGCCACCATTTCTTTGACCATGACCTCCAAAACTTTCGGTAACCAATTGACTGATACTCGCAACTCGATCCAACCCCAGCAATCTTCCCGCCAGTTTGAAACCCGACGTTAATTTATCCAATATACCTTGCCCGCAGAAGCCCTCATTAACAACAATAACCGCTAGGAATATGAACGATACGAGGAGTCGGGTATATTTCATCTTTTTCACGGCGTTGCTGTCGGTCGAACGTTCGAAAATGATTTAGATGCGACGTCGCGGAATATCGTCGGGTTGATTTCTCATGCGCAACGTCGAGGCAATTAGAACAATTTTCTACCGTTTTAATCATAACAGCGTGAACCGTCGCAAGAGCACATTAATAGAATCAGTATCCTACGTGCTTAGATACTGGAGTGAAGATGAGGAACATAATTCTTACGATTCCACTCCAGTTCCTCATGATGTATTTAATAGTGCTGGCGCAAGATTTAACACCAACAGTTGATATTAAAACCTTAAGCGAGTTACCGTTGGATAAATTATTACACGTGAGGAACTCTTTATCTTTCGATGATGATCTCGACCGCAACGCAAGAATCGAAAACGTCACAACTGCGTCGTTAAATTTCGAAGAGGATAATCCGAATGCTCTTGCTTTGAAAATTGCCAACAACAAGGGGGTGAAACGCGTTGATTACGCAGAAGATTCCAAAGACAAAGGAAGCATCCAGAGCATATTCCAAATCTCCGTTACCGCGTTGGCCTTCTTGGCTTTCGGAGGATACCTAGTTTGTTTAATAACTCAAGCTATCAATGGTAAAAACGATACCCAACAAGTGATAGTAATGGAATCGTTTAAAAGGCCCATAAGGTACAAGCAAAGACCCAATATCAGGTACAGAAATCCTTCCACGAGACGTCCAGCGATTCATAGGCTTAGGAAAAGAGAAATTTCAGAATTTGACGACGAAATCGAGCAGATGTATCAAGCGTTGATTTCCATTTCGGAAGGTTATACTAACGTTCATACCAAGCATTTCAAATAGTGGCAAGCGTAGAGTATAGAGGTACGGTAAATTAAGCGTTTAATTAAAAAATTTTCCTTTTTGTTGTAAATCTACATTAAAAAGTTTAGATTCTTTAGAATTCGAAATAATTATCAAAGTTGATTTAAAGGGATGAATCTTACAAAAACATTTGAAAAAATAACAAGTAATGATAACAAGGATTCCGGGGTAGTAAGACGAACCCTAGAGCATCTACACGATCCGGACCACGCTTAAATTCAGTCACTGGGTTGACAATGCAAATCCACAAATTCTCGAAGCAATTGTTCTAAATCTAATCAAGTTATTTGTGCGGTGCGGAATGTGCCGATACTTTAGTATTTTATGTAAAATCAAGACGGATTTGCCCAAATTACGTAAATGTCTTGAGTAATAAAAGAAGTCTTAGATAAGTGAAGAATAAATATGGTTGACTTCAAATATTTTTTTATTTTATAAAAAAAATAAATAAATAAAATAGTAATAATAAACATTATTTGTTTTATTTCTCTCCTTACACCTAAATAATAGTATCGAATAAACATTTTCAAGATCTTTGTAATAGATTCAATATTGCTGGAATATCAAATAAGAGCTCGTCAAAGATAAAGTGCGGTAAACAATTTAATCGCGCCTGTTGTATTAAATTAAAAATATTGAATAAATTTTTTAATATTTTTAACAAATCGTTCAATTAGAAGCCCTCACGTTTGCCTCCTTTTTTATATCCTTTTTCCAGAGACTCTACTGAAGATAAAAATGTCAAGAAAAAAGACGATGAAATGATTTAAGAGATTTCTTTTTACATGTTTAATCTTGTCACTAAAAAAATCAACAATCTAGTCGTCTGCCTTCTAGACAATCGTGACCTGCACAGTACCTTTAACACAGCATATCACAGGCAGACAAATATGTGGATTGGAATTGACCATTTTTAATTCGGAAAGGTTTCTAATGTTTAGTTGTTCTCATGTATTGCCCTGTTTAATGACTGCATAACATCAGACCATTTATTATATTCCACAGCACGAACGTATTTACAAAGCTATATTTTATGCGCTGATACATTAGAAATCGGACATTCGGAGCAATTCATCTCCGTATCCCACTTTCGGGCAACACCGAAACGAAACAAACCATACCGAAAATACAACACCTTTCGCCGTCGAAACCATAAAACACGTTCGTACCTATATCCGTACGTACACAATAAGAATCTACATAACTTATGGTTAAACACACGCTCCATTGTAACGCCTTTACGAAAATACGCAATTATATTTCATATCCACCTACCTCTCTAAATGCATGTAAGAGAGAGAATCGAAAAGCTCGAGGTACTGACTGCGTCTTTCTACACACCAACGAGATCATGTAAAAGTCCGACCGGCGACGACCACACGGTCCCGGACAAAGAAATATGAGCTACGCGCATCTACCGCAGCGTGAATCCAAATTATTATTAATGAATTTAAGATGGCCAGGTCCGGTAATCGTATAGTCGTCGTAAATAGCGGGAAAATATCACTTTACACTTTATTATCGCGCCCATAAGCGTTATTAATATTATGATTACACTTTATTAACGCTGCGGAGGGTATTTGCGTTAATATTCCGCTGTGAATTGATTAAAATTTAGCGTAAATTACCGCGATGGGTTTGTTTTATTATTTATAAGGGATGCGGTAGGTTCCTTTGAATGAGATATTCCGGAAATCACATCTGCACAAGGCGCTTATTCTGTTGTTCGAAGGAAATTTCCATTATTTTTCTTTTTTATTTAGATGGATGCCTGCTTTCTAATGCGGGGCTGTTTTAACATTTTTAAATTGTTGAAATAATAAGATTTGTCGATCACTCCAAAATAGGCCAGTGAAGAGACGACCAATTTAATTTTCTAAATGTTTTCAGATATTTTTTCACATCAACACTTTCAGCACAAAACTACTTTTAGTTATTACATTGACATAAATGCAATTATCCTGTCCACCTTTCGAAAGCTGCCACCGCTAGAATGAGCATTTCGTTCAGAACGCGGCATACATATGATTTATTCATTAGATTTTACGCTCGTTAATGAGAATCAGCGCATGGAAAGCTCGGACGAGCTCCGATGGCGGTGGTGCCTAAGTGATTGTAACGAATCTTTAACAGGCACTGGACGTCGTAAATTATCGCCGCAATCAATTAGCATTACAAATAGGGATGTGACTTTTAGATGAGGAATAATAAACGATTATGAGGTCACGGCGTTCGTCTTAGAGACGATTATTAATTGTATATTAGGAGATATTGTCCGGACGTTCGGGAGATTCTATACGAAGCTACGGACGACGTTCTCCCATTTTTCTTCGATTTAATGGATTTATGCTCGCCGCTCAATACATAAATGATTACGGGGAAGTAACCTGTACAAAGCGTAGAGGATAATTACGGAATTTATTCGACGGGTTTCGTATTCGAATCGGTAATTGCTTTGAGCTGACGAGTTTAAAAGGCGATAGCTTAGGAATAGTGGGGATAATAACGGAGATTATAGCGTCAATAAAATAATAATAATTCACGTCGAGCGAGATTTAGATTTAAAGATCCGAAGAGATCAAAGAGCGTTATTTAACATTTTTAAATTTTCTCTCCTCACACATATCGCCAGATCATCAGCAAAAGCGCACTCTGCTAATTTAACCGGTCTTAGCTTCCTGTAACTTGTATTGCTTTATATACTTTTGTAAGTGCTTTAAGTATGGTTGGTAATTTACAGCTTACGATTTTATAAAAAATAAGAGCTCTCAAAGGTAATTTCTTAGATGAGCTGATCCCACTAGTTTACTTCCGCCGAACTCATGCGTTCCCTGAGAGAGAGAGAGAGAGTGGGAGGAATTTTACTTCTTTTACTACCGATTTTCTATCCATTAGGTTAACTACCCGACATTCTGACTCATTGTAAAACTTTTCGGAAGAAATTTTTGCTTACCTGTTGGAACAACCTTTCCTCTTTTATTACTTCTCTTTAACCTTTTCTTCGCGTGCCTTAATCCTTATAAATATACAACGCAAGCATCTGTTCGTGTAATACGGCCAAATTTATGTATATATATATCGCTTCGATCGACTTAAACTGGAGCAAAAGAGGTGGCAGGAGCATTAAATAAGTTAGCAGGGACTACCCGGTCCGCCGGACTTATCCACAACTAACCAGACGATGATATACTGTTATTGGTGTTTATTCGAAAGGACCACACAGACGTTGCGTTTAGTTTCTGGTCGAAGATTAATTCACGGTTCCACGTCAGATTTATTATTAATATTGATTTATTCCGCTTAATCTTCTCGTTACTGCGCGTCTATGGACATGTTTCGGGGGGGAAGGAGGGGCTTGGATACACGTATTTTTGGGTGTTGCGCGTACACCTTCCACGAAATATACTTTTAACAGTCGTAATTTCTACTTACCGATATTCTGCTGGTGAAAAAACAGTTATCATGAGCATCGAGATTTCTGGAATAAATGAGCAAGGAATATCCCAATAGACGCATGCCATGATTTAGGGCGATAATCTCTGTTTGAAATATATTAGTTTAAAGCACCACAGGGAATTTTGGATGGGGCTAGGTCCGTTCCTCCCGATTCACCCCGTATATCTGGTATATTTATTTTCTAATAAGTTTTAAGTTAAATTCTTTTCTAGTTATGTTATTATTAACCCTAACAGGTTAATATAGCTCAAATTGCATTATACATACTGCATATAAATTCCTATTAAAATAAATTTATTTATCATAAATGTAATGTCTGTAATGAGACCTATTAACTTAACGTAACATAACTAGAAACGCAATAGTCTAATAATACTATTATACGTAAGTACATACTTATTCGTCATTTTCGATTATAAGTTATACGAGCGTGCGAACATGGTGTAAGAGCTTTTGATAAATGTGCCCGTGTCGCGTATAATAGAAAACCAACGTTCCGTCGCTTTTATGTAGGATCGTTTACGATATTCATTTATGCCTGCAACGATTAATTAACGCCCGTTATGCCACGAAACGTAGCGCTTTTAGCGGCGGATATATTTTTCCGATCCCGTAATTTTTATGTTATCGTCGCCGGCGTTTATTCCTATTAACGATCGTGGTTTATACGCGCTCTAAGAAAATTTCGGGAAAGTGTTGAAAAATTATAAATAAACCATTAAATATTTTAAAAGCTCGCAGGCACGTTATTAGCTAGTAAATTTGTTATTTCATCGTCGTATCTCTGGGGAAAATATGCACAGCGCGTAGCTGTATCAAAAGACGATAAAACATACTTTTTCTCATGTTAAACCAACAAATACTGATATAAAAATTACACGATTCTTGGAATTTGCTGTACCAAGTGTTTCCCATTTCTCCTTTGATTATAGTTTGCTTTAAATTAATTTGCCAAAATAAATACAAAAATTTCTTGTAACCTTAGAAGAAATTTGTTCTAATTCTAAAATGTTCTACACATTACATTGTTACTGTCCTCCTTTGTAGCTTAAGTAATTGGCCAAACGACACTAACCAGACAACAACTTTCCATATCAACATTATTCATGTTGATTTGAGAAATTGCGAATCTGCCAGATAAGTTGTTTCAGCATTTATACGCTTTAGCCTTCCCTAAGTTGCTACAGGAGCGCATCCTCACATTTTTACCAACAAAAGTTCCAATTTCCATTTTTTCCATTTCCATTTTAACCAAACACTTTGAAGGAAAGGAACTAAATAATTTAAGCCGTTGAACGGTCAGAAACGAGGATCGCTCGGATCGCACTTGGGTAAAAGTCACTCCACACAGCGCTATCATAACCTTTGATGTACATTAATAAAGATGACAAAGGCAGGTGAAATTATAACTTTTTGCAGCGACTAGACAGACTCGTGTGTTGTCGACTCTCGCGAAAACCAGTAGGCAACACGAACCCTTTCTTATGAGACGAATAGACACGAGTCTGTCTAGTCGCTGCAAAAAAGTTATAATTTCACCTGCCTTGGTCATCTTCGATTTTTAACATCATAGCATGTTCTTTAAATTGGTAGCAATAAATTCGAATTTTCTCAAAGATCTTCAAATGTTTCTGAAACAAGTCCAACACTCTATGTAAATCCTACAGTATACAGAATATAAAGGTGGTCCTCTTAAGTAGTTATTCGCGATGACGCATACAGATTGTATAATACACTAAAAACGACGTCGTCCGAATAGAACCGAAGCCCACATAATAAGAACGGCAACAACAATAATAATAAATAAAAATAAGTGATTAGCAAACAAACATCTTTTCATCGAACTGACTGAGGATGTGTAAGGTGCTCGGACGTTTCTCGCTGCGCGACCCCTGCACCAGCATAAATAATACTATTAAAGGTGAGGTTTAGCGGCGGGGTGCCGACCGACCCCCGCGGCGAGAATTACTGCCCGAATGAATAACTATATACTTTATTACATACTAATAACACGGCCCCGTATCAGCATGTGACCGCGATGCGGCCGCCACCAATGCGAGACGCGTCCAGTCTCAGGCTCTTCGGATCCCCCCGTGGTCCTCCGTTGGACCACCGCCACTCGGCGATGTGTAAATTTCAATCAGTATATACACATTACACATTTTTAATGAGGATTATTATTGGTTTATGGGGACATTCTTGTGTAATTTTATTGGTGCCATTTCGGAATTCTTAAGGTGTTTTTAATACTTTTTTGAGAAGCTGCCCGAACATCGTGCATCGTTATTTCACCACTAACCAGCGCGCACCGTATGGCTAAACTGCATAAGCGATGGTATTAGCTGCGACGAGATTTCGTTCCCCTTTTTATTTTCTTTGTTTCGCCGTTTCGAACTAAAAGATGTTTTACAGCGATTGCTCGTTATATGGAAAGAGGCAAATGAAACCAGTTAAAATGCGCATAATTGGTACGATCTTTGTTTGTTGCGTATGAAAGTACGAAGCTCGTAGGATTTTATGCAATAACAATGGACGCTAACGAAGTTACTTTGAATGCGAAAGCTTCCGATTTTTGGTAGATGATTTATGAAATGAAAGAAAATAAGAAGAGAAAATTTGTGCTGAACTCGGTTTGCTCAAGCTTAATAGAATTAAAATTCCCTCAACAACAATACCTTTTCAAGATTTAAATAACACCGTCTTGTACGAGGATTAGTTAAAAAGCCTCTGGAACGAAAATAAAAATATAATCCTCTATAACCAGTGGTGGCTGGTGACGACGTAAATGAGAGGTCAATGACAAGGCTTCGGTTGCCTCGTATGTTTCCGAACTTGTTAAAAAAAATACAAGAAGAAATTGAAGCATTGATTTTGACCTCCCATTTACGTTACCATCACCTGCCAATACTTTCAATTTATTTTTAAGAATTTATTTTATAACAACTTCTGTAAAAAAACACAATCCACTCAATATTAGATTAAATATGGAAGTGCTTGGATCCGTCTGATTTCTACGTGAACGATATCTTAACCAAGGCAGACAATCCAGAAGAAGCTATATCCCTGTATCAGTATTTCAATTTTATTTTAAAGCAAGGGTGCTTTCCATTAAGGAAATGGACTTCTTTTAGTCTCGAGGTATTAGAAGTGCTGACATGAGACAATAGTGCTGAAAACCTCATTGGAATTAATGAGAAATAAAGGAGCGATTTCGTCGGTAATAAGTCAAATTTTCGATCCTTTGGGCGTACATTATTACGGAAAAAATGCTCTCGGAAGCCTTCCGGTAAGAGCAGCTTGATTGGGACGACTCTATTGTTCTATAATTGGATGATGGACGCGAATAAAAATTAATAATAACGTTATCGTTAATTCTGGCTCTACGTCGTTATTCATACTATTAAATTTTTGAACGTGTACTGCTAGAGATACGTTGACAAGTCATTTCCATCTTCACTTAATCCATTTTATGACGTTCAACGAATGTAACACTTCCGATAATTTCAGCTGTTATCGCAAACACTTTTTCGATTTATTTACAATTAAGTCGCAGCGTAAGACAATTTCTCGCGTTTATTTCCTTAGATTATCGATTTTCCAATAAACAAACTCCATTGATTATCCATCTTGACGCAAGCGAAAGAAATAGCTAAATCAACTATTCGAATCGATCTTCTACGGGTAAGAATTCGAGGCAAACAATTTTGATTACCCCATTTCCAGCGTTTCTCTCATCGGGCGCAGGGAACGTGCGTTAAAAGAAATGGCAGACGCACCATAAAAGTGATTTACGTCAATCTTCGTAAAGAGGAGAATCGATCTCGGTATCTACAACCATACATAGATCCTTTACCGAAACTGTGCCTGACTTCGCGATCCGATCGCCTGAAACCGATGTTATGTAAACAATACGCGAGATGGCGTCGTAATAGCGAATCGTCGCCAGCATTCATACGATGGGGTCTGATGGAAATTCGAGTCAATCGTAAAAAGAAACTAGGGCTAACCCACGACAGTTAACTGCTCGTAAAGTTTACGATGCTTGCGTATGTACACAAACACACAAATGAATGCAATTTTTATCTAATCTGTACCACGTTTTTCTATAGTCGATTCAGTTCGAGATTCGTGAGGGACCGGCAACGTAGAAATAAAAACTTAAAACCGAGCACGGATGTTGAATTTTAACATTCTCAAGTTACTCGCATTATTTGTTGTAAAATTAGTAAAAAAATAATTAAAAATGTCATGGTCTGAAGCAGTGTTAGGCATTGTTCACGTAAAATTTTCGACTAAATTTGGCCATGACTAATCCCTCTACATAGGTTTCAGCTTTCAGGTATTCAGAGCCCATTTCTGAGAGCTGCACGCCTGCCAATGGCATACAGTCGCACAGCACATGAACGGCAGTCTCCTGCTTCTTGAGCAAACAATGTCCTGTTAGCAACCCCACTGTTGTTCTATTCTATGATCTATGATTTCTTGTCTCTGCTTAGTAGATCCGCTGTGAAATTACTTAGCCTCTCTCTGATCTGGAATGATCTTCCACCAGTCTTGAGCCATTCCCATCGAGTACATTTTCGATGCGATTTTCAGCAGTTGACGAGCCTGCTCGGGCTAATTCGTCTGCCTTTACGTTGCCTCCACGGCCTTCGTGTTCTGGTACCCAGGCCAGAGTCACCTTAGTTCGGCTTCCCAGCATATTGAGCGCATTCATGCAGTCCCACGCCAGTTTCCAAATCGCCTATGTGGAGTCTAGCGCTTTTATTACTGCTTGACTGTCTGAATAGATAGCAATAGATCGATAGTTATCTGCTTGCCGGTCTAATTCTTCAATACGCCCCAGTGCTGCTACTATTTCGGCTTGAAATACTGTGGCGCTTTGAATTAGGCTTAGTGATTTAGATATTTTAGGTCTACTCCCACAAATCCCGATTCGGACTTTATTCTCTGCCTTTGAACCATCTGTGTACCAGATGGATTCGGCCTTTATAGGCGGACCTGTCTTCCATTCTTCTTTATCTGGTGTTTTTTTGACTAACCGTTAGTTATGACTAACTATAATGGATAGTCAATAATCATGACTAAATACCAACTGATGCGATGCAAAACAATTTTTTCTACGAAATAATTAAGTTTAATATGGCACACTTTTCTTATATTATGCCCGTAACTTTATGACGAATTTTTCGAAAAAACAAGCCATCTATACTCTCTTAATTTTTTTATAATCATCTATTTATTTCACGGCTTGCTACCAAGTGTTCTTGCGTCGTTTCGGGAAGGTGTAAATGTACTTTATTGAAAACGATAGCTCATAAAACGCGCGCGCGTATATCGTGTGTAACTGAATCGGTGCTTTTTCTCTACGAAACTTGATCGTGCTTTTCACATTTTGTCGAATATAAACTTCACGTTTCTCCCGTTCTTTTCCTCGTTATTTAGGTACTCCAGTTTCATAAATGTATTGAAAAAACTCCGAGAAGAAACGAACGTAAATTTTATAGGGTTGTATTATTAAGACGTTTGATACGATAACGCGCCCGTATAAACCATCTCATCGCGCGTTAAATAAAATACGCTTATGTTACGTAGAAGGCTGTTTATCTTTAGACTTTTATAATCTGTTTTATTCGTCGAGAAAATATAGTGACGAAAGGGTAATCTCGCACATCAGGCGCAGCTGATAAATGAAGAGCATTAAGCAACTGTTTGCACAGATTTCGCTGGCCAATAAATACACAAATAAGCTGGGAAACAAAAAGAATTTATTTCTTTCGGTCTTTCGGTGGCATTAAGCTTATATCTCTAATAATGTTTGCTGCTTTCCAGTAATTTAGTCTAGTGAAATAGGAATGCTTTTTCCAAACTTAATCAGTTCGCGACGCACTTACAGGTTTGGTATTTTGTCGCGACAACCACGCCAAAGTCGAAACTAACTACTTCCTGCTTAGTTAGTTTCACCCCTGGCGTGGCTTACACATTGAGTTGCTGTGCTAATTGTAGTCTACCACCTTATCTTCTCCTGAAGAAGCCCCATACGATTGTTGCCGAAACGTCGAGTTTTCGATTAACTATGACAAGGTCCGAACCCGGAACACGCTTAGTTTTAGTATAACTGCCACATGGTGAAAAATATTTGAGAGAAACCATAAAGCCCAAAGCTACCGAGAGCAGTTCCCAGCATCTTAACAAAGTTGGGAAAAAATTGGGAACGATTTTGAGCGAGTAGTTCTAGCAAGAGATTAGGATAAAGGACGAGCGATGCGAATCCCGGTGTAACTGCCATACCATTGGTGGATTTTACAAAAAGGCTGCTCTATAAAAGAAAAATAGAAGAAAACCTTATATTACTTAAAAATAAGCCGTAGTCACTACTGGCAGGCCTTCTTCAGTTTTCGTTTGATGATGGGAACGGTGAAAGTGAGAAACATTACATACATACTGATCCACACGCCGCCTACCTGCACCTAAGAGGGGATTAGTGGGGCTTATTTCTACGTCCTTGATCTAAAGTGTATCTATAATATGTAGTAAAAAAAATAAAAACCTTTAATGGTGTGATATTATTTGTGCTCTTCTGGTTATCATTGGTAAATTGGCGTTATTTCAGCAACTAGTGCTAAAATTTGCTTTAAATGGACGTATCGCAGAACGACTGTTCCGCCAATGTAATCTTCAGAATGGGCCTTTCAAATATTTCGTTTATTAAATGTTTAATAAATTATTTACCTTCGATTCGATAAATATTTAATAGAAGTAATTTATTACGTTAATCTTGCATGCATTTATGTATATCAGACGCTATGATATATCACACCTATTACGTGTAATGATATTTAAAACAAATGCATCGCTAGTAATGCAAGAGCTATATACCAAAATAACCGCTTAAACGTAATTTATGTTTCACTCGTCGTAAGGTGAGCGCATTTACATAAAACAACGATATTTTATAATCTATGTAAATTCCGTGTTAAGCTAAAGTACGTAGGTACATTTGTAGCTGTACACTTGCGGCAATTAACATTAGGACGAATTACCTCGTCTGGTTTTATAACATTGTCTTTGTTTTGGCGGCGGCTTTTTTGTTGCGAGTTTTTGCTAGAAAAAAATTAAATTGGGTTGGACTCCGCTTTCGTTTATAAGGTTTAAGCAGATTGTTCGATAACAATGTAACAAATGGATTAGGTTGCTTCAAATTTTGGGACGGAAGTAACCCTATTTTAGTTTTGGATTTATTAAGGACCCCTTAAAATCGATGGGATACTATTCAGAAGGATCTGCGATTTGCCGTAAAGAGCTGGACTTACCACGATTCGTCCCAATTAGACCTGGCATAAATTAAAGCTAGTTGCAGGTTCGATTCGATTTGAAATTTGAAGCCCGAATGAATTCAACTAAACCAAATTTAAGCGAATCCGAGCCGAATCGAAATTAGAAATTACTGGCCGAACGAGTAACCCTAATCACGAATGGAAGCGAACTGAACTCATTAGATATTAACCTCATCCCAGACTGATCAATTTCCCTGATTATCCGAAGCAATTATAGATTCTTTGAAACGCAGAGAAATAGTGAAAGCGGTGCTTCTGGACGTGGGCATCATTTTAAAAATGATTCAAGCAGGATTTAGAACCAAAGCTGGTTGCATAATTCCTTACCGGTAGAACCTCGCTGTATGCTCTTGGCATGGGCAAAATTTCTGAACAAAATCGTAACGATATTTTTGAAAAATATATTCAATTTTTAAAAATTTTGTAGCTTTTTAATAGAAACACTAATTTTATAAAGATTATTACATCCGGGACGTACTTAAAATCACTTCCCCAAGTGTACGTAGCACAAAAAGGTATCCCAGGAGTTATGTTTAGCAACGCAATCTGCACGTAGGTCCATGTAATTGTAATTACACGTAGAATCACAATTTTCAAATTGAATTATTCGCTGGTTAGGCATTTAAAATATAAGTGTTTTCGAGAATGGTAATTTATGTCGTGCTCATTGGACTGGAGCATAGCAATTATTTTAATTTTTCATCTTACATAAGGTGATACATATTTTCCCCGTAAAATATAGCATCTTAAATTAGGAAGAACTATTTATTAAAAAAAAATATAGAGATGTTTATGAAATGAAAAATTTGAATTGTTCTTTCGGCCTGTCTTTCTTTGAACTTTAAACTCTGATTTCTCAAAAACTAAGCTAAGTATTGTCAACAATTGTGGAGGCTCGAAGGTTACATCGCACAATAAGGCATGGTCAGATTTACTTGGTTTGACCATTTATTGTTTGGGTAATGGGAAAAATAACTTCCACGAAAGAGACAGCATTATGCGAGTAGGCTCATGGCAGACTGGGGCTTTCACTTAGAAAGCTTGCTCGCAGGTACCACATCCATAATAAGTAATAACATAACGTGTCACTTGTTACGAGAAAATCAGTACCAAAGTATTCCTGAAAGCACTTACACACTACAAGATCAAAGACGTAAGCTAAGACGACTTCCTGAAAATGAATTTTCGCCTTCATCAAATGGTATCGTTGTTATTATAGACGACGAATCATTTTTCACACTCGCTTCAAGTGATGCAAATAACAAACATTATTACCGCAAAAGAAGGCCAAGAAGTGGATAGTAGCGGAAATGTTGATATGGGCTGCGATTTCTTGTAGAGGCTTATATTTGTCCATCTGACAATTCTGTAATTGTCGAAATTTACGAAAAAACAGTGCATAAGAACGAGATTAAACAAATTCGTAGAAACACCATTTTGACGGGGAAAATACGTAATTTTGGCCAGGCATATTACGCTAATAGTGTTACTGCTGCTCAGGTTATAAATTTAATATTTGTAGCACCTTATTCTACCGGATCCATTCCTCAAATAGATCAGCTTCCTTAGCGCGGTAATAGCAATTGACTATCCTGACACACGAATCAAAATCGTAGCGTCGAAAGTAAATATATTTCAATCATTGGGCTTTCCGAAGCTGTTCAATCAACTAGCAATCGCAACGGCATTCAGGAGCGTGTATTTCAAAGCCAATCGCCGACGAGACTCCTAGAGGCGATCTCTCAAATGTCGATTTCCGAAATCCTAAATAACGCACGCGAATATATTGCTTTTTTATATTCGTGTTAGGCGTCGTACTTCAATCATGCATTAGCAACACCGACTCATAAATAGAATGGAAACAGAAGGATAAATATTTTACGCAAACGACAAGAGGATTAATCTATTCAACCTTTTCGTTTGTAAATCTTTCAGATTTATTGCATTTGGATGTTGAATAAGTATTATATTGGACGTTTTTGATATACGTTTTTTGATCATGCGGGGGAGCTATTTTAGTTATTAGCGGATGTACCTCGTTGTGTAGTAATTGCTTATTTTATATGCAATGGCATACGGATGAAAGATATATTGGTTCTTGTAATCCTATTAGCATCTTTATAATAGTGTATCACAATAGATTGCTGAGTCACGCTGTTGATAAATAACTTCATTTTGTCTTTATCTACAAAAGAATCTATGCAATAAATTTACTTCCCGATCGATATTTGAACATTGGCACCTGAAGTTTTGAGAGTCCAAAATAAACTTCGAAAGTGAGATTATTCTGCAACATATTTTTTAAATTAAAGGCATATTGTGAAGCATCAAATAAATAAGGATCGTCATAATGCTGGAGCAATCTTTAAATTCTCTTAAAGTCTCTTTACATAACACCTCAGCAAGAACCAGAATCTTTGTTAGTTGATCATAGACTTGCTAGTGTACGGCAAGCAATAATTTAAGTGCTGCAAGGTACAGGTGAGAGGTAATCATAGGAGTGATATATGAGGCACAACCTACGTTAAATAAGATGCTGGGCAGAAAGCCAGGGCGAAAAATTAAAAGCATTATGGCATAAAGCGCATACAACAAGTAGGAAATTTTGATTAAACAAACTCCCAACTACATATTAATTTCTGACGTAAACATACGAGGGTAGTCTGAAAAGTTTCAAGTATCAACGTGACAAGATGGGCTCACTAATTCAGCATGCGTTGAAAGATAATATTAAAAATGTCTTAATTGTTGTTTGTAATCGTTTGCGCGGGTCTTCTGGAAAACATCGAATACCGAGCCAATCATTACATCCTTGCATTTGAACACCGAGATAAACGCTGAAATTTTGGCCAGCGTGGTCGTACTAGCTTGGTTAACGATGAACGTTCGCGACGATCAAAAACTGCAACCACTATCGATAACACCGGAAAAGTTTACCAAATGGTGTTAGACGACCGTCGAATTAAAGTTAGCGAGATAGGGCCGTAGCCATCTTGGAAAAAGGTGTTCGTCATACATTGCCGCTCTTGCTTACTCAAGACCAAAAACGTATTAATTCGAATTAACATTACCATTTGAATCCTATTGAAGCAGTTTAAGCAAAATATGTCGATGTTTCAACGACGACTAATAACTTTCGATGAAACATGGACAAGCCAGTACACTCTTGAAGTCAAGGCACGATCAATACAGACGGTGAACTGCGAACGATAAATTCGTTCCGTAAAAGACGAAGACTGTACCATTGGCGTGAATAGTGATGGCGACTTTTTCTTTAGATAATCATGGAGTTGATCAATTTTGACAAGCCTGAAGGCGGAAACTGCCGTAAACAGCCGTATTTAAAGAAAAATAAAGTTTTGTTCCATCAAGACAATACTGTGTCTCGTACGTCAGTGCTTGCCAAAAATTCATGAATTGGGCTTCGAATTGATAGGCCACCCACCCTATTTCCCAGATCTGGCCCTCAGCGACTTTTTCTTCCGTAGGCTCAAAATTTCGCTCGAAGAGATTTTAATCGAATGAACAGGTTCATCACATTCATGGGAGTATCGCTGGCACTCTTTATTATAAGAAAATTTGCTAAAGAAATACTTGTTTGAGTGTTAGGCTGAAAACGCATTTTCCTCATTCGGCATCCTAAGTGTTTCATGGCTCCTGTATTATTATATCGTATTGCTGATCCTTGTTGTTGCCACGAAATCTTTCAACAACTGATTTAAATAAAATCGACGCATTCAGTTCTGTTTTCTTTAATTTCTCAAGAAATGTTAGGCATATCTTTCAGTAGTTTTATTAACTAAGGACCAACAAGTATACCTTCTCTAATTACAGCGTTACTAAATTTTTTTGTTTTAAATATTCGATCTTTATCCAAAGCTTTTACAAATTCAGGATTATCGATTATATAATGGTTTATTTTTAACATTGTAAGTTCGGAGATTAAGCTACTTTCTTGAAGGCCATTCCTTCATATCACAATGCTGGCAGACGGCCTGATTATCCCACAAGCCCAGAAAATAGCAATCCTTATCCTCCCTTATCCTCCTCCCAAATCAGCTTACGACCTACACGCTATTTAACCCTCCTTGTAACCACATTCATGCGCCGCCTATCACCACGCGTTCTCTTTAAATAGAAATTGGAAAATGAAGTATAGGTTTCATCTAACCAGGATTGCCATAAAGCATAATCCACACCTGTTTTTGCTTCGTCACACTCTATACAAGCACATTTGAAGATTTTCTTACGTTTATATTTATTGGGTGTCTGCATATGTTTACAGTTGTTAACAATTACTGCGTAATTAAACTCAAAATTAACAAATATGGAGATAGTTGAGTGTAGGCTTTCACGACCGTAATCCATAAATATGGAGATGATCATCTCTTCTGATTGGACAAGAGGCGCATCCACCATATATAATTCAGGTGGAATAAAGTCGTTAATTCATTGTTTCTGTTAGCAAACTGTTAGAGAAAAGGAACGATATAGCTACCCAAAGCTTGTTGGCATTAATAATCAATTTTCCCTTTTACAAAATTGAAATTAAATCTTTAGAAACAAGAACATTCTATTTACAAAGATAATATTTATTGAAGATATTATATCATAATAATAAAATTCTAAAAAATTATAATGTAGCTTCTGTATAGCTTCATTTGATGTTAAAACTCTAAGAAATGCTTTCATAATTAAAGAAAACACATATTTAATCTAAATAGTCCATATTGTATATGTTAAGCAATGATTTGAAACCTATAACCACGTAATAATAGCCATTAAGGAGTAAACAAATAAATTGGAATTATCTCGCCGATCCATAGAGTCGATAAACGCAGAAGGAACGATATTCAAGCATATTACGGGAGAGAATTTATCGGCAGAAATGCGGTCGTGCATAACCGTCATGTAGCAGACGCCAGGCCAGATATCCCAACCCAGCGTTGTACGTCCCCTAGCACGCGAAACGGCAATAAAATTATCAATTAATTATGAACAATTACGGGCCAAATTGCCGCGAGACACGCCACTGCACGACGTACGCCGCCGGCCCGTCCGGACTCGACTTATGCAGATATAACCCGCCTCGAACACAAGAAGCGGAAACCAATGAGGTAAACACTTAGTAACGCTCCTCCCATGATCGGGTCTAGAGGCTGGCTCGTGTTGTCGATTAGGCAGATTAGTGTGCTATTAACGCCCGATTAAAAAACAAGTGAAGTGCGTTTTCACGGGAACGGGAGAGTGCGCGAGCGGACGAGAAGAAAAAAAATAGGAAAGATAATTATCTCGCCGTCCTGCTCTTGCCACATACCGTAGTCCGCAACGCGCTCTTCCGATGGTTCCATCGGACAGTTCGTTCATGGTATTTCGGGAAGTTAAATACACAAAATTAATAAGCGCGGATGCCGATCTGAGATTGTAATTGAAAGGTGTTGATCGTCATTGTGCTTGATGATTTTTCGTGCTTATCGATTAAGGACAGCGGTAAAAAGGACTTTACGCGGTGAATTTAATAGCTGATTAAGAAAGGTACGAACATCTGATACTGTACGTTGAATCTATAGATTTTGTGAGTAAGTTAAAGCGATAAGGGATTACCAAAAAGGACTAACAAAGGCACCATTAGGTACGTTTGTATTCCCACTATTACAACTAAATGAATTCAAATAAGATAAGTTAATATTCTTCTAATCCAAATATTTTTGCAAAATATTGGTTTCCTTCAATATAAAAACATTTCTGTAAATTTACAATATGTCACATGTGAATTTACATTATTTCTAATAAAGTTACGACCGTTCATTTACTCTCTCGTCTTAATAACTATAGAAACCGCTAGGGACTTTCACATATATTTACATGTATTTTGCTCGGGAAGTCTTGTATGGAATACGCTTACTGGGAAAAGTTGCGTGTGTTCTTGCCCACCTATTTTTCCTTACCTTCACCTTAATTTCTGCTGTACATAAAAAAATGTATTTAAATATAAAGATTAACCCCTGATGACTCTTTCCAAGCGCAGCGTTAGACAAGCGACTTCTTCTTCTCTAACATTTTTGTTAGAGAATCATGTCAGGTTAATAGTAACAGGGAAATATATCATTTGGAAATAACGCTAAAATCATTAAAATGAACACCAAATTTGGTCAAAGTTACATATTGTTACGAAAATCAATTTGATATGAGATGCTAGAGATATTTTACACCCGGCGTGTAAAAATTCGAAAAATAGAATGTAGATTTTGCTGGATACTTTGATAAATAGGATATCTCATAGGGAATTACATCTCGCGTAAATGGGTTTTCCACTTTAGATTTTTGAATGGTTTTTGGCACACCTGCCGATTACAGCATGTTCTATAAAACTTCTAAGAGGATCATTAGTTAGAAATACAAGTTTTAATCGTGGAATAATTTATTCTTTCCTATTACCGGAATTTAGATAATTTGTTTGGGTTACTGGATTAAATTAGACAATTGTAACCCATTTTAAGTTGCGCTTAATTACCTAGTAGGGGTCTATCAACTGCTGGTAATAAATTAATCTTCAGAAGTGTTGCATAGTTTTACATTTTTGAAAGATATTAAAACTCGCCATGGAAGAGAAGGTAAAAATAGGACATATTACATTGATGGTTTTTCGAGCAGACCGGTTCGTTACAATTTTACAGATCGTTTTTACAAATCGTCCAAATTTGAAATTTTATGGCTCATGAATGCGTAAATTCAGAACACAGTCAGAAGAAAAAAAAACAAGAAACAGTGTTGTGACTGAACTGCTCAGCAAGAGCAGAAGAAGGGTCTTCCGGTAGTATGACAAAATTATCACGGCAATTCCTGGTATCTAAAACTAGTTGCTATAAATCATTCCAACGTGGACGATTTAAAAGCCATAAACTGCACAACTCTCAGTAACTTCTAAAGAAAGGCAATTTCTCCCGAATGAAATTCTGCGAAACAAAAGTAATAAATTTAATTGTCTTTCCTGTTGATTTTTTTCCTCAGTGGGAGTATCAACAGTCAAAATACTAGAATATGGTTTCTTTCAAAGCACACGCACGCAATGACCCCAAAAAGAGAACGTGTGTACAGGAATAGTTGGCATCATCATACTATTTGTCCATTTTTTATAAATGGTCTCTTTATAAAATAAAAACAAATAATAAAATATAAATAAAAAAAATATAAAATAAATATAAAATAAATAGTCAATATGCCTGACACAATTCTTCCACCTATATAAAGAATTTCAATAAATAGCAGAATAATTTTTCAACATGATGGAGTTCCTTATAACACATGAAAAAAATACAGAACACTCCCTTTTCTTTGGGCGGTTTGGATGAGGATTCTGAATGAAAACCGATAGCAAGTTGTTAAGGGTACGTGCTACATAATGCCGTGAAGATTTCCTGATCTAAAGAAAAAAAGGTTATCATTATTATTACTTCGTTGGCACGTACGATGAATTCTGAATTAGGATGTACTAAATACTAAATTAGAAAAAACAAAGACTCAACGACTGATCTCTGCGGAACACCAAGGCTATCACAGGAATATTTAAAAATATGATCATGAAATTTTACATGTTACATACAACTTAAAAAAGTTTGAAACAATTATTGAACTAAGCCTTTAACTCAATAAAGACATGGGAAGATCTCGTACTGGAAAAGTGTCCCAGGATAAAAACAGACGAAAGTACTCATCTCACACTCACCAAAGACAGCAAAAACAGTGCTATTATTCAGCAAAGAGCACCTTAGGATTTCTCACAGGGAATGTAGCTTAAAAATATCACTTATTTAAACTAGGAAAAGCTAAAGGTCAAATCTATCGTCTACGACAGAACGCATTCTAAGCCAACAGTCGCACGCCACACCACCAGGTCCGTAGGCCATTTCTTGCATCTGCTGAACTGGAGAAAGAAGATCCTAGAATAATGCTAAGGTTTATTAAAACCTGTCATCTATTGCAACACACACAAGGGTATTTTGTTACTAAGGTCGCCAAGTGACCCAACGTATCTGTGCCGTGGCCTCCCAATTACATAAGCAACTCCACAACTTACAAAAATTTATTTAAGACAGCAGTGTCTGTACATTAAAAAACTATCTTTCAATTATATCTGATGGCGTTTTTCTTTGAGCATTAAAAACTTTTCCTATTAATTTACGTATTGGCTTCTTGATGCTTTATCATCTTTCTTCTTTCGAATACAGTATTTTCTGCTACATCTTCACGATCAATTTTGTCATGCATTTCTTTAATCTATTTTTGGTTTTCTTCTTCCTCTTCTCCCTCTGTTATAATTTTTATTTTAAGACGCTTAATTATCATCAAAATTTTAAGCTCAAGATGCATTACGCGCATTCTATAAATCCGATCCGTTAGCTTTGATTTATAGAATTGTTAAAATTCGGACTACAAGACATATACATAAATGGTAACACCAATGCATTACAATTACTGGAAATTTAAGATTGTGAGAGGCCCGAATTACCGAGGTACTACGTACCTTATTTTGAAATTATATTCACTTCAGCACTAGTTGCATGAGAATCTTTTATGGCATTTTAAAGGAATATTTTAACGTATAAATGTCAATTTTACGCAACGATGACGCATGTCACATACTGTACGCTTGGTGTGCTTCAAAATGCAAAAGTCTTAGAAAGTATTAGATTATAGAAATATTGCTCTGATACAAGATTTTTAATTTTAGTAAAAAATAAATTTAGATCCTTGCGTTTATCAGGAAGATGATTGTAAGTTTGTAACCGTGTCCAAACATGCTCTATAAACTGGCAGGCAGCAATCAAAGAAGGTAAACACCATATTCTCGCACAACATACATTTGACGCCACGACTAAAGTAATTCTTGTAAGCGTAAGTTTGCTTCAGGTCCTTGTACGCAGATCCATATGTAAGATCTGTACCGAAAGGTGTTATTGACAATAAGCCCCATATTTTAATTTGCTTCCCACATGTAACCCATCTCGACATATACTGATGTTAGATTCTCTTCCAAAGGGAACCACAGTGCTGTTTGTAGGATTAATTACCAAAGTATGGTCCTCAACAAGTTCTGCGACTGAACACAGATCTGAATTGATTCCATCAACAGCGCTGAGCGACTCACCAACAGAAAACAATATTTGCAGCTGCTTATCATCAGCATCTTGCGCAATTCATGTTGGTAGAGTAAACTAATGGATGTAGAGAACATTAGAGGGCCAGGAATTGTTTAATCAATAATTTTGAATAATACTTTGAGAAGCAACATTGAAGCCTACAAAAGCTGCAATTACGCAACACTACTTTCTCCCAAAATATCAAGTAAACGAAATTCTCCACGTCAACCAAAAACTTTTGATTTCTCTAACATAAATATTTTCAAGAACCTTTAAAAATAGGCAATATCTACTTTCAATTTTTTAATAATGAATAGAACAACTAAAAACAAAATAACGGTTAATAGTGAACGATCACCAATGCAATTAATCATATAGAATATTTTATACATTTAACATACTACACGTCCATTTATATTAACCCACCAGAAATAATACGCCTTTCAAATATTAAACGAAGAACCAGAAAAAATACGAATGAAGCAACAAATCATGGAAATGAAATCGACCTTTATGTTAATCGCTGCAAAAGAATGAATTAAACCGCCCACGTTATCATACGCCATCCTAAGTTTCTTTAAATAATCTCGGAGTAACTTTGAAGCTCGTTGATTTATTAAGATTATCAAATTTTCTCTAAATAAGACATAGTTCTTTTCCGATGCCGAATAATTTTGATCAAAAGCGGAAAAAACTCGTATAAGACGCCCATCCGGTAAAGGTAAATTCTACTTATTACGGGAAAGGTGGGCGGGCGAATATATGATTATTATTCATGAGATTTGTTCCCTGCCTATGGCCTTATCGAAAAGTGAGTATGGATCGTAGTGGGTCGCGTTTTCCGTATACGTACGTTTTAGATGGATGGAATTATGCGACGCATTGTATACGTTGTATTGTAAACGATCTGACAAAAAAGAAAAACAAATCGGGAATAATACGCTGCATTACGAATCTAGAGTGCGAAGAATGATTTTTCTACATTATGGACTTCTATAAATGGATAAGACGTCTAAATTATTACTACAATAACGTCACTATAATTCTTCCATGTGGCGTCTTTGTATCATATGATTAACGCTGCACTAAAATGGCAAAGCACGAAGGCCAAAATTTCCATGTGTTTTAAATATGAAAGGAAAAAATACATAATACAAATATAAACCTACTTAAAAGAAAGCTCAAAGCAAAATTACGAAATGTTTACAAATATGGGGGCAAAAAAAGAGATAATTTGCTGCATTTCTCCCAAATAATACTTTGTGATCGATGGTGAAACGTTGAAGATTCCTCCTATTCTCGTTATGAGAAGATACGAGCAGAAAACAATCACTGGACTGAAAGAAACATTTTATTTTCGTGCAAATGATTTTATTGTTCTTCAGCATATTTGCCACTAAGATTTAGCACTTGCTTGTATTTTCTTTATTCTCTAAACAATCACTTTTCCTGATAACTGAATTGTGGTATTCACAACAATTATTGAGTCGGCAAAATTTTTTCCGAATACTCCAGCAAGACTTTCTAAAAACCTGCCTTTCATAGTTGTAGAAATTTGGCTACAAAACAAATTTTTTGGGAACACTGGTTTTCTCGAAAATCTATTTTCGCAGGTAACATAAATCAACTATCTATAATTACAGAAAATTCACGGGACTTTACTATGATGTAATATGATCTAAAAATATAAAATCAATACTATTCACTTTCTCCTATTTTTTCCAGATTTCCACGATAATGGATACCGAAGATTCGGTAATCAACACGAAATCGGAGAAAGAATCTATCAAGTTAAAATTCGGCATCGATCGTCTGTTGTCATCGGACACCGTTAGCGCACCGAAAACGTACCACCATCAGGTAGCGAAACCACAACCAACCGTAGCCATTCCTTGTTCGGATTGTGTAACTTCTCTGTTCAGATGTTGTAGCCTGAGTCCGGGCGGTGGGAATGCTTGTAGGGAACACTCGCCGAACGGTTTTATGAATCACCATCATCACCATCACAATCATCACAGCCTGACGAATCCTTCGACGTCGAACAATGTTTACACAATCCAACCGATCAGACCGTTCGCTACGAGACCCGGTAAGCACATTTAATGATCAGGTTGTTCTTAGATAATTTGACACCGTGAACCTCCAGATTCAGATTTCGATGAAACCGTGAAGATCAAAAATGTATCCTGGTATTTCCAAGTTATTTACAAACATCTGAAAACCGTGAAAATTGATGGTGGGACTATACTTTCAAATCGAAGGATTCAGCCGCTAAAAAAATGTGTTGTTCTGATACCATGATACTCTTCCAGCCTCTACAGTTTCATCGAAATCTGACTTTAGGAGTTGCTGGTGCACCTTGTGAAGATTTATTCGGGAGATACAAATCTCTCGAGTAATGTTTGGAAAAATCCAAAACATGTTTGGGATTTTCAGCATAGCGTGTATTAGATATTATTTTTTATTACTTTGAATGATTAAAAGTTGTATAACTTTGGAACAGAACCTTTCAGAATAAGTTGCAATAAGTTCTTCAGTTTGCTACATCTTTTGACAGGATATAGTTTTTATTCAAAGTGACATCAAACCTGTAAATATTTCAGAAGTAATTGCATCAACTTCGATACGAGGAATAGAACATTAAGTTGTGTCCCCAAAATTGTAAAAAGTACCCACTCTCACAGCGGGTGTTAAAATAAAATAAAAGTATTTTGCACCTCTTGTAAGGAAAAGTTTCGTTGAGATAAGAAGCTGGCGTTTAAGAGAAGAATATAAATGGCACAATATAGCACTTCAACGTATTAACAAGAGATTGTTAATAGCCTGAGTACCCGAACTAATTCATGTGAATAGCATATTTAAGTTGCTGTTACCAACGTTAAATGTTACGATTTTCTTTTTTTTTCATGCTATTCTGTACAGGAAATACGCTAAGGTAGGTGAGAATTTTCAAATATGATACCTATTATTTTTTTAATCAAAATTAATGAGAGGTAAGCTTCTGAAAAATTATTGCTAGAAACAAATGAAACGTGCCCGTAAATTATTAACAAAATAATAAACTTACGAGTAACTGCTTTCAAATCCTTCCTATTTCGTCCGACGCTGATATATCATCAATTTCATTGCTTTCCTTCTATTTTGGCGTTTAAAGGCTTGTTGGTGCTGTTACAAATATCCCCAAAAATCGAGCCTTTGTTCTAGAAAATGTTTTTTAACATATTTCCGGCAATCATTTGTACGGGCAATACTTCTCCTCATCAACATATAATTTTAATATTTGCTTTTCAAATAAAACTTTGTTTAATAATTAATTACATCAAATGTACTGCCCGAACCTGGCTGTCGTGCTGACTTGCTGAGTGAGCAGCAAGGTGGAACCTCCATATTAACCTTCACCTGAAGGAATCGGCTATCTACAACCAGGGTCCGTTAAGTAACTTTGGGATATGGTCGATAGGAGATTTAATTGGAAGCAACGGATCATTTGCCACGGTCATTGTGTAGAAGAAGCCAGTTGAATGTTAAAACTAAACACTACATTTAGTGTCCATACGGCGCACTGGCTTGGTCCACGGTAGTTTCCAGCCGTCTAAAGAGATTGGAAACTTTGCAAAGTCTAATGATAAGAATTATAACCAGATCAGAGTTATCTGCTAACCTCCAATTGCTCCGGTTGTCGGAAGCAACTCACGACGTCTTAGAGCGGAGAGAGACCGTTAGGGCTGTTTTTCTAGAAGTGGCGAGGCCGTTCGGTACCGTTTGGCACAAAATGCGTAAGATTGGTTTCAGCAGAGGGCTAATAAGATTGGTTCTTTCATATTCGAGCGGAAGATCGTTTAACATAAGAGGTCAACACGTCCGAGAGCAAACCTCAAGATTCCTAGTCCCACCGAACATCTAGGTGAGATAATCAAGCGAATATGACGAGTACCTCTGCTCGTAAGAATTATCGAAACCACCCTTTCCGCACGTGGTACGTATTGCTGATAGAGTTCTTATCAAAGACAACAACAAAAGAGATGTAAGCGCTAATAACACTTTTACCAACGGCCGAGATGGAAAACTGTTTCAGAATCATAAGAGGCTGTCAGCTTGGCTCTAGCAAACAATGAAGACCTCCAAAATGTGCTGTCTATAGTTAAAGCTCTTATATGATTAAAAGTAATTAAAGTAAAATAATAAAACTTATCAAAGAAATTCGCCAAGTTTAAATTCGATCTAATCGTATTAAATAAAATCGAATTTATACCGCCACGTTTCTTCGCGAGTAATATTAGTTACCTTTTCGCCGAAACATCAAAAAGAAAAACATCAAACACGAGTACATTTTTTATTTGTTTATCCGAACGTATGTATCGATGTACTCGCGCAGATGAGGACTTATTAAAGAATACTTAAGAGCCACTCATTTTCATCGGACGCATTTTCGACTTCAATAAATATACATTTTTAGCGCGCGCTCAAATATTTGGACTTTGATGAGAAACGAAATTAAAGAAATTGATTTGATTGAAGTATATCTATTCGGGAAAGTTAAATGTTCTATTTGCGATGCGTATACGGGAATCGTTTACGTTATTTCGAACTAAATATCGATTCCGGTACGCAAAAGAGACACTAGCTGAAAGATTCACGGCATACAGTTGTTTGCAGAAGTTTTGGTCCGTTCAGCAAACATGTTTATTGATTCGCTAGCATTTGGAGGAAGTTTTTACCTTTTTTTCCCGATAATTACGAGAACTGAGAGAAGTAACATGCTTTTATCTGCTTCATATTGCTCCAATGGAATAAAAAACCAAAAAAACGCAATAGTCTGGAGGAGTCAAATCACATGACCTCGTAAGCCGCTTCACCAGTCCTCTTATTCCTATCCAGGTCTAGCATAGTGGCCCCAAGCTGTTACAAGATTATGTCCGGAGGACAATTTTGCTGAACTGCCGGAACTATTTTTTTTTGTAACAATGTTAAATGCACATCGCCTGTTATATTTTCTTCCAAAAAGAAAACGCTAGTTACTTTACCAGACTAAATTCCTATTTGATCTTGTTTAAAATCTTTTTTCCAATATTCTTCTCTCTATCTTCTTCTTCATTAATATTATAAAAATTGTGCCCATTATTTTTTCCATTCAAATGATATATGGGCTCACCTGTTCGAAGGATTGCCTTTGCTTGCCAGCGTCGTCTAAAACGTTTCACAAAATTTACAGTCAGTTATCAGGACCGCCTTCATTCAGAGCAAGATTTTTTTTAATGATTGTCGTGACGGATCCTTTTGAAAAAAGAAATTTTGGTCCATTTTTGAAAAGTGGTCGCTGCAATTAATTCACTATCTTTGACTCTCCGATTTGTCGTTCGCCGAGAACCAGGAAAATCTGTTTCTGCTGTTCTTTGTGCTTTGAAGACCAGTTTCTCGTTTGCTACTTACACTGAGTTCATTCTCCCATCTTTTTTAAACCTGCAGCACTGTACATTTATTTAAATGTACTTCTTCTGCGACTTGTTTAATTAATTTTAAGATCCATTAACTGTCGTGTAATGAAGAATTTTAAGATGGCTCTACTGGAAAGTTATTTATTTTGATGTGCGTCAGTTCTCCATCAACGGAACGATGTTTGTTCCAATATCGTTAATAATTCCAAAAGAAAAATGATCTTAACATGAGGATTTGCCACCCCCCATTTGCCTTATCAGCGATACTGTCTGCTACCTTGGAGGAGGTAATGATGATAATTTAGCTTTAGCATTACACTATATATCAGCATGACAACCTCTTTTAAAATCTTCCAGCAGCTTTTCCAGCTATCCATTAAAGAAGCTTAGTAGATATTTGAATACCAGTGAACTCAAGTGTTAACGTAACTCTGAAATTCATTTGACAAGACAAGTGCCATTCACAGCCTTATATAAACGTTACGTCATGAGTTTTAACGACGCAAAGGGATCGATTAACAACCTATAATATAAACGCTCGAAATGACGAATAATTTTGAAAGAGGCTGTAGCTAACGCGTAAACATGAAGGAAAACGACGGCGATCGTACATCAATGCATCGCCTCGGAAAATTATAAATAGCGAATAAACCATCTTAACGTGTAAGATTTTATTATTTGAGATTACCAAACACCAATCTAAACAACTAAAATTCTGGATCAATAACGAAAGATTTAAAATTCGCCTTTGATCTTCTATATTATTTATTTACACGAAATTTATTTATACAATTATGTTTAAATTTGCTCTAAATTATTCCGCGGGCAGGAATATGCCCGCTCGCTGCACGCCAGACATAATAAGCTAAAATAGATTATTTTTCAACACGTTTTTATTTTCGAAAATATATTGCCATAAATTTGGTGTTGATGTGTTCGATGACGTCTTGATTTTTTCGAAGAAGAGAAGATTTGTAAAATACAGTTTAAAAATACGGAGCGCGCTGACTAGTTGTTTTAATTAGGGAGATTCTTTTTTGATGGTTATTTGTAATATTTTATCGATCTTAATGGAATATTTATGCGTAATGTTTAAATTAGCGAATTACGTTACGCAAAAACGAAGAGGGTAAATAATATCGCACATTTGTCTCTGTGGCAATGCAGTAGCTGGAAATTTGTAATTAATTATGGAAATGTTCTACATAGCTCGCTACCATTAAGGTTTATTTACCTTATGAAATAGATTAATTGATTATGAAAGTTTCAACAATAATTGATATAAACATTGGACGTGTGAAAAGATTGTGGTTAGAACTTGTAAATTCGAGAAATTACATATACAAAATAATAAAATTGCTTTGATTAAAATTATTAACATCATCGTCAAGTATACGGAAAATTAACATATATAAGCGAAGATTACGCTACTCTTAGAATTATGTTAACAGAAGTAAAAATAAATTTCCTTTATTTAACACAAAAAAGTAAACAAGAAAATATACAACACAATCACAAAAGAACGGAAGAACGGAAAGAATGGAGAGGGCCACGTTTCTTTTGTGAATTATTTTTTTTATCTTGGTTACAATTTGCAACGGCGCTGGCCGCACAACGAGGCACTGCAAACTAAAAGAAAATTTTGAAATGCTTATTTTGAAATATTAATGGGATTCTTTTAGATAGTTCGTAGCACGCAGCTTCTCAGGTCGTGTGGTTCTCGAGTTGTTGTGACTTAGGTAAAAGACTAATAACTAGACACTAGAAAAATTCACCAAATGAATGAATGACGACCGCCGAATTAGATAGATAGCAGAAGAATTTCGTTGTTCGTTTGGGTATAAAAGATAAACCCCGCGTTGGGTATCTTGCTTCCTCACACGACATTCGAATTCGAACATTTCGAAAGCCCTGTTTAAAGCAGTTTAAGTCGAAGTTTTTGCGTCAATACATGAAACTTGAATACAGCAGTACACTCTTGAAGCCAAGGCACGGTCGAAATAATGGACTGCGGAGGATTAATTTGCTCCGAAAAAGACGAAGGCTGTTCCATTGGATGTGAAAAAACAATAAAAGGGACACTGTACGCATCATTACTTGAGAAGCTGAAGGCAGAAATTCCGGAAAAGCGGCCGCATTTGAAGAAGAAGGAAATTTTGCTTCACCAAGACACACTTCAGTCCCGGCTATGGCAAAAAAATCATGAGTTGCCATTCGAATTAATAGACCACCCACCCGCCTCATCGGATGGGACCCCCAGCGACCTTTTTCTATTTCCCGGACTCAAAAATTCGCTCGGACTAAAGAGATTTTCATCGAATGAGGACCACGTTCGTAAATGCCAATTACTATTTGAACGGATTAAAGAGATAGAAGCACCTATGTTAAAAAAAAATCACAAACTAAATTCTATCGGCATCATTGTTCATACAACAATAATCCTGCGAAGATTTCCAGGACTCCTCCTTTTGCGTACAGAATAAATGTCAAGGTTGTCGAACAACAAACAATACTATCCCTAAAGTGTTTTATTGGCACCATTAAAAGTAAATAGCCACCACATACAGCTCTCATAGTCCCAGCTACCTTCGAATCTTTTGTAGGCACTTGTATCGACATCACAAAACAGCTTCAATATCGCTGCCAGGAACATATGAATCTTTTCCCATGCGATCTGATGTGTTTAGATCATCGTAAGAGCCGTTCGCTTGAAATAAGCGAAGTTATGTTTATTCTCGTTTTCGTTTCATATGCGGATTAAAGCGTACGTAATCAATTCTCTTAAGCATGCATTCGTGAAGGAGGAAGAGCGCGGTCTCATCGAGAGTCCCGTCGTAAATATTTTTATTATTTGATCGACGTAATAAAATGACTGCGACGTCTTTAATAAAACGTCTAACGAGATATTCAAAGCCATTATATCTAATTATGGCTTTCATATTTTTTTTTCCACTATCCGTTGCAATACGATTGTGTCTGTATCTATAGAGTCATTCTAAATCTTATGGTCGATAGCACTATGAAGTTACATTTAATAATAATTAAGAAGTAGAAAGGAAAATGAAGACTTGATAGCACTTCCCGTTGTCATAGATAGGGCTTTAAGATAGATCAAGTACTAACTACCGACAATAGAAATATGAAATATGAAATACTTGAAATTCTTGCAGTATTTCGAGTATTGTTAAAAGTGCTTGATGCACGGTTAAAACTATTTCAAACACTTCGCAATCGGTTCAAGCAATACTCACTGAAATACGAAAAATAGGGCTTCAGTTGCTTTTAAAGTACTGCAAAGTATCAAGTATTTAAACAAAGTATTTTAAATATAAAGTAATAAATATCTTCTTTTAAAAGTGATTGAAGCACAAGGTTAGAAGCCCTAGAAGTACTTCAAGCACTATTTCCTTAATATTTACTTTTTCTTGATCTTATTTTGTTTTAGGCCATTATTACTTTGTGGCTCATTGAAACAAAAGTGCGTATTTTGTTGTTTTATTTCTAGCAGATAATGTTGGATTCGAATTTCATTTGTAGCAATAAATTAGCGTATGAAATCCGCTTGTTTCTGTGGAAAAATCCTCCAAACATTCCAGAACTTTCCATTCGAACCAAATTTTAATTAACAATGTGCACCATAGATTATTACACTTCATGGGCAACTTGCTTGATCTTTGAAAAGCTTATAATCTTTATTATCTCAGATGTTTTCCAACAACAATCTTCTAACAACGTAACACAGCAGTTTTTCCTGACCGTCTTGATGGTCGAACTGCTAGCTTACTTGCCTTTCGATCCGAACGAGGGTGGTTCAAATGTCTACCGAGATGGTTGGTTTTTAGTCACGGATAAAAATTTTCTTTTAGACAATGTTTGGCACTAGGGTTGGCGTCATAGTAATCGATGCAAAGAAGTGCCAAGTGGATTCCGTAATTTGGGACTTTGCCCAACAAGACAAGAACAACAATTTTGCCAGTCAAAACATGTTCGAAATGGATCGATGGAGGGACCTATTTGACATCGTAGAATAACCCCTAAATGTCACCTAGAACTACTAAAATTATCGCTAAAATGTTCAAAAAGTTATTTAGCAGCGTCATTAAATATCTGCTTGCTTGAACTAAAGTTCCAGCTTTCGACCAATCCAATACCTACTTGAATTTGAAATTTTCCCTATCTTCTGAACACTCCTTCGACATTTAACAGTTGGGTTGAGAGTATCTATTTACCGGAACGCTACCAAAAATGGCCTAAAGCAACACCATCTATCTTGCAAACTTTCAGTTGAAAACTTTCATGAATTATTCAAGTACAATAAGATTTATTGTTCATGAAACAACTTTAGCCTAATGTAACCTATTTAACAAGCGAATATTTTCAAGATAGCTCTGTATAATATTCTAAAAAAGATGTCCCCACTAAACGTATGAGCGTACACAACTCATACGATTCAGATTCTAATTATTTTAAAGTTATATGTTATTACTCAATTAATTTTATGATTGCATGCGCGACCACATATTTACGAAGATATCTTTCGATAATTTACGGCGCACGTTGTACCCTATTCCTATAAGATTTATTTGATATTCTTGTTTATTATTATTGAAAATGTAATGTTGGATGATTTATCGCCTGACTTTGCGTCTATACGCACGGAATGAAGTGGAGAAAAATAGGAGAGGACCGAAACGCATCATTGATACGCGCAACGGACGAGAGGCGTACTTATTTACGCGAAGATGATCATTTTCTCATTTATCGTTCGGGAGGGAAAAAAAATAACAAAAGAGGAGAGAAGAAGATGGAACGGGAATAGCGTTCGTATATGCCTAACGTATTATTTATTTGAGGTAATCTTCTCGGGTCCATTTATCCGTTTATCAATTAACTAAATAATATACGACTATACCATAAAATCTGTTAGGGTTAAAATTTAAGACGATCAAGTTAAAAAAGATAATTTTATGAGCGGTAATATTTAAACTTAATTGACTTTTTATATGTCTTGAGTATCTCTTTACATTCGTTTTACTCGTTGGTACTGTTATGGCCGTGTTAATAATAAAAACGTTGAGTAAATTATAGAGTCGTACTGTATACTTTAAACATCTATAGTTTATCACCTAGGCATTTTCAGGTACTTCGAATAAATATTAGTTATAGACAGTTACAGCCAATCTTTCAAGTACAAAAGTTATATGATAAAATGAAATGTTTCTTGGCTACAGTATCGAGTTAGGTTTAAAGCAATTGAAATTAAAAATAATTTTTATAAAAATTAAAAAAGAAGCATCTGATATATAATCTGCAGGCAATGCAGCTCCGTTTTCATAATACTCAGGGAGCTGGTTTAGACAAAAAAAAATTAGGACTTTCTTAAGAGATGCCAGGTTCGATTCTTTACCAGGACATTTTTTCATGTAATTAATTAGTTACGGAAAGTACCAAAGGAAACTCCGAAGCTTCAGCTTCCAATCAGCCTTTACCATTAGAATGAATCTAGCCATCCACCAAAGCCACCAAAGGCACCATTCCCATGAACCACTTCAACAATAATAATAACAACTATTAAATTGTTACAATTTCTTCTAAATTCAACCACTTCAATACCATTCGTAAAGCGTACGCGATACCTGGAATTGTGCGCCAGAAGCGGATCACATTTCTATTATTCGCATCGGCTGATCTATAACCACAACACTTCAGCGACTATGATGCTCCTCTGTCAAATATCCTCGTTTTTTTCTAGCTAAGTTTAGAACGCGCTTTAAACAAACGTCTTTTGAGTACCTGCTGTTCATGTCACTGCGGCTGAAACAGCACAGTAACCTATTTCGAACTATTTTAAACAATGAATTACGGCGCGTACAGCAGACGCCGCGATCAAACCCCGATGGCGCATTTATGTGTACACATTCTTAATTGGACCGCCTAAGATACATATACAGACGCGCATGCAAGAAGAACGACGCGGTTAAATTGTTACGCTGCAGGAAATTGGAAAGGCGCGGGGATATTTAAAATTGGGTTTTGAGTTAATGAAAATATTTTTATATCGGTTGAGCTGTGTTTGAAATGGGAGCATAAAAGGTTGGCTAAGGAAAACGTTCGATTGCTCGGATTTACAAATGAAAAGTCGGGAAGATAGGTTCTTATTTAAAATTGTCAATGGAACGCCCAGACGATTACACATACGCACCAACTTAAAATAGATGAATGGTTGAAGATTATATAATTATAATTTATTTTAAGCGCGATAGAATTTAAGGCTGCTACAATTAAAACATTTGTCTCAATGAAATTAGCGATGAGGCTAGCGGTTAAAAAATTATATGCAAAGAAATCGGCCGGCGGCGGACAATATTCCTGGCTATATTTATAAAGGTTGCTCTGAACCCACTAAAAAGTGTCAATTCAGAGATGATTGAGAGATTTACTTGACCAAATTGAGAGATGTACTTTTCCAGAGAGATCAAAGTAGCTAGAGACACTCCATTATTCACCACTTCTTACTTGTATTACTTTCTTTTTCTGTTAAATTAATGTAGCGGGACCTCTGTGTTTTCGCACTTACTTTAAACAAAAAAAAGCGGCAACGTAAATCGTACAAACATGGCTACTTTATGCTCTTACTAACATAATCTAACACTCAAACTTAAAAAATAAGGTATTCTTGCGATATTTTTGATCACATTTCATTTAAATATCCTGCTCAGAAGTGCTGGCAGGAATGAATTCACTGAACCTAATTTTCCATGGCTTTTTCACGTAGATTGAGCCGAATGCCTGAAATGACACGTTCATTATTGGTCTGCAAGTTACATAGTGTTAATAGCCTCTTGCCAAAAGCTAACGACATAATACAAGCCTACAAAAAGTCTAGATGTGCTTAAGCGGGCGAAGAGGATAATTGACTGGACTATTTCTGGCGCGTCTTCCAGGAAAGTTCAATCAACATTAAACCATAATGATTTCCATTCACAATAAGGGACTTATCTGCGTTGTCAAGAAAAAATAAGCAACAACGACTCCTCCAAATGCGCAAACGGCCAATTTAAGAGAATGTAACGCTCTTCCATGTATTGCTTCTGACTAATTTTCAGAGTAAATGCAGCGACTTTGTTTATACAGAAAACCGCCAAGCCAGAAGTGAGCTTCGTCGATAAAGACGATTTCGTTCGGGATAATTTTTCTTGTTTCTCTGAAACCCAATTACTGAACCTGCACGCAACAAATGATCGTTTGGTTTGAGTTTTTGAATTAAAGCAATCTTGTAAGCATGTGGATCAAGATATTTTCGTAAAATTTTCCACAAACTGGTCCAATGCTTGAGATTAGCAAGGAATTGACATATTTCAGCGTTCGCGAACACTCTTCTTTTCCTTTTCTTCAAATTTCTTCTTTTTTCAAATTCAAATTCAAGTTTCTTCCAATTTTTCCATAAGGTGTTCAACTGTTCTCTGATTTAAACCGAAAATAGGAATTAATCTACGTAAACTTGCACGTGATTCAAGACATTATTCTTCGGTAACACCTAATTTGCACATTTAAAAAGTAACACCGCATTGCAAATCAACATCGGTAGAGATGACAAAGGCAGGTGAAATTATTACTTGACTCGTGTTTTGTCGACTCACGGGGAAACCGGTAGGCAACACGAACCCTTTCTTATGACACACGAGTCTGCCTAGTCGCTGCAAAAAAAGTAATAATTTCACCTGGTTTGGTCATCTCTAAACATCAGCCGGCGAGATAGAGGGCCTACTCTACAGATTAAGGAGCCTGCGGTGTAGCTCTGAAAAAGAAGATCCTTCTTGTGTGTTTTTAATCATTAAAGATTTGGTAACATCTCTTAATTGTATCTATTTCTAGAACTAGATGCTAACTATGACAACTTACAAATTGATCTTTCGCAAAAGTAATAAATGGTTAACTATAATGAATTCGCATCTAATATGATAATGTCCAAAAATATTCATAATATCCTGTTTGTTTTCGTACTTATTTGCTTTTTTTTTTTGCTAATTTAATCTTCCATTTGCAGGATTTATTGGTGCGGTTGATTTATATCGGCCAGTTCTGATTCAACAACCGTAATATCTATTCACCAATCTCATAATTCTGCAATTAAACCCATTCTTCTACGATATTTGCATAATCACCTATGCATGTCGCGTTATAAACATCCTACACGAATTTTTGAGCATATGTTCTCCTTCAATAGAAACACGTTTAATTTATTACGGATATATACGCGCTTAATTAAACGGTCAACGCTATTTAAACAACGATATACGTGAGCTTTCTTCGCGATAAATCACGAGATATCGGTTAAATTAACCGGTAATATATAATATTTTATATTGTAGATCCGTTGAATATTTTAAAAAATAATTGCCGGTATAGTATATAGAATTTACATTCTCAGAATGATATATAATGTATAACATTCCAATTTAAGAAATTGTATTTATGTTTATTTATTGCCTACTAGATCGTGTGTGTCGAAACTAGATCCCTAAACCGATCCCGAAACACCTTCGAAAATAACGAATTACGTAATTTATACGGTATAATAGGTGAGTTAATTTACATATGTATATGTATCCCTCGTTATTTGAACGCGTATACAAATTGAAATTGCGTTTTGTTTCGAGACGCACGCTGCATACAGGTGATTTATTAGGTAAAATAAATTATTAATTAAGTAGGCTTTAGGCTTCCAACTGCTACTGCCTGTTATGCGATGTGGATTTTCGTAACTTCCACGTTTGAAAGTTAACATCGATCATTGTTTTCTAACTTTTGCCTATGGGTAATTAGTTTCAATACCTCAACAGTTGGCTTAAATGGAACTTCCATACTATGTGAGGTGATCGCGTACAAATTTAAAATAAAAGCAAGTTAGTCCTGGAAAATAAACTATTTTTAATACGACAACAGCTAATATGATTTTGACACGAAAAATAATTTTCTTGAACATATGCTCCAACTCCCCTTCAATGCGCTCCTTCACTTTTTAAAAAAATGTGGTACTTAATGCATATTCCAGACATATTATCTTGTAGAAATGGAAATGAGGCGCAAACTAAAATATGTTTTTTTTGTTTCCTTTTGTTGTAAAACTAGGTTGGAGCTGACTTTTTCCACATCTACGTTCATCCATTTCTGTCTTCTGCAAGTTATTGCTTACTTCTTCTGAATTCGCTGCTCTTTTTTCGGCAACTGTACGGAATTCCTTCTTCCAGAGCTCTCTATGTCGTCTTTCTTTTTCCTGTCTCTTTAGATTTAAACACTCGACCAAAATCATTAAAGCCTGCAGAAACGAGTTGTGCATTACCAAATTAGGAGAGACTGAACATACCCACATTTATTCGCCTCGTGAGAATGGGTTCGTGTTGCCCCGAGAGCCGACAAAACACGAGTCTGTCTAGTCTCTGCTAATTTCGTAAAGCGCACGGCAAGTGTACTCGTTTCTGCAGGCTGAATAAGTGCTTACTTCCTTAATGACTTAATCCGTAGCCTTTTGTACCTTTTGGTGTAAAACTAGGTTGGAGCTGACTTTTTCCACATCTACGTTTATCCGTTTCTGTCTTCTACAAGTTATTGCTTACTTCTTCTGAATTTGCTGCTCTTTTTTCGGCAATTGTACGGGATTCATTCTTCCAGAGCTCTCTATGTCGTCTTTCTTTTTCCTGTCTCTCTAGATTCAAACACTCGAGGAAAATCATAAAATCATTGAAGCCTGCAGAAATGAATTGTGCATCACCAAATTAGGAGAGACTAAACATACTCGCATTTATTCGCCTCATGAGAATGGGTTTGTGTTGGCTACTGGTTTTCCCGAGTCTGTCTAGTCTCTGCTAGTTTCGTGAAGCGCACGGAAAGCGGCGAAATTTACTTATCACCATTCAGGGAGTTCTACAGCAACCGAAACAAATGACGGACAAGATAGGGCAAATTACTAAATTTTTGTACGTGTGTCGTGTGTTCGTGGCAGAGTCGATAAAACACGAGTCTGGTTAGTTACATTGAAAATTTAATAATTTCCCCTACCTTGGCCAACACTGGTCCATGTTATATGGTTTTGCGGTGGTTGCATTAAAACCTTCCAACCAAGTTCTCCCAATTTCTAAAATATTGTTAAAGGTATATGCGGTCTGCTATTGTCAGCGCACTGTGCCATACAACACTCTTCTTGCTAATCCAGTTTTTGCTGTTTCGGAAGTGACTCGCGATGCACAATGCCGTTCCAACCCCCCCAAACACACAGGATAATCTTCCTCAGCGTTAGTGTTAATCTGTTGCTCCGAATTGTTTAAATAATATATTTTTTGTTACTATGCCTAATTAATATAATTAATATTTATTTATGTTTAATTTTTGGAGGCCCCACTGTTGCACATAAAATCTTCTCTTCACGTTTGTCTTGTTTGTTTTTCAACTTGTCATTATTAAATGTTATGTCTCACTGTAACATTGGCGTTCCATTCAAGTGTAACGTTAAACTAATCAAATTATTACGTTCTAACACCCACCGTAAAGCCAGCAACCGTTACAAAGAACAACTGCTAATTCAACAGCAAAAGCAAAACGAATCAAAAAAGAAGACATCAGGAGTCATTAGTTTTGCATCATAAGTTTTAGTTGTTAACATTTCTTGTCTTTTTTATTTAATTTTATTTTTTGATTAAGTTGTCCTGTAATTGGCTTTCGCTGTTGGACGAATAAACTTATTATTATTATTATTAATTTAATTATTCATTTCATTTTTATTACGCTGCGTCTCAACATAATTGTTAGATCTCGTAGCTACAATTATATCCTTCGATATGAATGTGTTTGTTGTACTTTTCCATTAAATAAACTTACTAAAGGCCTGAAATAATATTTTTCTAATTTTATAATACGCTTATTGGAATAAATATTATTTTGTCTTTTCAATCCTTGACCCTAATATCCTCTCTTTCGGCGTTTATTACTTATAGAAGCACATTTACTTGACGTGAATGTCAAAATATCCGAAGTAAACGCGGTTGACACAGTGTCTAGTGCCGTCTTGGCAGGTCAAATGTTTTCGTAGCCTTTTCCACCATGCATCATCGTCGGCCTGTCGTCAATCCAACGCCGTATAACCTAACGCAGGCACATTCATAAGCATGTACAGACGTACAATATACACGACATTTATTGCGAGCAACGAAAGAGACAATTTCCCCTTAGCGACTCTAAAATGTGGGCCTAATTGGTTTAGATTTATGCGCGTCTTAAACCGATGATGAGCCCCAAATTTTATGTATTTTGTAAACTAAACAACTTTAATACTGGTAAAGTAAACACGTTCAGACACTTTAGTTTACAGCAGCTAGGTTTAAGTATTTCAGTTTGTATACACAAGATTGTTAAGTGTTTATAAAATGTTAATAGACATGTATCTATATTGAGAACATTTGGTTTTATTTGCTACACAACTACCACATTTTCCTCGTTCGCTCTGGAGAAGGAAAAAAAAGGGAAAGAGAAGAGAAGAGAAAGACATTAGAAGAAGAGATTATGCTCAGGCTTCTCTTTCACCTACGCGTGAATCTTCGTTACTACACAATTGTAATCACCTTTTAAATAAATCGGACGTAGATTGGATCGTCCGTATTGATTGGTAAATGAGGCTGACTCCTGTAAATACTACAGAAATAAGCATCCATATCGATGCGTCCGTACTAAATACGGGCCTCCGCCATCGAACTCGGGCTATATTTCTTTCTATTGTTATTTTTTTCCGCTGCTCACTCTCAAAGAAAAATGACGTGCTGACAGCGGTAAGTGTTGAGTTCTAACGGGCGAAATTTATGCTCATGTATCTGTATATACGTTCTATGATCAATTTTTGCAGGATTGTTTACGTTCCGCGGGGTTATTAAGTTTGAAAATTTAAACAAAGGCGTATTTTTATATTTGAGGTTCGGATAAACCTCCTTCTCTCTTGTGTGTGCGCGCGAGCGTTCGCGGCTTGATATATGGCTTCCTCAGTTTCTGACCACGTCTGGGATGTAAACATATCTGTTTATCGGTAATTTATAACTCATTGCCGGTTTTGTTGGATTTTTCTTGCATCATCGTATATATATGTAGATAGAAGCAATACGAAGAGGAATAGCACGTTTAAACAGACACAAAGCGAAGAGGTTCCTCTTTTTTATTGGGGCCGTTAAAGTGTATGTCTAACTAAATTTTACTGGCAATAGAAAACCAGAATGATCAAAAAAATTACGCAGCCATAACAATCTTCAAAAGTGTTTCCTGCCCGAATTATAGATGTTTTTACGGTAAGTTTTTGTATTATTCAATAGTAAAATGACGAAGTGGTTTCCGAATGGGATTGCGCGTTTTTATGCAAAAAAAAAGAAGAAACAGAACTTTATTATTCCAACCAGGAGTGATTGATTTTCTTTGTTTTATTTGATGAAACGGGTCCATGGCGTGGAATGTTGCCCGAAACATTAATTCTTTTTTTCGGTAACGCTTATCAAAGCAAGCAGCTTCCTTAGGATTAAAAATAATGCTAATATGAATATTGTGCAAATTGCGAATAATCAATAAAAATAATAAATTTGCGATAAAGTGCATAAAATTGTATTAATCATGATGAAATAACGTCTCCATAATTTGAAGTTAAACCAACCAGAAATTGGTCGACTCGACGAACTTTGTTAAATATACTCAACAGTCCGTACGGCTTAAAACAAGAGCACACAGTAGGTTCAACCAACTTATATAAGAAGGATGGTAAGATGTAAAAATAATGCATGCGTAGAACAAAAATGAAGGTGTGTGCATATTCTTAAAACGGGAAAGTAAAATGGATAAAAATGCCGATTGTGCAAATCTGAAGGTGTGTTATCTTAAATAAAGAAGGATGTTTTTATGGATCTCTGTTTGCATCTATTGTATAAAGTGAATTTTGTGATTGATTAAATATTGGTTTGATTTAACAAAAAGTCCTAAATATTTATATTTTAAAGCTTGTCGTTTTCTTTCTCCATCTATGCTCAATTCTCTTATTTCTTCTTCATATCTTGCTGTTGCTATCGTCGCATTTGTCTTCTTCATATTGATTTTCATATTCATGATTATCTTAGTTTTTCTCAAGATTCTTTTCACTGTGTGGGCTGTTACCCACGATGTATTATTTTGGATTCGAACCTCTAGGTTGCAGGGGTGGCTGGGTAAAAAGTACGAGAAGTTTTTGAATGCAAAAACTTTTATTTTCTATAACAACTAACTACAATAATTCAATACACAAAAAAACAAGGATTAGCGAACTATCCTAAATAAAAATAAAAAAAGAAAATATTTGATAATGTGTTTGCGTAGTCGCATGATTGTCCGTGGCCGCTTCGACCGGCCTAAAAAGATGTTTTGCGGGCGACAGTGGTTCCGTTTCAATACATTCCGCTACATCTTGTCTATAATCTATATTCAATTTCATTAATTTCGATTTACATTAGCAGACGTAGTACGCCCCTTTGTCTCAAATCTCCTTTGGTTTTAAACAGTTCCGCCTTCCTATTCTTTAGTTTTGATATAGTTGGCGTTGTCGTTATACATCGTTAATTAATTTACTGTTTATTTTTCTGTGCCGTAGACATTTCCAAACTAGGAACTCTATCAAACTCGTGTTCTACAAGTTTTCTTGTTTCTTTTGTTTTGTGTACAGGTACTATTTGTCCTATATTTTCCTATAATTGTAGACCATTTTCGCCTAAAGCTTTTAGCATCTCCACACGATCAGTTCACAATTTCATCAATACGGATTTCTAAAAAGCGAGTAGATTTAACTAATTTTAGTTTAGAAGTATTTAAACACAACTAAATTTATTGGCACCGGCAAAGCAGTTGAAAATATAAAAAAAATCAATATTAAAATAAAAATCGCTTTAAGCAGTAACGGACCCTTGATCTTTCTGTTAACTCATATATCTTCATTTGTACCAAAGATGATATTTCCAAAACAATAAAACAACGTCCTAAAATTGATAACTTTTTGCTACTTTTCTGTGCGTATTGCCACAAAATAATAAAATACGTGAATGCTTGTTGTTTACGTTATTAGTCCATTTAACCCAAAAAAAGAGAAGCGATAGGAAAAGAGGATAACGTTCGTATTTAAGAATAAAGCACATTCAATGCGCTCTTAACAAAAGTGTAAATCCTACCGACCCTTCAGGGAGACTTTGGCGTGGCTCTCGTGTAATGCACGTACCTTTCGATGTTCAGCACAGCGGGACGTTCGTAAAATATGAACTACGGAGGTAATTTATCGTCATGTGGGGTGGTATTCTGGACGAAACGTGTTGAATTTACATGTTCGTATATATATTACGACTACTTTGATCTATTTAAGGTACTGTTACTACCAATTGCTAATTTTTCCTTTTATTTGCTAAGCGTATCAAGGAAAAACCACCACCTTTTATTTTGCAGTCTTAGAGGCTTGATTTATTCTTTACTTATTAGATTTGTTTGTTTATTATTAAATGTAGCGAATGTAGACAAAAAAGATGACAGGGCGAGGGCCCATTGAGAACAGATGCCGTTCATATAGTGAAGTCAATTACACCAAAAGCACAGGAGTGCCAAATTGGCATAAAGCTGCTTCTCACTGATTTCCAACAGTTTTTGATACCATCAACGCAAAAGGAGTAGCGACATATGCCAAATTAAGAAAATTAATTGAAAATAACGGAGTAAGACAGGAACATTCATAATTAGCGACACTCAATTCGGCAATAGAATATGTTACTAGAAAAATAAATAAAAGAAGTCTTAAGTGGACTTGGGTAGACATAAGTATATAACGCATACCCCGACGATGTAGTCATACTAGCCAAACAAAGAAAGATAATGATGGAGATGCTAGAAGAAAGAGAAAAAGAAGGGTAATAAAGATAGGGCGTTTGGCAAGAAAAACAAAACTTGCTTATATATAATCTACGTGCTTTATATTCAGTAGTTCCCAACCTATGAGAGATAGCGGACAACTAAAGTAAAAACTTCTTCAGGAACCATTTGTTATATAATTATAAGAACGCAATTTCGTATAAATCTTTTGAAGGGATATGAAGGGTTTTATCCATATTTAGTTCGGCCCATTTTTATACCGAGTCTCGCTAACCACCTAGACGATAGCCACGAACCACCGGTTGGAAACCATTGCGTTAGATCACAACGATGGAGTTATTTGTGTGGGAGCAAAACCACAAACCCAACGACAACGATTGCAGCAAATCAGGATTTAAAAGTACTTCAGTGAGACGAAATATATTTTTGTATTTTTAAATTGTAATCAACTAACATGGTTCTATTATGGCTTAGGCATTCCCAATCAAAGAATTTTTTAATCAAACAAACCCGTTCTGACGAAAATGTTGAGTTTCATTTGTTGTTGGGAGACTTCAATGGAAGTATCCCAAAGATTCGAAAATCTCCACCATAATTCTAGCATATTGAACCTACATCTTGATGACCAACACCGTCATCATATCAAGCGCAAAAAATGTGTTAATTCCCACTTGCGCAGACTGTACTGTATACAATTTATAATTTCACGCCTAAATCCCGATTACCTGCTATATTACATACATAAGCTTGCAATTTCGCGCAGGACGCTATATGAGCGCACGAAAAGATCTTAAACACCAATTATTATTAACGTTATAGGCATAATAGTGTAAACAATTTCCGCTGGAAAAAGATGATGCATCGTAAAAAATCCATTGTTTGACAGGCGCGCTATTATTTTAAAGATATCCGAACCTACTAAACTTCAATTATTTTTAAACAAATAAAAGCCAGGTTAGTAAGATTTTATATTTCGGAATTTCCTGTTTCTTTTATGAAATGGTTATATTAACTGCGTACGTATATAAAATTCTCTTTCAAGTTATTATATTTAGGTGGGAAATGGAGAGATATTTTTGATTATTTATTTATTGTGCTAACGGTGATTGTATTTGAGTAGGCGATGTTCTACATATATTATTGTTATTTGCTGTCATCGATTATTGTGGAATTTTTATATTAACCGTGGACCTTCATAGCTTTTTATTAAGCCAATTAGATAATTAAAGGAGAAGACCATGTTTTATTTATTTATTTATTATATATATATAAAACTTCAAATTACGTTTGACCAGAATAAAGAATTATTTCGTAGTAAAAGTAGAAGAATTTAGCAAAAAAATATAGTAAATGCTCAGTTGCCTCCTCGGTCTTATTCGCCGTTTCAAGTTGTTCAATGCTTTGACAAGGTATTGAAGCGTTATCGTGTCGAATTGTTTCGGTAAGTTCTTCTGTCATGCAACTGGTTTAGAAATGGTCTCAATAAGCTGTTACAATATCTTTCTGCTTTATTGTTTCATGAAAAAAAAAAAAAAACTGGCCAATAATTGTTCTCCGTGAAGCTGTTATCTGCTGAAGCTGAAGCTGTTTGTTTGTTAATAAGACTGTTAACGTGACTTTGAAATCAATTGCGGTATTGTTCTTCCACTACGAGATCAATGGACCTGAGTTCTTGCAATACACACGACAGCTTTTCCAAAGATACGTTGAGAAAATATGACAAATTAGTTTCCACCTCCTTATATCCGCGATAGTTGCAGTAGTTTTTTTCTACCACTACCGGATTTGCAACTTAACACAAGTTTCACGAAATTTAGCTACGTAGTAAACAATTTTTTGGTATAAATGAAGATATGTTACTGGGAAATGTGACATTCTCGTGACTGCTAGAAAATTAGGAGCTGTGACAGGATCGGTGACTGGTGAGTCAATGTCAAGTCACCACTTGCATGTAGAACAACAATTCAATGCGCTTCACCCTCTACGGCAAAGACAATGGACACAAAAAGCTCCTGTGATTATAAGCCCTATAACTTATAGATCCCGTTAGGCCGTCGCCACACACATAAGGAAGAACATGTTACGTAAATACCCTCACAGAGAGAGGTTGATCCTGTTGTTTGCAGAAGCAGTCCCTTCTGATTTTCCTTTTGTGGTGACGGCCCAGAGAGGTGTATAAGCTTTTCAAAGCCTGTCATAACTTCAGGAGCCTTTGTGTGTAAACTTTGTGCATAAAGTGCTCCACGGCTGTTGTTATTATTCCCTCCACGTAAAGGATGAAACACAATTAATTGTCCTCCAACTGCACTAAGAAAATTTGATCATAGCTGAACTCGAATACACTCTAGTCAGACGCAGAGCTTTTTACCACTGAACCACCGAACCATTGAAGTAATCTTGCTACTGTACAAGCAATGGCTCTGACACATACTTACCTACGTGATCGTGTCAGGGAATATCCTTGCTGAATTCCATCTTCAGCGGTTTGAGATAATGCAAAACCAATTTCTAAGGATGGGTGTAAAGTTCTCGTAGTTTACATGAAATATCCAAATAAGAAGTGATCTCAATTCTTGGAAACGGATATGAGAAGTTGTTGAGTCACTGCATATTCCGTCGCTAAGAAAAAAGTAATAAGAATTGGGGACGTTATTGAATTGGCGTCCGAAAATAAAAATATCCCGGAAGAAGTGCGAAATTCCTGATCTAGATCTCAATAGTGGATAGTCAAAATGAAACATAATGTCACTTGTTAATGCTGAAAATAGTCCTCTGCGTAAATGAGTCGTTAATAAAAAACATATGCAAAATTCTTTGCGGGTAAAAACGCGTATAAGCACTCTCCAACTAAAATACATACATATTCGAACCGTATTACCAACATTGTTTCGAATTTCACATATTCCCGATATTTATAACATTACAGTATATTAACACGTAACAACTGCCAAATAATGTCTAGATCGTGTAAGCTTTTGTTGCGCTCGATGTGGCTGCTGCTGCTGGATGGTGAGCGCCTCGTCGTCCTCCTCCTTCTCCTCCTCCTCCGTTCCGCCTCCGCCATCGCCTTGCCCAAAAGAATGCACCGACGACCGATCGAACGGGAGCGCGGGCCCGCCGGCCGTGTGGTATTTGTATATTTGTCGAAATCGTATAAACAGAACGAACACAAGTACCCACTGAAAACGTAATTAAAGCGTATCCGTTAATAAACAATTTAAGGAGCGATTTTATTTTATACGTTTATACACACAATATATAAGTAGTTAGCTGAGCGCGCGCGTGTGTTGGGAGAGATATATAAAGAGGATCGCGTCAGGACCGGATCTATATAAAATTTAAGCACTGCACAGGAGGCGGTGACGGTTTTAGAGCCATCTAAAAACCGGTACGAGTTGTAGTAGTTAAATTAAAGAATTTGACCTAAACGTTTTATCAATGCAAAGTGTTAACTTAAAACTTCAACTGAAGACAAAACGAACAAATTAAATTAAATTAGTCCGAAGAATTTCCAATAGTTTTTTCGGCAACAACGTTGAAGATCCTCTTTGTAGTTCTTTATTGAGGTGGTCTTTATTAATTTTAATCTTGTAGTGTCCGTAACTTTGTCTCGTAAGTTTCTGCTTAGACTTGCCGACTTCGTAATTCCCTAAATTTTATCTTCCGTTTAGTTTGTTGTGTGAGGATCGTTTTGTTTTTTTATATTTGTCTAAATTTCATCAAATCGATCTTCTCATTGCTCTTTTGTCTTTCGCGTCTACGTTTCCGGTTTCTCCCTGTCGGTGGTGTGTATGGACATTCTTATGGACTCTATGGTCTGACCTGTTGGCCTATTTGTTTAGAAGAGCCGTTTCGTGCTATTTTATTGAAGTTGTGAGCGTTTTGATGCAGGCACTGTGGAGAGAATCATTAGTATCTTGAATTTGGCTGTTATTTTAATGTCTTCCGTGATATATTCATTAATGGAATCATTTACGGCAAAAGCAGTGCAATGAGAGAATGGAATAAACGCTGGCACGTTAAACTGTTCATAACTTGTACAATGTTTTTTTTTTTACGAATTGGTAAAATCCAAATCTGTAATGAAAAAGGAAGATTTGAAAGTTGCCCTCAACGTCGCCCACGGAAGGGAAATGGTGGTAGGACTCGAGATTGGTACCCTCCTCGACATGAAAGAATTGCCAAAAAAGCTTAACTTAGGTCATGTGACTTTCTCCAAACAGTGGCCATTCTCGATATATCGACAAAACCGAAAAAATGTTGGGGTAGAAATTGATTTCTAATGTTTTTTTCTTTATCCCTTTTTTTCATTTCACAAAAAAAAAGTTTATTGTCGAAGTTACCTACAATTCGTCAAAACGACGGGTTCCACCGCGCCGTAAAGTTGACAATTCGGTGCGAAGTTTCAGTACTTTCAGAATAATCTTATACTCCAGATTAGCAACACTGAAGTGATGAAATGAGCAGATACTTAAAAATCTTCAATATTTTTGCATTAAAAAAAATTAAGTAATACGAATATGGAATCACGACAGACAGCCAATAAAAATTAAATTGTTTTAATCTTTACACGGAGTAATTTATACCATTATTTATCAACAAAAATCACTGACTTGCGAATCTCGCCCGCGATAATATCGACAATGTAAATAGAAACAGAATGATTGCAATAGTAGTAAAACCTTCCAGAATCATATATTTTCGTCTGCGTTTAAACAATTGCAACGTTAAATGTAAAATAATTGGACGATCCGTTGATAGCTCTAATAGCTAGCTGAATATACTCTCTTCAGTAAAATTGCATTTCCAATCGTGTGCCAGCAGTAACGGCTTATTTATATACGTAGACAGGGTGTGGCGTTTAAACCGTCGGTTAGCCGAATACTATGAATTATTACTAACCGAGAGTTGAAAGTTTGTCTTCGAGGATTTTTAATACTGATCTTTGCTAACGCGAAAAAAATTTTCATAATTTTTATTGGAAAGATTAGTATCGAATATCACCTAGTAATGATTCCTAACATTCGGCTAACCGACGGTTTCAACGCTACACCCTGTATAAAACAAATAATTTTTTTTTGTATACCCAGCGTCAAAAAACTGAAAATAAATTTAGCAACAAAAAAATTCTAATGCTCTGAAATTAAATAAATACCCCAAAAGAGGTAAAATATGAATAATAAAGAAGGAAAAGTGACACACTACGTGTTGCAGAGACTTCAAAATTATTTTTCCTGAAATATTAGACTTTTATACTCCAAAAGTATTTTCACTTAAAAGGTTTTCGTTAAGTATAGAAAATAACTCTTTCCCAAACAATTACAATGTAGCTGATGGAACACTTGAAAGGGTAATTTGTATTTGCCACCTTTTCAAGTCACGCAATTCGGTCCTGAAAGGGTTCCTCAAGACTCTAAAATAACGATGGCAAAGAGCAATAATGTAAACCGCCAGATAAATCATCCGGCATCCCATTTGATAGAAACCAGACAGAGTGCGACCTCTGCGTTATCGATATCCTAAATTATCTGCTTCTGCTGCTGCTGCTGCTGCTGCTAAACGACGTTATGTATGTATAATACGTACCTTCGTGCCGTAACGTTGTTATTACATACGCCGCTGATGGTATGCTTGGCTCTGTTTGTACTGCACTCCTCCCATATACACACACAGACGCACAAACGTATATATATATAAAGTTAGGCCTATATAGTGCACAGGATGTACCCGCTTGTCAGGAGTCTTTTACACCAATAAACAATCAGGACGACCGAGGTCTGTTAAGTTTCACGAATGGGCCATATGCATATGTTGATGTATTCATACGCTTATCTTGCTCACAATGTTTATATGTAAATTTATTAGATTTGTGTAAAAAAAAGACGGTTTACACATCTTTTTTCCTCCTCCTCTTATTCTTACCATGCATACTTCTTCCTTGGAAGAGTGTAATGATGATGATCGCGATGATGAGCGTAACGCTTCTGCCTCTGGTTCCCTGTGCAGGTTATTATTATACAAGCGCAACGTGTTAATGACATAAAATGGAGGAAAACTTTATTACTTTACCGAATAAGAAAAACAAATGCTAAAGACGTGGTTGTTTCTGTGATGCCTGCAAGATTGCTTGATTTTGACAAGTGTGGGTACATTCTAATAAAAAAAAGTTATATAAATAAATTCCTGTAAAAAATCAATTAACCACACATACGATAAACTTACCTAACTGTTCCATATGTTATTGTTGTGATATGAATAAAAATCAAGCAACATTTTTCTGATTCCAATATCCACCGAGAATGCCTCTCGTTTCAGCCTAGCTTGGGTACTTCTTTCTTGAAAAACTGGCTTTTTCCGATTCGCCTAATTTTGTTGTTAAAACAGATAGGTTTAAAAAGGGAAAAACAATACAAAACAGGAGGGAGCTGGCCAGAAGTAGGAAGCAACGGAAGACACCCTTAGAGTGCCAGGATCTTGAGAAAGAAGAAGAAAAAAAAGAACCTGAATAGGCATCCTCTTCACAAAAGACGATCAGAAAAATATGGGTAATGAAGGTGACTTTATTGTTGAAAAATCTCATCTAAAAGTTGGAGGTCTTTTCTATTGAAATCTGAATATCACATCAGTTTTTTTAACGTGTAAACTTTCACACACCCACCATAAAGAAACTGGCAAAGCATTCCGCATAAAAACCATAAAGGTGTTTACATAAATTTGCCATTGGCTCAAATGGTAAATCGTCTCAGAAATTCTTAACCAACACTATTCAAATAAAACTTACTTATCCTTTGTCTATTATATTTGCAGGTATTCGCATACCCTTACCGTCTTCGCCAACGAATTCGGCGCCCGTCCTTAACCCGACGACGAGCAACGGCAAACGAAAACGGTCGTGGTCGCGCGCCGTCTTCAGCAACCTGCAGCGGAAAGGCCTCGAGAGACGATTCCAGCTTCAGAAGTACATCACGAAACCGGACAGACGACAGTTGGCCGCCACGCTCGGCCTGACCGACGCGCAGGTGAAAGTTTGGTTCCAGAATCGGAGGATGAAGTGGCGACATTCGAAGGAGGCCGGCAAATCGGTGGACAGCACAGTGGATTCGACACAGGACCACGAGCTGCTCATAGATGTCGACACCGTGACGGACGATTAGATATTATTCCGTAGCTAAAATTGTGCAGTACGTTGCGCGGATTGAGATGTTTAGGAAAGCGGTTGTTGTTTTTTTTTATTGTTTGTTTAGGCTGAAATACCATGATATTGTTTTGTAAATTTAAAGCAGGAATTTTTAAATTAAGGCATTAAAAACCAACAATTGTACTTCGTATTTCCTCGTTGTTTCAATTTCTTTTGCTTTCGAAAATAAGCAATATATAGGCTCTATAAGTGATTGTTTTCGTAGAACAAATGGATGGAATACGATGGGGATAGCAACAGAGATCACGATTATTTCGATATAAGGATTGGTAACAAATATTTTCAAATTTAGCCACTTTCCATGCGCTTCACGAAATTTGCAGAGACTAGACAGACTCGGGTTTCGTCGACTCTCGAGGAAACCAGGAACAGGAACCCATTCTCGTGAGACGAATAAACACGAGTCTGTCTAGTCTTTGCTAAATTCGCGAAGCGCACGAAAAATAGCGAACTTTAGTAATAAGAAAACCAATAATAACAGAAACACCGATAGTTACTGTATCCTGTTTCTATTCAAGAAGTTTATATTTTGCCCTCTTTAAACGGCGTGCTAACGCATACCAGTTTAGATCTATACAGAAAAGCACAAATTTAGAAGAGTTACAAAGAGAAAGATAATGTTATACAAGGACTATTGAGTTAATTATAGCTACTAGACTCTACGTAGTGTTTATTTTACTTTTCTTTTTAAAGCATAACATAAATACAAAGACAAATGAGCGTTTTTTGTCCGCAACAAACTCAATCCGTAAACGTACTACACTATGGAAGCTCAAGTGGAAAAAAGGATGTGGAAGAACGCAAAAAATTAATTTATTACGCCCGATCGTTGTCAAAATGCCAATGTAATATTTGTAAAATAATAAGAAGTATTTTTAATAATTATTATAAATATACATATACGCAGCGGTGTTTACATTATTTGAGTGTATGTTACGCGGTTGTTTGTTTGACGTCGGCCATAAATCGTCCTGAAATATTGCCCGGCGAGGAAGTCATAAATCGAAATGGGTTCTCTTGCTTCGTGTGTCTTCTTATACGCGTCTTCCAGCGTTCGTGAACGCTATACAAGTATCGCATATAGATGCAGACATATTAGTTCCTTGCGAGGATCTAAGCGCCCGTCGTAGCCATTACCTGCTTGCTGTCTTATATGGCGTATTGCGAACGGCTTCGCTAAATAAATTGAAGGCATAAATGATTCCGATGATGTGTAAGGACCTCCCGTTTGAAATGAAGTAATTACGCGTTTGATTAATGGACGCGAATGGCGAACGCGTCACTTTTAATGTAACCTTTTTGAAATACGATTTTGCCAGTTACAAAGTATGAGAACGATCTTCATAAAATTTATTACATTCGGGATTGATCCCTCGTGAAGAATGGTAACAAGAGGTTTCTAATATCTTATTAGCCTTTGTTGGCGAAGAAATTGTTTATGTTTAGGAAATATCATCATCTCGTGTTGAATTGGGCAGTTTGGACCGCTAGAATTGAGAACCAGAAGTCTAGATTTGAGCCAGTTGAACTCTTTTTATCAAGGTTATCTAACAACTAAGATGTTTAATAATCTTACAGACAGGCCTCGATATTTAAAAGATCTGAAAACTAGAAATCACGCAACACAATGCATTCTAATTCAGTAGTGCCCATTAACAAAGCTACCAATTTAAAAAGAAACAAAGATTATCTGTTGTCCTTCTTATTTAAAAGATTCTCGTCCTCAAACTTGTAGAACGTGTTGCAAACCACTGGCGTACCAAATTTATCCAAAGGAACATGCAATAATTCCTTCATCCGGATTAATTTCCTTCGTTCTCTAAAAACCACGTGTACGCGTAAACTTTTTCTTTTAATTCACAATAGCAGCCAAGCTACTTGCACTCGACTGTAGATATCTAGATATAAATCATCGTTATTTCGTAATGTGTTTCATGATTCACTATCGTATTGTACGTATCATCTTTATCAAAGACAGATACACGCGATTAAGTGGTATTATAAACTTTACACGGCGTTTGTGGTTTATTAAAAAAATAAACATAAAAAATACGAAACAAATCTAATAAATAATAGCCGGCTAACGTTCACGATAAGAAATTGCGTTGTGCGTAAACGGAAAAAAAATTTACATGTGAACAAACGAATTTCGCGTTCGGAGTGTTAAAAATCATGGAGCTAAGTACAGATGATGCGGTCCCTAATACGACCTACGATTACGCGTTGGTTTGCACTGTGTTTATTGCGAGTTTCGTTATAGCGTTCGCAGTGACAGTGTTTGTTTTCTTAGTGTTATACTACATCAATAGAAAAAGGCAACAATCTATTAGGACTATTTATAAAAAACCAACGTATGTTGCTCTGGATCCGCTTACCTATTCGCATATATTCGCCGAAGATTTGTCTGAAAATGTTAGTATACTATTTCAGGTATATTACAGCTTTTACTTATGCAACCATATTTACAGCCACGACAAAGCACTATTTCTAGAATATAGGCGGAAGCAGATTGTTTAATTCTATTCCTATTCCCTATTTATTGATCAGGTGCGTAAATAGTAGAATTTGAATATGTAGATTGTTCCCGAACAATACTATTTTTAATGTATTGCAATGTTGCAATAATTTTTTCCATTGTTTTATTATCATTTGTTGATTAATCATAAAGACTTTATTGAGATAAACTTTATCGCTAAATATTTATATGCGACTTACAGTCTATTTAATCCAAGCGTCTAAATGGCTGATCTTTTCTTAATAATAGGCCGAGCATTAACAAAAAATTTTATTAAATCATTTCATGGTGTTTTTCTTAACATTTTTATCTTCGGTAGAATCTCTAGAGAAACATAAAAAAGGTGGTTCAGATTTTCTGTTTTTTTATTTTTAATTTAATATTTATTTATTTTCACAATATAATTTTCTGTCCCACTTTCATCTTCGCTACCTGTTGCGGTGGATTCTTCCCCTGGAATTATAAATTATTAGAATGTACGTCACCACCTATTCTAATTTTACAGAGAGAAAAGCCCTGATTGACTGACTCATCAACGCAGAGCTGAAACTATTGAAATCGACGTTGTTTCTTTTTTGAAATTTAGCCCTCAAGGGTGTAGAATAGAGGGAGTCTCGTAACTTCTTAATTTAGAAAGATGAAATTTTGTAAAAATACAAAATTCTACCTAAATTCTAAAATCGCATGTTTTCAATAGCAAATAGGCGTTAACATAAAAAAAATATATTTCGCCGGTGCATAATTGTATTGGCAAATAGGACGCTCTTGGATAATAAATCTGCGATACCAAAGACGTGCGCCTTCCAAAAAATCCTAAAATTGTCTGCCTTTTCTACTTTTTATGCTTTTTTATAATTATTAAAGCGATATAAGGCAATAAGAGGCAGATTCGATGAAGTTATTTCATACTTATTTTATTTTAAGCACACCTACATGCCTTTTACAATATCATTTTAATAATTAAGGCAATCTGCCTGGCGATGAAATATTTTTTTCTTTATATATCGTAACAACTACAAAAAAATTAATTAGTCTTGAACGCAGCGAACACAACGTCCGCCACTTGCATTACAAGATAGATGCTTACGGCATTTTGTTAACATCTTTGACCAGCTCCCATTTGATATATCAGCAATAAATTAAAGGCAAAAATGGCTCATATCGCTTATTTTGCCAAATTCTTTACTTTTATCAACTTCGACCAAACAGTGAAATCATTTAGAAATTACTTAGCCACCATCTCGCTAACTATTACACCCCCTTGGACAAATTTTACTCATTTTGTCCATGCCTCTCGTTTGAAATGATTCATAATAACTTTTTTTGGTATCATGTTCCCGTATTAAGTGCAATAAAGATCCTTCAGGTATAAAAATTTATATGTACCTTTGCTACTATTTATTATCTTTATAATTAATACAATAATGCACAACCTTTATTAATAATTAAATGCATCGTAATTCACGTTTATACTAAAATTATTTTTTTCTAGGGCGTTAAACGTTATCCATACCCCACGAACAAGAAAATTATTTAACTTTGAAAATTGAACAGAATACGTCAAAATGTACCAAGATACGAAATACATGAAGACACAATTTATTTATTATATTATTATAACTCATTTTTGTAAATTATTTTAAACTAGGTCTAACAATACTCTTTAGGTTTACTACTATTACTGTAAGTCAAATGAATTGTAAATATTACTGTATAGCAACTGTTAAAATAAAATTTGATTGATGATCGTTTCTTTTGCACCGCAGTAAAATATCTCGTAGACGAACATACCTAAATGCGCATCGGTTTGCAGTTGAATTATGTGCGAAGATACCGTTACTAAGAATTTTATTCGTCGCCGTAACCTACATATTTTACTTTTTTTCGCATAGTTTGGTGCAGACGAAAAGAAACATAACAGCGTCTGGTGACACGATTACCATACAAATTCACCTACCAAAGAAGGTATGATGACTTAGGAAATAAGCATATTAACTTTAATGATCTTCATCCTATAAACAATGAACTTGCGGTAAGGATCTGTTATTTCGTGACCCTCGCGTAAGGTCAATGCATAGCGAATACAATATTGAAGAGGCACGTATTGTTACTGCGCAATAGAACAACGAATAACTGCAATAAAATCAGTTTCTCTTTGTTGTTCGTCCTCCTTTGATTCAAAATTTTTATTATTTCGCTTGCGGCCGTAAAGTGTCTTAAGATCTTAACTTTTAGCCTTCGCTAAATTTAAAGGGAAACTACGGAAATCTTCACTCTGAGAGTTACGAGTCTGGAGTTCGAGCCCCATACCCCAAGACTGAGAGCCCTGCGCGCTAGACACGGTGCTATTAGTTCTGTAAATACCGCATAATATCTTGGGTTTTTCCTGTTTCCTTACCGATCTCATTTTGTTTGGTCCAATTGATGAAGCGCAAAAGTTGGATGCAATTCTTTCAGGAAAAAACGAATTTCCAGGAACATGAAAATGTCCAGCTTTCTGCAACTGATCTAAATAGTGAACAGAGCGGCAGTAAAACGGCGGTAAAAAAATTGTTCTAATTTTTTGGACAGTATCGATAAACGCGGGCATCTTTTTCGATGCTCGCCTGATACGTTTAGAATTTTTTGAAAAAAATCAATATGATTGTATTTTTAAAGACATTAGGACATTAATTTTTACTTAAAAGAGTCTTTAGAATTGTCCCCCTTTTTATTCCCCAAGAAATTTTTAGCGAGTTTAATAAATTGCCAGGGTTGAACTTCTTTTTCGGTTAATTTACTCCCAAAGGTATTATGAAGCAAGGTCTATACGTTGGAAGCAATTATACCTAAAGGAAAAAGGCAAAGAAAACAATACTTTTTGAGGAAGAAACATATGCGTAAGCACCTAATTTGATGTGAAGTCGTAGGATTAGTACGTTCTCTTTTAGAACTGAAGGATTATTCTAAGTCTATCTCCTATTTCAGTACATCTTAGATCGTTTCTAGCACTTCACGATCACCATAAAAGTACGATAACTGTTTGTCCTCAAAATGCTCTAAAAGTCTCTTCTTCGGTATTAAATTTTCTCCCTTTCAGCTTCAGTTTTAATCTTGAAAATAAAAAATTGTCACTTGGAGCAAAATCGGGATTGTATGAGTTATTTGAATCCGCGGTGGGGCACAGTAGCTTTCGTAATTGTAACTGTAAGGATAGAAGCATTGTAGCACAAAAGAAAGACACTTCATCTCAACTTTCCTCAGTGTCTCCCGATGATGGCTTGCCTTAATTTGCGGCGCAAGTTGGAACAAGACATTACGATCTTTAAAGTCGATTAATAAGATGCCCCTGCTATGCCAAAAGATTATAGCCATCACTTTCTTTGTATTTAACTATGGCATATATTGCCGCAAAGCCTATAAGCCGTCTTTGATTACGGACGGTGTGTTTCCTTCCAATGTGGGAAATTTTGCCACTGCACGATGTTGAATTTTGGACATTTTGAAAATTTACCATGCACCACTCAATTTCTGATTGTCACACTTAACTGAGCAATGGCTACAAATTATTATTTGAATGTTAATTAAAGACAGATTTGTTTTGATTATCTTCTCACTAGATAGCTTAGATCGGAGATCGATTTTTCAAGTTGTGGGAATAGTAAGCAGCTTTTTGTCTTTACGAATTAGCGCTTCTTTTAAGCTATAATAACAACGATTGCCTACAGTATTGATAAACCAAAAAAAAAAAAAAACATTGCTTGACCTGATCCAAAAAAGTTGTTTTTTTAATCTGCATAAAAACCAACGTTAGAAAAAAGCTAGTTTATAACCGGATAAATAATTTTTCGGTCATCTCGTTTCCTTAATGGTGATTCCTACTTACTTATAAGATCAATATTTATTTCGTCAACTTCGACATGTAATATAATCATTCATTCAACCGACATTTGGACATGCGTAGTCATAAAAAAAATCTACGTACATACATATAACAAACTGCAATTAAATATTAGTGTGCATGTTGCCTACTGACATACTTACCGTAGTAACCATGTATGTTTGCAAGTATAAGAAAAAAATTATGTCGGATGCCACTTCCCAAAATGGCTTCAACGTCTACATAATCCGAATCGTTCGAAAGAACCGCGAAAATAAAAAAGATAAATTTGCTGAATTAAGTTATTATAAGGTGTTCCAACGTAACATTTAACAAATTAATTTCTATTAATAGTACGTACGTGTGAAACGAACAAAGAACATAAACACAAAACCATGTTTGCACTAATCAAACGATAAAAGAAACGATGCCAATACACGTAATTCGAACGCGATAATGGAGTTAGAAATAACCGATTAAAATTGTAATATTCCCACCTTATTATATATCCTTTAATTACGAACAAATCTCATTAGCGCGTAACCTAAAGCGATCGATTCTCCCAACATCTTAATAGACGGCGTTGCATAGTTTAACGAATCTCTCCGTTCTGCTTTACATCTTCTCGAAAACATTACGCGTCAATAAGAAACGGAAGCGTAGCTCTGCGCTGTCCTAGAATCTACGCCCATGATTTCCGTTAGCGTTTTCATTCCTCTCTCGCATCGGATCAAAGATCCGGCAATAATTTCCTATTAAATAATAATAAACGTATCGTGCGGTGCGTCATTGTCATGTCAATGACTTGAACAACTTTCCTCTCAACCGGACCCTGACAAATTACGACGACGTCCCTATTTCTTGCGGATATCTCGCGTTCGGACCGGTGAATCTTTCGACATTTCGTAACGATTGTTTTTCTTTTACGTGTCGTTATTAGGTGTTATTACGAATTTATTGCATTGTTCATTGTATTTCGTATCGCATTATGTTTGGATGTCTATATCGTACGGTATGCATCTGTAGAACGAGTGAAACTTTTCTTTTCTGTTTGGTAGCGGTGCTAATAACCAGAAATTAGGTAGCTGCAAATTTTAAAATGATTCATCTCTGTTGAAACTAAACGTGTTCCGGGTTTGAACCGTGTCATGTCGTTGGTTAAAATAAAACTCGACGTTTCGCCCACAATCGTACGGGGCTTCTTCAGGAGAGTGATGGCAACAGTTAGCACGGTAACTCAACGTGTGTACCACGCCAGAGGCGAAACTAACTGAACGGGAAGCAGTTGATCACGGTAACTCAGCATGTGAACCATGCCAGAGGCGAAAACCAACTGCTAACCGTGCTAACTGTTGCCACCACTCTCCTGAAGAAGCCCCATACGATTGTGGGCGAAACGTCAAGTTTTATTTTAACCAACGACATGACACAGTTCAAACCCGGAACACGTTTAGTTTCAACTGACTCTGGCCGTGGAAGCCTGCGTTTTTATGATTCATCTCTGTTTGTAACCAAAATAAAAATTTGAACATTAGGAAAAACGTTAGCCATCTTTCTAGATCTAAGTAAAGCCTTCGCATGGAGCAAACTGTTTAGTAGTCTTAATTAAATACTTAATAACCGCGAGTAAAAAACGAAGATTTTTGTCATTCAGTATGTGCGGTAGGTATATGCTACGTCATTTAAGAAGCGGATGTTAGTAACAGTACAATTTATTCAAGCAGATAAACTGTTCTATAAATAAATTAACCAACTAAAAACAACCAAATTGTTTATTTGTGTCGACTTATTAATTCTATTAGTGGTAACTAAGTCACTTACTTAAATTAAGTGAACTGTTTAATTGAGGTTACCAACCTGTTTGGTAACAGCAGCCAACTTTTTCTCTTACAATACATTTCAGTATTAATTCGACGTTTACTACATTGAAAACAAACAAAGATTCGTGTACATTGTTTTTATTGGACGAAAAACGATCGCTCTGCCAGATGGATCACTTTCGCTTAATCGATTATTAAAATACTTAATACGCGCTTAAAAATAGTGTCACTTTGTTTAAATTAATTTCATAATATTCATGAATAAATATAATAATAAATGATTCAATTCTAACGCATCTAAATTGACGAAGAACAAACTTAGCGATACTAGAGCTAAGGCTTTTTGACGAGATCGCTCCAACCATTCAGCAATAGCTTAGTCTTCGACATGCCTCTATCTCACGTAAGTTGGTGGAGAACATCTATGTTTTCTGCAACGACAACGTATTTTGGTCGACCTTCACGAAATTCATTCTTCAATCATTCTCACTGAAGTACGACCATGACGAAATTCTGCAAAGCAATTGTAAACAGCGTTTTCTGATAGCGCTTCGTTTCCAAAAAAATGAAACGAAGCGATTCGAGACGTTGTCATGTTAGACCTTTACTAAAATCGTAAAAAATCATCCAACGAAAAAGCATCTCATAGCATTAACAATTCCTCAATTCTTATTATTTATAACAACTACCAACATCGGAGGAACAGTAATGTCCAATTCAATCCAGACATATTAGCTCCCATTATTCAATTCCAACACGCAATTCGATTATGGTTTTGTAGCACTAACGGCGCTGCCAACATACATTTATCGTAGAACTAATTCACTAATTAATTTTTAACTGTAAATGATTAGCGCCGCACCGATAAATGCAAGCATAAACTTACATGAGATGAGCTGACCTAAAAAAAGGCGGGGCGATAATAGAGAAAGATTCGTAAATAAATAACGGACGAATTATGAAGGAATTAATTGAAAAAGTGGCAGCGTTGGCGGATGCAATAAGAGAAGTGAGGAATGCAATAAATACAAGCGCCTCAATTTAATAAGTTCCTGCAATAAGAATTAAAAGAGTTAATTGATATGTAAACCAGGTCTTCAAGATACTGTCTCGCTCGAACGAGATCGCTGAAGCAAGTTTTTGAACTCGAATTCGTTCTTTTCTAGCGTAAGAAGAAAACAGCAAATTAAAAGCCTAAACACTTTTTTTCTATAATACCATCCATAACTAATTATTTTTATCAGTAAACTAGCAAAACTAGTTGTCCTACCCAATAACTAACGAGTCAATCTAGGATGTCGCTTGGCGGGGCAGCGTTTACTGTTAGAAATTCATAAGTATAACAAGAAACTATGTTTATATGTGTGTTCTATTTGTTTGGGGCCAACTGACGAAACGAAGTCACTAATGTGTTAATATTTTCATTTAAGATTGTTACGAATTTACAGTTAAGACTATATACTACTGCCATATAAAACTCCGTTATGTCACACGGTACACAAAACCGCGTGAATAAATAGGTACGCACTGTTATCGATAATACAACCGCTCTAGCGGAACTAGGTTGCATGAGGCCGATACAATAATTTAGATTGGTTATCCTTTGATTCTCGACATTTGCCTGCGATGCTTTCTTTAGGAAATTCATTGAATTCATCATAGATACACGCATAGAGTGAAACGAATTAGTTCGTCAAACCACAAAGTGTTGCATTCAACTAGAAATGTGTCCATTCAACACTTTGGCGAATCTGTCGAACTTACTTTGCTTAACTTAACAGAATACATTAACTTTGGTTCAATTACTTTTGTTAAATCGAAGCAATATTTGTGTTAATTGTGCTCCAAAACACATTACTTTAAATGAAACACGAAATTCACACAACAGACGCAGAGTTCCATAAAGACGTCCTTCTTTATGCTGTTGTTTTAAGCCATATGGAGTGTTAAGTATAATTAACAATCAGAAATGGGTAAATCAACCAATTTTTGATTAGCTCAACTAATTTTTTTCTCTCGGTATACTGAACAAGCTAGATAGTTGAGAATAGAATTTAAGTTTCTATTGGAAAAGATCAATTTATTTTTTGGCATGAAAGAGCGGATGTTAATGAGTTTTCCTGTTCATCACCGATGCCCTTAAATATTCTATTAGAAATTAAAATGATCCATATTGTTGTAGACTTCCGTGGTCGATGTTTTCTTTTAAGGAAGAATTCTTCTTACAGCAGCGAAACCGCTCCATGCAACTGAGAGCGAAACGTCGGCATTCTCATGCAATTACGACACGGTTTAAAGCCGGAAACCTAAATTCTTTCAAATGATCCATATTGGATTGTTAGTACTAAAATTAGCAAACCAGGTCTACAAATTAATTGGTACCGATTGCAAGATAAGTAAATATTTAATTACAACCCTCGTAGCACAGTTGGTTAGCCTTCAGTTGGTACACAACGTTACGGTGGACGAAATAGCCACGGTAAAACCAATGGTACTTTTCTAACGTCGGGTATCGACTGGTGGTTGGTCGCTTTATAAATATCGGATGTTTTATTTAAAACATTAAGCTTGTATTGTGTACAGTGAAACATAAACACTGCATACACGAGTATAATTTTGTGCTGCGTAGCACTACAGCTTTTATCTTTAATTCTTATCTGAAATTTTTGTTTTTAAATTGTTTCGGAAACCACCCATCCACTAAGTGGAAACGCTGTACTCGCGAAAGGAATGGTGCCAAGGTTAAGTGATTGGGGAATCCCTAAACAAAGAGATGTAGGCTGCCAATATTCAATTAATTCTCATTATGTAAAATACAACGCTCTCAAAAACATGTTCAAAAATATGCAAATCAGAAGGTCTCAAATTACATTTTTTTTTCAATATTCATCATTCTCCTTAACTACTCGCAAATAGTCAAATTATTCGAATAAACAGATCGAAAGTAAATAAAAAATAAACGTTAGAGAAAAGAAAGTAAACCAACAAACATAAAATTAACAAAAGAAAAAACGACGTTGTTTTAACTAACGAACAGAATCTCGCAATTAACCTGCGCAATAGATGATTTGCATGCATAAGCACCAAAGTATCTCTTAAAAAATCTGACTGGACGACATCAGAGATCAACGGAAACGAACGAGGAATTCCAAGCGGTTCCTTGCCCAGCGAACGTAAATCGTTCGCGAACCGCCGATCTCGTCAAACGATGCATGACTAACGAGAAGATCTTCTTCGTTCTAGAGGCGCACTTTATCATCCCCTCGTACATGAAAGCGTATGACCATTGGACATTGCCGAGTTTCGTATTGCCGCTGCGATCGAGGAAGACTATTTAAAGCAAATGGTTGGATTCTGACAGGTAAGTAGGTCAGTGTATATAAAGACAAGTTCAAGGTATGCGGAGGCCATTTACAGTACATCGTCCGCACCAAGTGCTTTGCTCGTGTATTATTGAAGATCTTTACGGCGTAGCGGACGGACACTCGAAGGAGGAGTGCGTTTTCCGGTTATTTGATTTGGTTTCACTTAAATTTATTGTATAGACGCGAAGGAACACATATCTACAAGTAAGTGGCTTTTTCATTATTATTATTATTATTAAATTGTTTTCCGTTAAAATAAATAAAATTTTCAAATTATTTGTTATGCGGCGCATCGATTAAAAAATTAAATCTAAGTTTATAATTCTCGAAGAAAACTAAGAGGATCTCAATTAAACCAATTAATAAGTAACGGTTCAACATTTTCTTTTTTTTTCTCTTCTAAGAAAAAAAAAACTTTTCCTACGGCACACATCTATTCGACGCTATCGAAAGAAATTGAGGTTGAGTTAATTACGATTCACTACTACTCGTATAATGAAATAACCATCCGACGTCGAAGAGCTCGGGTTATTGGTCTTAAGACATGGCCTACTATTTTGTACGCGCTGACCTCATTCTTGTGCAAACCTGACCATAATCATTTGACTGGAAAATCCTCTCGTCTACTTATTCTTCTTCGACGAACGCGACTTTCCAGATACGTCCAGAGAAGAAAGGCGAAAACTTCACTTTTAACACACTTAAAGCGTGCAATTGTGTTGCCATTATTGTTATCGATGATGTTCGTGAAATGTTTTCTTAGTAATGTACGTACCTTTACTGCAAGCAGCGATAAGATAAAAACGGCTACAAGCTTCTGTTTTGGTATTTACGAAAGTTTAAGGTTCTTCAAAGGAATATTCTTAGGAAGGTTTTTACGGATTTCTTTTTAAATTCAAAGTTAGTCTAGTCTGTACCTGAGTCCAATATATTTTGGCGTTTTAATATATTTTTAGTTTGAAATCTTTATTTTAATGTTTATATTTTTCCTCGAAAAAATTTTTGAAATGCTCTGGAGCGCTTCATACTAACCTTTTTGGTTTTGCAAGAAATCAGATAACCCGCAAAGTCACCTTTTTCCGTTGAAATTGAGGAATTGCCATTAGTAACCTTCATAGGAAATCAACAGCTTAACAATATTCTTCCAAAAATTGAATTTATTTTTTCTCTACTTACGTAGCACATCTGGTGTTCACAAATAATTCAAATCCAAGCACATTCTACAAATATTCCATCTGCTGCAACTTTTTCTTCCTTACACGCGTTGGATACATTTTTAATTGTTGTTAATGCTTCCTATAATTTGTCAAGTAACCTCAGTATTTAGTTTAATTCTATTTGTCTGTAATAATACAATCTCATTTGTCAACTGAACAAATGAATGGCACAAGCAAGATTTTAAAGGCACCATTTTCATTGATATTGAAAATTCAATCTTTAAAATCATTGTTAATTTTTATATCTGCAAAACTATTTATTTCAAATGAAAAGAGAGTTCATTTAACACGAAAGATGAAGCTCATTAGCTTTTTATTATTTTTCTCTTGTGGTGTCTACTTCCACATTGTATAGACAATAACCAATGTAGATTTTCCAACTCCACATTATATATTTAAAGAAATAAAGTCACTAACGTCATAGAACATCGCGTCTACCCTCTAGAATATTAGTTATCTATATTTACGAGTATCTACGACCAAAAAAAATGGTTAGAAATTTGCGGTCATACGTTGAGCTTGAAAGAGAACAATAGGAGAAATAACAGTTTGTATATCAAGCACCGTTAGACGGGATATTTCGCGGCAAGAACGCAATCACATTGTATAAATGCGTTAGTAAATTGATGTAATTACACGTACGTTGCGGCTTATTGCCGCGCGGCTTTTACGATCCCATAAACAGCTAATTGTGTGTTCGCTTTGATTGGATTCTAAGAGTTTACAGCATAATGATAGATGTCGAGACTGTTTATTCAAATATATCGTGTAGGAGGCGGAATTTTACCGCGTCAAAGTTTTCAATCGACAAGCTTTTATGATGATGATTGATGCCATATTCCTATAGATTGGAACGCTAATGGTCAACCTAAATTAAAATTTAATCTTTGATTAAATCAAAACGTCCGGTAGAATCTCTCTACTTAATTCACTGTAATTGTCACGTTCCATCCGTCGCTTTAACATAATTCCAGATTAAATTTTAGTCTAATTTTAAAGATTTGATCTCAATACATCTCCAAAATAAACATCAGAATAGACATCAAAACAACGCAAAACCATTTACGATTGAAGAAGCTGTAATTATAACAGAAAAAAATTGGTTGCTCATGTAGCAACTATTACGTCTTCTTCCGGTGTCACATCTTTTATTTACGGCGAGACAAATGGGATTACATTAGAATTGTACGACCTCAAGAAACTACCTGTTCCGCTAAGTCAACAACCATAATACCTTCCGTAAGCGCCAGCTTTCTCGGCAAAATACCAATTCATTCTACTAATTCGGTGAATGACCGTCGTGTTACGACAGGTATTCGTTGTAGAGGGATTTCAGTAGTTTCTCGTAAAGACTTTTTTGAGCGTCGTAAAACGTCAATTTGCCTAATAGTTAACAGGGATATTAAAAAAAGCTCTGTTTAGGGAACAGGAAATTATTTGTTGTACATTATAGCAATTAAATAAAAACATTGTTGAAGTTATCAGAGCGCATCCAACATTATTCTACCTTTCAAATTAGGTGCATCGCTGTATGGAGTTATCCCACTTCTTTTAAATAGATTTTACTTTCTCTTGCCATTGTAGAAGCGTCTCGACTTAATACGTATCTAGGAGGTATAATTACAATTTACAAAAAATTATCTTGTAAACTAACTGTTTTATTACGGAAAACGTCAAAATGAGCGGATTGGTAACTGTGACCAGCTAAAATTCGCTAAACTAACACAATTATCTGGATCGCGAAGAATATAACGGATGATCACGATACATGCCGTGGAATGTAGGTTAGGCGAGCATCGCATGACGAAAGTTTTCGATTGATACTTACGGAAAGCTCGTCGCCGCTTGTGTCCTCGAAGTGGACAATTTTGCGTGGTACTTACGAAGAAGAAAGTGTAATATGTATTTTTATGTTTGCGTACATCAAGCAATTAAACATAAAAACATATTTTAAAAAATGCGTATTTTTTTTAATATGCGAGCTGTTCAGAAATAATGCGATTTTTCGGGAACGAATGCAGGAATTAAAATTCCGAAAACTTTGTTTTGGCACGTGTTTCATTGTAACATTTTTCTAAATTTAATAGCAATAAATCACCGCTGGGTGGAGCTATGTAACTCGTTTTTTTTATGGAATTCCTTGATTTCTTGAATTAATGGGATTTTATGCACAAATAATTTTTTTAAAGATGGAAAGAAGAAAGATCTTAATCTCGATCCCTACGACAATTAATTTTAACATTACCATAAAATACATGATAATCCTTATCAAATAAGATAAACAAAATAGCTAACATCAGAAACTGATCAAACAATCTCCAATGTGGTTATATTTCATTTATGACGTGGTTCACGCGTAAAGTACGTATTTGCCCCCTTTCCATAATAAATAAATTTCTTTCGAAAAGACGAAATACTCAAGTACGTTTTTATTACTTTACCAACTTAAAATGCAATACTGCAGATTTCTTCTAAATAATTTAAAAGGAAAAGAAAAAAACAATATTTTAGTGTGTTTTGTGATTCGGCTCTGTTATTATTAGCAACGATAAAAAAAAATCTCAATTCCAGGATGTACAGGCAAATAAAGGGATGGACGTTACTAGTTATATTGGCAAGTAGCTCGATCATCAGCACCTTGGCGTATCCAAACCAACACATTGAACGTGGAGATTTCGTCCCCTCAAGGACTCCGCAGTTACCGGCCCAAAGGATAGAGCGTAAATTCGCCGAAAAACCCAACGCGATCAAGAAGGTAGCGCTGGATGACCTGAACGACATAGAAACGAACGAAATCCAAGAATCCGGATTTACGTGGTCTAGTCTGCTAGGTAAGATAAAAAAAAAATGTTAAGAATCTTTCCCACGTCTTTTACAAGCGCTTTGGACGCGGACACTTAACATATTTGAGACGCGTGCGAGCTTTCTACAAGGGAAAGCGGTAATTTCTTCTAGCGGCCAGAAGTATTTATCGTTTTGTTTATTTGTATTTTCCTTTTTTGTTATTTTTAAAGTGCTCGGCGAGATTAGGATTTACGTTTAAATACAGCATACTTTCTTGTTCATGTCCTACTTAATTATAGCGTAGCACTAAATAACGAATTCTCGTAATTATTTGCTAAGGCAAAGCAAATATTGTAGGTTCGGTAATGCAGATGATCTTCAACCCAGCGCCTCAGCAAGGGCCGAACAAATCCGAAAACATCGACGACAATGGGATCGTATCGTCACCCTGGGCTAATCTCCTCACTGTAGGTTTGAAGATCCTCACGGCCATCCTGGGTGGTGGAGGAGGCGGCGGAGATGGAATCGATAAAGTTGACAACGGATCTCCGATGCAGGTAGGTGACATTTCAATAAATTTCTCAACATCAAAGATCTCAAACGTTTTGTGTGTAAAAATAATTTTGTAGTATGGTGATAGATGATGAACACGCTACACATATTACCTTAACGTAGCTCCAACTCTAAGAACTCAGATCTATAACTTATTGAAGTAAATACTATTCAAGTCAAGAATGTATTGGAAAATTAACAAAGATATTTTAGTACTCTTCAATGCTGATAAGACGAACATTAAAATTATTTTTCCATTTATAGCAATGCAATGTCGAATACACAACTATAGATCATTTTACTAAATTGCAATTTAAGATATCTGGTAAAAACATGAAATAAACACCCCTAAAATCCACAAGATTTTATTTTCGTCATACATTAGAATATCTTTGTTAACATAATAAAAGCAATTGGTAGATGTACGTATATCAGACGCCCTGTATCTACATTACATGCTTTTGCTTATAAAATATACAGGGTGATTCTAAATACATATGCGACAAACTTTAAGCGCTGATTCCTTGGGTTATTTCGATCATGAGAGTTCCTATGAACACATGTGCATAACGACCTATTTATGAACACAAAGAATGTTTGATAATAAATTAACAGTTGAACAGAATGAACTTATAGTAATTGTTGAAAATGATCGTCGCCAACTGCAAGCAATACAGGCTTCTATCCTCAGTCATATTGATTGGCGAATGGGTTCCATAATATTGGAGATGTTTGAAATTCATCAACGTACAATGGGAGTAACACCAAAGAAAAATATTTAAATCCGTAGACCTCCTCGGCCTATCCGCCGCACCCACCAAAAAGTCTCAAGCAATTAAACTAAAATGTGCTAGAGCACCACATTATTTGGAATCTTAATTTATATGGGACTTCTTCCAGCAATAGTGGCAGATCTTCTTCGAGAAAATTGCGATGTACTGCTCCATTCCTTCGCTAAAGTTCTGTCCCTCGCATTAACAGAAAACAGAATATTGATAACGGGTCTTCTTCGACCCATGTGCTATTATTATGGTAATAACGGCATTCGTGGAGATTTTATCTTTCATCCATTGACACGGGGCCATTCTTTACAGGAAGTCGCCTGGCAAAAAAGTATTTGTGACTTATAGTTGAGTGTAGGCTTTCGCGGCCGTAATCCATAGTAGAAATGTCTTTCGGATGATGTCGTGTAGTTAATATTTTACTTGACATTTCGCTGACCATGCTGTCAGCTTCTTCAGATTTCTAAAGACAGTCTTTAGAAATCTTCTGAAGAAGCTGACAACATGGTCAGCGAAACGACAAGTAAAATATTAACTACACGACATTACCCGAAAGACATTTCTACTATTTGTGACTTATGCTTACACCAGAAGCAATGTTTCTGGTGCTTGCAGTAGGATGTTCCTAGTATCATCTCTTCCATTTGTGCTCTACAAGGTTGCCCGGTATCAGTCATACGTCTTTTTTTAATTTCCCGTTCTACTAAGGTGTTGGTAAAGACAGGCAAGTATCGAATAATGCCGGATTACACAGTTCGGGTATCGTTCTCCATAAAATCTAGCTGCATGCGGATTACCATTGATAAAACCGCACATCGGACACCTCAACATTTATGTAACTCACTTTAAAGAACAGAAGCTAGCAATAAACTTTAATGAAGCAATAAATATAATTGAATATACTGTTTTTATAACTAACCGTTTTAGCCATATGTTCATATAAACTAGTATGATCAAAATAATAAAAAAAAAATCAGCCATTAAAGTTTGTCAGATATATTCAGAATCATCCATGTATACGCTTATTAATATTGTAATTTAAACATTAAACGTAACTTTGTAAATATTTCATCACAAACGAATAAATTTGGTTCAATTGTACAGATTAGCAAATTAACATCAACAATGTACACACATACGATAAAAACTAGGAGCATATTTTACTTTAAAATTGTGTATAGCATATGTCATTTTGAAGCATTTTAGTCCTCTTTAGAAAGTATTAATTACCGTTCTACATAGATATTGATATTTTCATGTAATATCAAGGAAATCTTACCGGCAAACTTACTTTCTACCCTTTCCCAAAACAACCTACAGGGTGTAAACAAAATATGGAAGCAGGTCAATACAAATAGAAAAGTATATTTATATTTTGGCAAGTGAGATTTGAAATTTATCGCTGAAAATCCATCCAACACGATCAAAAATGAAATAAGTTGATTTATCTGAAAAATGTGATAAATTCAAATTAATTTCTTGTTAATTTTTGATGTTAAAAGAGTGTTCAAAATGTTCAAAACCAGACCAACCCATTTTCATAAATTAAAAAGCATATTTTTAACAACATATTTTTTTTTACAGTTGACCTCACATATTGTGTGATAAAATAATTTAAAAAATTATTCAGTAATTTTTTGTGACGCCACAATTATTTGCCATTAGTTCATATGGCAAATAATACACTTGTAATTGTTTTCTTTGATAACCTTTACTTACGCTAGACATACTTGTTTCTGTATTTCATTTACATCCTGTACACATAATAACTACTTATCATCAATGCTTTTTTCCATATCATTAAAAAAAAATGTAAATATATTGTGACGGATTGGCACTAGTAGACGCTTGGCTTACACAGGGTATACTGGGAGCTGTACTCTCACATCTCGTTGGTACCCAGGATCCTGAACAGGTGAACATGTTGGCTAAGCAAGCCGGTGAGGTAAGCTACCAAATATAGTTTTCCTTCATACATACATACATAGACATATGTTTATAACTTAGAGATAAAACGTTTTCCATGCATCATTACGCGACAACGTATTAAAGCGTCTCGTTACCGGCATCCGGCTATAATTTACTCCCGTTTACAGTTCATCAACATCGTCATGAACTTGCTGGACGCGCTGAAGACTTCTTTCTCGCACCGTTCGATGGCCGCCAGACATATCGGCAAAAAAGATTCGATTAGCGACGCCACGGTAGCAGGTATCAGCATGGTCAAAGGATACATGAAGTCGATGAGTACCGTTCAAAATGCGTGCATGCAAAAATATATGTGCGACGCCAGTAGGGAATGCATATCTGATATTGGACAATCCTCTATATTCTGTCAATTAGGAACGTAAGTATTTAAGTAATTTTTTTACCATGCTTATTTTTGAGTGTACTAATGCGAGCGGTTTCATGAACAAAATTCACATTGTCAGGCCAGAACTATATCAGCCCAATTATGTGAATTTTGTTCACGAGATCGGTCGCATTTATAGGCTCAAAATAAAGAACTTGCAGGAAAAGGACCTTTCAAATTTCGTCCTACAACATGAATCCTCACATAGTCAACCTCAATCTTTTATTTATTTAATTAATGGTAGCAGGTACAATCCATTAGCGATAATGATATATAAATAACGTAATTCCTTAAACTAGAACCGTGTTTTCCTAAAGAAAGGAAAACCTTTGGAACGACAATCGGTAAAACCAGCAATCGGGGCAAGCTTGGCCAAGCTGGCAAAGGTAACAAGCAGGGCTAGGCCGTGCTAACAAACGAGTCAGGCCGGGCCGACATAATTCTCAAAATGCGCATCTCTGGCGTCTCCAGAAAATAGTTCCCGAAGCGAACTGAATTCTACATCTCAAGACATTAAACTTAAAAAAAAATGTTAACTTTCATGAGGTACTTTATTTTAATATCTAATGGAAATATACCCTACAAGGCAGAAATTGCCTGAAAACGGCCGCATTTCAAGACAAGTAGAGGTTTGTCCCGCCAAGGCAAGTCTAACAGGCTTCAGCGATGGCCACGGTAAAAATTCACGAATCGAGGTTCAAACTGATAGACCACACAACTTAGTCACCAGATCTATCTTTCCGTAAGCTCAAAGTTCCATTCGCAGGACAAATATTCTCATCGAACATTGGTAAACGCCTATTTTGCAGAACAAGATGCCAACTACTATTTGTACGGATTGAAGAGATGGGAGCATCGCTGCGAAACGTATGCAAAGTTACGAGTTGAGAAATAAAACTGAATTTTACAAAAAAATTACTTGTTTCGGTGTTAAGCTGGAGACTTTTCAGACCAAATTTTGCTCATTTTAATGACGTCCTCGTAACTCAAATCTACTTATTTTAAGCCACGTCTTTACAAGGAAAAATTTGCTTAATTTTGCATTGGACTGCTGGCTTTTGACGCTAGAACATAATAATTTTTACATCTCGCAACTACTTTTGTTTTTAATTCGATTTTTTTTCTTTCTCTTTTCAGCTATGCCGTCAGCTTCATCATCGATAAATCAGTCAAACCGAACACGTTTGATTCCTTATACGATGCCGGTCGAAGGGGTCGATCGGGAGACAATTGTCATCAGGCCTACTTAGAATGTAACGAAGTTTAGATTAGTTGGACGTTAAGATAGTGAAACGATAAAACGTAGCGAATCTGTTAGAAGAAAAAGCAATATTTACAATAAATTGAATCGAATTGGGAAAAAAAACATATTGTACAGTATTAAGTTAATACGACACAAAAAGACTTGTAATTTACTATTTAAACGGCACGGAATAATTTATAAAGCACTTATTTATTGTTGCAACAGCGATTTTCAAAAAGGGAAACAATAGAAAAGAGAACAAAACATACCAGATATGATTTACTCGCCAACTAGATTATATTATCACATTTAGCGTCCATTTCATACGTATTTTGTTGGTTAATTTATTTTATTTAACTTTGTCCCCACATTATATTTTATTCTATTACTATTTAGCTCAGGTTGTTCGTGATATGTAAGATGGTGGTGCAAATTTTTCAAGGATAAGCTCAACAATTCTCTAGCGGTGAGGTCGATTGCCTTAAAACAGCGGTCAGATTGTAGATTAGCCTAGCAACGATTTCGGAGAAGTAAAAAAAAAAATACAATTAGGAATATGGTTTCGGATAAACTATTCTATCAAATAGAAACGGACGAACGGTTTTGTGAATGTGTACGTGCAATCATTTTTTTTTTACGTATGGCGGGTAATTGTGAAAAAAAAACGTTCCTTCCTATTATTTATAACCGAGTTCTTCTTGAAAGTACATTTTTTATATTGCGCTAAATATCGCAACTACCCGCCATTATAAGGAAATGTGTAATTAGTTGTTTTATATTATTATATTTATAAATAAAGTATATTTTGAAAATAAATTCATGTAGTTTGTTTTTTGTTTTCGATACCTGTATATGTGTTACAACAAGAGGACGGAAAAGTACGGTATAAGCATAAATATACATTTGCCCTCTTTGAAAACTTAAGATCCGTTTACTTGTCGCCCCGGTAAAAAATTTTGTACATAAATATTCTCGGGACAATTTTTTGGCAGCTTACATAAAAATAAGCAGTAAATAATGATTTACGAAAATTAAATTGATAAAGGAGAAACAGACCTCGAACTTTGGCGTTACATAAACTCTTTATGGTAACGCGTCACGCACGTACTTTCAAATAATCAAAACTTAAATTCACCTTTGTCTTTAAATAAAATTTAAGTACTAAAACACTTGAATTTGGTTGAGAAATAAAACACTTAGCCAAATACCTCTTCAGCGGTAATTTGAACTAAAACAGGAAGATTGTGGCAGCAAATTGTCGGGTCCTAGCCATAAGCATAACTAGGGTCCGGCCACTTTAGATCAAGGCTGTCCAGGACAACACAAATATCGAACGAATTATATTTAATACTCAAGATATTAGCAGAAACAATCTGCAACTAACTGTTGGAAACATACATTCTCGAAAACAAAGCACTAGTTTGCGGATGAGATTTTCTCCAACATAAATTTTACATGAATTCAATAATATCAATGGATGCTCTTTCGCCAGCTTAATCAAAAACGAACCAAAAATATTAAAGCTGCGTAGGCTTTCACGGCCGGTATAACTAATGGATTCTTCAGGATAACTGAACCAGTTCAGTTTTATTATTGAAGAAGCCGGTCGTTATGAACGGCGAAACGTCGAGCGAAAGTTTTGACACACGACGAAACCCGGAAGAAGTTAATAGCAGTAACAAAGAATATTAAAGTTAATAGTTTAAAAAACAACTTTCAAATCTAAAGTTCCCCGCGCCCACTATATAACGCGCTACTTATATAAAGCCCACGTTCTTTAAAAAATTTTGAAATATTTTTAACACACTGTTTACAAATGTAGTTTATAAAAAAAAAAATACTTTCAAGACGTACACCTTGCGACCCTGCGACAATTAAACGTCGAAATCCTCCTTTGACTTAGTGTCAATCATTTGCCATTATTTTTTAATCCAATAAAAACATTCAAAACATTTTCTATTTAAAATATTTATTATTAAAAAGTATACAAACAATTTTACAACTTAGGGTTGATGCATAAGGAGTGCACTTGTTGGCGATTGATTTTGCGATAATATTCATTATACAATGGAAAATATACAGGGCATTTCATCTTATAAAATGGTAAATTTTATTTTTGTGAAACCTTTATATTAACTCAGTACCAACCCGATTTAACCGATTTCGCTGGACCAATAATAACGAAGGTAGAAATAATGGCCTATTAAATTGAATCATCCTGTATAAAGCAATAAATGTGTATTTGAATATAGTTTATTTATTTCTAGTAAAAATAAATACGAAACACTTACCTTATATAATTAAACAGTCACAGTCTAAAAATTTATTCTGAAATTAAAGAAAGGTACGTTTTAATTATTATCAGATAATCGCACAAGTTTGATCTCGGATGTAATTCACATAACAGAACTTAATTGCATATTTCTCAGATAAAACGAGCACGTTTATTTACGGCACGGGAAGCTTAGCAGAAAATCGCCAGAAACTGTTAGATGTTTACGGCACTACACAGTCTTTCGCGGATGAGAAACAAACGAAGACGTAGAGGAAAAAAATGACTGTAGGATTAGATACGTTGCTGTCCAGTTCTAGGATGCAAAACGCAGGGCGAATTCCCCAAAATTCCCATGTTGAAAGAAATCATTATGGTGGTACTGGACATGATTATTATGGGTAAGTAAAAAAAACAACGAAAATGCATTTATTAGTTGTATGGCTTTTTTTCTAATGTATCTCACTGTTATTTACAAATAATTTTTACACAAATTCAGGTAGATACTTTATACTGTATTTTAGTGCTTATAATAGTATATAATTTCTCGAAATTTGTTAACACGTTGGCGACCATTTCGCGGTAATTTTAGTTCGCTAAAAAGCATTTTGCCACCGGACCAATCACCAATTTCTATTCCTATTATCTGTCTATCGTTTATCAAGGTAGGAATTTGGGGACCATCGAGCCATCTAGCATTTACTTTCTTCTATACTTCGCAAATATACCTAAAGGTCTTAGCGAATTACTTCATGGGTCTAAGCTTAATGCGAAGTGGTAGGAAATTGATTTCGTTTCTGACTATGAATGGTTCGCTAACGATGTTGTCTCTTCTCACAGCCATACTTTCTCTTAGTGACGAACTACGCTATTCTTCTTGCGCACAACTATAAACACAGGAAACAGAGGTATACCTTGCTGGTTAAATAAAAAGTTTACCAAGTCCAAATCACAAAGCGACCATTTATATTGAATAAACGAAATTTGTTCTAAATCATGTTTGATATTTTGTACTATTCCATCAGTTTTGTTCAGTGGCCCATGAAATTTGCTACCATTATGCAGTAATACGCACTATCTATCTTCTATGTAGAAGATTCACATAGAAAAGCGTGAATCTTCTGCACGATAGTCTAATAGGCCCAGCTATCCCGTAGCTGTTAATCATCAAATATATCTCCAGCCTACGGAAAACGACTGCATAACTTCTTTTTTTCCCCTCTATTTTTTTGTTCTTTAATCAGGTTCGCACATTTCAGTCACAGATACGCAGTGACACTAGACAAAAAAAAAATAAGGAGGAAAGAAACGTGAATAAAATTAAAAATCGACCTGTCCGAAAATTTTTCCAGAACTTATTTGCTTAAAAAATTATGATTTTATTCTATACTTTACGTAGTTATACGTTTTTTGTATAGTTTCAGCCACAGTAATACTCGCAGCAAAGCATCATCGGGCAAGAAAAGCATAGCGCTAACTGCACTTACTCTACTCGCTTTTATGTTCTTCTTGAACATCTTACAAAACTGTCTCCAAGATCAAACATCTATGAATCAACCGTCGCAAGTTATGGTCGTATCGTCGCGATTGAAACAACCGAAAGAGGCGGATAAGCGAAAGGATGAAGTAGCGCAAGTACCGGAACTTGTATTAGAAATTGAAGATGCAGACGCGGAAGAAGATAAGACTTATATGAAGATTGCCAAAAGGATTTTAGAACCAAAGAAACAAGAGTAACAAAAGTTGAGTGTAGGCTTTCACGACCGTAATCCATAGTAGAGATGTCTTTCGGGTGATGTCGTGTAGTTAATGTTTACTTGACGTTTCGCTGACCATGCTGTCAGCTTCTTCAGAAGAAGAAAGACATTTCTACTAAAGAGTAACAAAAATAAATAAAGCCTTTATTGTTATTTAATTATTACGGCTTGATGAAAGCAGCCGCCTCTAGTGAATGTATTACACATTATCTTCTTGTAGAAGATTTAATTACTAACACTTTCAACATGTAAAAGTGCCTTCCAAGTGACATTTTCTAGACATTTCTACGTCAAACTATAACACTCGACCAGTTTATGAAGCGTGTTTATTATTTTAAATACAAAACGATCGATTTATTTTTTTAAAAATAGCATCTATAACACAAGAAATTCTGTGCTCAAGACAACAGCAATCGCAATGGATTCATTCCAATGCAAAAACAGATAAAAAGAAACATTCCCTTACCTTTAACAGAGAATGTATTTATCCGAAGAAAATTGTGGAACAATATCAAAGAAATGATCATGAAAACGTAAAATTTTATTTCTCAAATCAATTACATTTTACGTTTATTTAGCTTAGAAAATTAACATGTTTCAATCTTCTTAATCTTTATTATTACTAATTTACATTTAATAATTAGAATAATAACCTTTACTCTATGATAGCGATTTTTTATTCTATTGAAACACCCTACATATGTGGTTAAACAAAAAAAAAGTTGGTGATACAGGAGTCCTTCGTAAACGGAAAAAGCAACGATCGCGTTCACATTTTGTAAAACCTAGAATTGCTTGATCTCTCTATGTACTTCGTTTGGGTTAATGCGCTGCTACCCATTGTGGGGTCCATCATTCGATCCCAATTGGTCTGTCCGACAACGAAACCGATAGCTCTCATCTTCTCTTGGGTTTTTCGTTCTTCCAGATCGGCCCATCGCACCTAAACAAATAGATAGTTTCTGCAGGATGAGCAGGTAGGTTTGCAAAGGCAAAAATATACGGTATGCGCGCAATTGTGTTCCACGATGGAATTCATAGTGCGTCCTTATCTTAAGTGTTAAGGGCAACTCAAATAAAGGTAGAGAGAAAAATCATTTTTAAATTATTCCGATTGGTTGTACTAAATTAAAGAGATGAATCAGTGTTCCGACAGATTGGAATTGGAATATTTTTTGTTATTTTGGTGAAATATATTGTACATTTCACTTTAGTTAAGGGGCGTCTGGACTATATTAAAGATAAGTGCACAAGTGAATATCTTCATTCGTTAAGTTCTTTCAAACAGGGCAAGAACCCTCACACACAAGGCAGTACTATGAATTGCTCCCTTAGTGTCGTAAGTTTAAAAACATATAATCGCAGATAAAAAGTGTTTACAGATATGCAGTATTACATTCCGAATGTAATAAAAATTGGTTATTTATTTTAAAACAAGCCGTGTATTCGCCGTAAGCCAGGAGCGTCAACTATCAGTTTCCCCCTAGGATCTTTTAAAAATATAATAATTAGCAAAGTGAGAAAATTATGTAGTGTACCCATTGTCTAATAAAATTTTCCCTTCATGTTCACGAAAACGCATTTAATAAAGGGCAACGTTCCGAATAAATGTAAGAAGAGAAATATTGTCCTTTATTAAAATGTTAACATTATTAAGTGGAAAAAACAGTATTAAAATGTAATGTCATCAATAATATGTGTTACAAGTTCAATTGAACTTTGATCAGTAGAATATAGAAATAAATAGGCGTAATTTATGCAATCAAAGGATACCATTTAAAAAATAAATCCAGAATAGCTAGCCAAAGCGTAATCCGTACGTAAGTTAAAAAAGTGAAAAGGATTCCTTTAATATAAAATATTCAGGCGAATAATTTCATTCAGCAACGTGCTACCAATAATAGAAGTCAAAAAAAAAATCTTTTAAATAAATACAATTCCCGTATGCCCACATGCACCAATCAACTAAAGAAGAATAATTATGTGGTAAATTACCAACATTAGCATTTACCAGCGCTACTATTGCACAAAATGTCCAAGGTTATCAAATGGCAGCGTTGTTAACTTTGAAGCCATGTCCGTTAAATTTCGGGATTTACCGGATTAAAATCGTCAAAATAAAAAAACAATTGAATATTTTATATTTATAAAAATTGATTTTTCTAAATAAAAGATTCAATTGTTTTACTATTTTCTCGATTTAGTCCAAAGAAAGAATCACCCTAATTCGCTAATACAGTTGTTTTCGTATCCCCCAATAATAACAAAGAAAATGAAAGATAGCTTTGGACACAATACGTGAAGCTTAAAAAATCAGGAGTACAATTTTCAAATGCATGCATCTAACGCAAAAAACTTCATTCCAAACGTAACAACTGATAACTGATCATTACTACAATATTATAAAAATATAGTTTTAATCGTAAGGTGACAGCCACTAAATGAAGAGATGAAAAAAAGACTTTCTCTTACATAAAGCGATATAAAGAAACGAAACACTTCTATCCCACAAATTCTACCTATGAAAACCAACGATACCCGATAGTTAAAACTCTCATCTAACGGTTGGTTATTATTTCTATTTCCCCGCGTTTCGATTTTTTGAAAAATATATAGTTAAAATAAAAACAAGATATGTAGATAACGATTAAACTTCGTGACATGAAATAATGTGTAAAAAAAATATTAAAATTAGGATTCGCACGAATATTGTGCAAACGATTATCACCATGATGCCGCAATACTTTACCTCAAGCTACATCCATTCCCATCTAAAACGAAAACGTAACTCTACCTAGATTTTATTATTATACCATCGATGTTTTGTGACAAGATGGTACAAGACAAGCGTGTGTGGATAATATCTGGGAAGGAATTGTTTTAGGACGAGGCGACAATCTACCAAATGTAGACGCATTCATTTAGATAGCGTTCATCGAATTCGAAAACAAACAAATGGTTTAATGCTACAGAAATTCAAGATGTTAAAGCAGAAATGTAAGTAAAATAGTTAAATATATTTTACATATTCTCAATGCTACAAATATTAACAGAAGAAATGCATAAGCATCAAATTTGCAACTAACTTGTATATAAGATAATTTATTTTATTTCACAAACTTTTATTTTCACTCAGTTCCGCGAGAAACAGCTATAGGAAACGTAGAACATAATGTATCGTATTTGAAATAAAAGAATATAATAAAGGTACATACAATAACAATTATAACAATGTTATAGTAACCCAGCTTAAATATAATTATCTCCACAAAAAAATCCCCTCGTATGTTTGGATAAATCACTTTCGTTACGCCTCACAGCCCGTAACAATAACATTTATTTTTTTTAGATGCTTTTACCGTAGGGGAACGACGCGATATTTTTCTAGCGTTTCAATCGAAGTGTTGGTAAAGGTTTTGGCGAAGTTTCAGTTTTAATCAAAGTCATAGTGGCACAATACAATATTTAGATTAAATTTTACGAGTTTTATTTTCCATTTCCCCCATGTTAAATATTATGACGTCACGGGTGTTTTATCTCATCATTTAAAAATCGCACCCTTTATTTATTTTTTTGTTAATACAATCGAGTACAAAAAGTATTTTGACATTTAAAAAACTTTCATAGTATCTAACTTGAAAAAATGCTGCTGTACCCGATTTCTTTTGTCATTATTGAATGACCCCTATAATCCACCAGATTGTTATTCCATTGCGGCTATTCTGTTAGGGCATAAGGGCACGTCCCGGCTCTTCTTGTAGTATAAATGAAATCGTTTTTGACCGGGCACAGCGAAAATATGTCCCATCGTGGTGCCTATACCCGTTGATTATAGAAGCCGCTTGTTCTTAATTTAACAGTACAAATGACACTACCCATATACCTTGCAGGATACATTTTTAGTAGAAAATAGAAGCATGATTTGGATGTTGAATATTGGTAACATTGGTATGTTAAGGATTCGAATCTGACGAAAGTGATAGGTTTCTTTTTTTTTAATTTAATTATTAATTTGAAAATTAAAATAAATCAACATTTATTTTAATGTTATACCGTGTCCAGCGCTATTGTTATTCAAACCACCTTGTTCCGATCGTAAACAACTACCTCTTATTAAAGTTTCGCAAAGATCATAAAATGCAATAATGTTGTGCTAATCCACAAGGACAATGATGATAAAGAGAAAATCATATTTAACAAAACGGAATCATAAATATAAAAGAAGCTACACATTTTTTCACTACGGATTTACTCACTCTTTTCTGTCCTGGTTTCGATTCCCTGGACACCCAATCGTCGTCGCACTGGAGGTAATCTTCCATGGTTTTGGAAGTGCGCAGAGGCTTGTTTGTTCCATCGAGCTTCGCTAGAATGCAGAAAGAGAGCTTACCACAACCGGAGCTTGTCAAACGTTCTGTCAGTAATATTATAAACATCCAGAGGTCAAACTACTGGATTCTGCGTTGAAATGCTGGATATAAAAATCCAAACGGTTCCAATAATAGCAGGGGAAATCATCATGGATGTATAAAATTGGTAAAAGGTGTGTATGACGTTGCAATTCCGAACGTTTTAGTGACCTGATGACGGAGAAACTTCTCAATAGAATTAGAGTCGCGATCTCGCTTTAAAAATAGCGTGAAAAATCTAAAAACGTTGAAAGACTTGAAACAGAATCCTGTTCCAAGAATTACCAACAGCATAGTGATAAGAATGAAAATAGCAACACGTGTTATTTCTTATTCTTTATAAAGAAGCAACTAGAACTTTCTTGCTGGTAATTGTAATAAAGTTCAAGAGTGTCACATGCTCGTAAACAATTTTGAAAGAGGAGTATAAAGAATACTATAAGAAGTACACATACGTCATTGTGACGTAATCTGCTTAATGGTCCGAACGAGTTCATTATATTTGTTTCGGATAGTCTCGTCAGTGGCGCCACAAACTCAGCATTTGTGATCCTATATTATTTTTATTAACACACAGATATATACAGTTAAACGAATAATTTTGACGTATTTCTAGCATAATTTTATACTACCATGTAAACTGCCTGTCGAATAATGTTGTGTCGTTAATAAAGCCCACCACTGCTGACAGTGTTTCTGTCATATGATTTGATGACGTATATGTCCCTATTATAGTATCTGTACTATATAGTATTAGCACTAATAATGGTAATAAAAGAAATGTCAAATGAGATATCATATTAATAATGATATCCAATCGTCGCAATGTGTATATTTGCATAAAACTTTTAACTTCAAACCATTCTAAAGTAAGTTTGTTTAAATTCTTAACTTCTAACATAAGTCATTTTAAATCTAGCTCTTACAACGTTTCTTTTCTTAAAAAAGAACAACATTTGAGAGCAATTAAGATGTAAAAATCTCTTACTCCAAAATCATTTAACTTCTTCGGCTTTCTCGTAGAAATTAAATTTATTATCGAAGATAATGTACAGATAAGGTCGAAATTTCAATTCCAAAATAACCTATTGAAGAAGGCGTTTATATATGGCGTGAATTTAGTGACAAATTGTCACCATATTTCACAACATTTCTATCATAAACACTAACGTCTTTTTATTCCCCAACTACATTCTTCAATGTAATGTAATCTCCGTTATACCTATTTGAAAAGGTAGAAAAAAAATGCAACCTTCTTCGATTCCTAACGACTTTAAAATAAAAACTATAAATCTTAGAAAGCGCAAAATCAATAAATACTCTGCAGTACGTAGTGGCAATCTAACCTTCCAAAATTTTCTGACAGAATTAAACGAAAATCAATTTAATTCTGATATCGCAGTTTAAAAAAATAAATCGGCGTTCGATTTTCAATGTATACGACTGTATATTCAATTTAAAAAATAATTTATTAGGTACACATATAACATACACATCTAACATTTGCGTAAAACAAATAATACGTCATAAAAGTTATTAAAAAAAGCCGCTCTGATGGAAATGTACAAACAAATTCCTAATTTTGAAGAATAAATAAATATAGAGGTCAACTTAAATTCAACAGAAAAACACTGTCCAATTATTTTGACATACTTACCAAGATTATCAATGGAACAGTCGAAATTGTCCCACTTGCTTCTAGACGCCCGCTCCTACGAAATTCTGGTAGTTCAGTTTAAAATTACAGATGAAAATTAACGGTAGTAACAAACAAAACAAATCAACCATCAAATAGTTTGATAGTAATAGCTGTGGAGAGAATACTTGAAAACATAGAAAACAATATACAAGATTTCTTTTTTTTTTTGTGTGTTCAGAAAACAAAATACGGTATGGTAAAGATGAATATTATAAGAAATAATAAATAATTCAAATATAATGATTCGATATAGGTGTTTATTGATAATCCAGTTACTCACCAATCCAAGAAATCTTACCTCAACTGTTTGATCATCGAATTCGTCACTTGCTGGCGAATTTATTTCCTCCATTTCAACTTCAGGTATTGAACCGGCTTGTATTAAACTTGTAGCATCTAAAGTTGGATGGTGCGATGGTGTTGGTTCCCAACCTGTTATCAATTTTTGTATCTCGCCTTCTGATCTATTGTGAATATTCCTTTTTGTACATGTAGCTAAATCGAATTCCAATTGACAAATGTACACCTAAAATACGCGATGGGAACCACGTTAATATAATTTTAAAAAATTATATACTTCAATAAATAACTAGTTTTCTTTTCTGGTAAAATTGTTTATGACATGAATAACATTGAACTCAATAGATGATTAAATTTGAAATTATTTACAAGATTTAGCAAAAGAATTCATCCAATTATCATTTGTTAAATCACTGAAGAATACCAGGAAGTAGGCCATAGGCATACTTCTAAGTAGTAACTTATTAGGCTACTAAACCTGTTGACACTAACAGGTCCTTTTCGAGGTGCCGCGCGTTCTACCTGGATTTTCATTAGTTCCCAGATATTTTCGTTTTAACGAAAGAAGTTAAAGTAATATAAACATTTGTTTACATTTACGAAAGCAACCGTTATAAAACCAAAATATTTACATCATTCCCCATTAGAGTGGGTGCACAGCGAGATTGAACATTGCAGTTTCTACTCGCAACTCGTGAAAAAAAATTAAGAGCCTGGCTAATATTTTGCAGACTTTTTGGACACTTTTAGAACCAACAACCTTGACTAAATCTTGTACATAATATATTAACATTATAACTAATCACCTGAAAGCCGTTCTGCTTCGCAAAACTCCACATCTCCCCAAAATATTTAACTTTATCGTTAACATTGTCTACTATAATAAACGGGAAGTAGCCATCTGTAATGGTTTTTTTAAACGCCTTAAAGAGAGACACGCGATATGTATTTTCCATACATTCTTCGTATTCATAAACCATTTCCTTGACTTGAGTCTTTTTACCATCTACTTCGACTTCCTTTTCTTGTTCGACCATGAAGTAATCGTCAAGTGATAAGATTCTTGGAGCTGATCCTCCATTCTCCACCTAAAAGAAAGATTTTAAAAATTTGACAAAATCCAGTTTTAAATCTCTGCAACTCTACAATGGGGAACTCTGGTAAAGTCCTATGGGAAAGGAGCTAATAGATACCACATACCTCTTTGTCTTTAATTAATTTTGCTAGGAAAGTCTTTCCGCTACCAGGAGGTCCACGTAAAATTATCACAATTCTTGCAGGTCTGTTATATCTGCCAGGTGGATTTAATATATCTTGTATCAGAGTTATATTACTACTTGTGAGAGGTTTGCTTTGGATCGGCACAAATTTCTCACATTCTGACTGAGCAAACAGTGGCTCTTCTATCTCAATAGGCGACAAGTCCGTACGTGGTTGTAGTTTATTCTTGTAACTATTGTCATATTTGCTTTCTCTACTAACATCTCTCATTTCAATGTCCTCTATTGACCTATCGTGGTCTTTCTTTATAGGATAATTAGATGGCCCTTCATGTCTTCTGCTAATGTTGGGAGTGTAATCGTCATACCTTTTCGCAGAATGTCTATTAGATTCATCTGACGGTCGCCGATTGGTACCAGGTGGATTGCTCCAACGATTTTCATATCTGGATGTTTCTGGATATCTATCGAACCTTTGTGGATATCGAGTATAAGGTTGATCGTAATTTCTCGGAAGGGCAAAATCGAAGTCTGGATATTTCTTCAACATAGTAGCGAGCCAAGGAGGACGATGTGGGAATGGTATCCTATTAATGGGTTTGTGGCGGTAGTCGAAAGAACGGAGAGGTTCAAATGAAACTTCAAGATCATCTAAAAAAGTGTGTTAAAATTTAAAATATACAATGACCGTCGTCAAATTTGCGGAATAATGAATAATCATTATAGTAGAACTTTTTTTTATTACCTGTTCGTAGTGATTTATGCTCGTATTCAATTATATTAATTGGCTGCCATAATTTTTCTTCCTTTTCTTCGGCAATGCTGTCATTACTTGGCTCTGGAATCGGCGCCAAATCTCTGGCTATCTGCTCGGTATTTTGGAGCGGTTCCAGAGAACCAAAATTATCATATCGTTGTCTAGAAGGAATGTCTTCAGGGGAAAAGTTTTGGTTCCTATCGAAATCATTACGACGTGGGGTTGGCCAATCGCCCATGTTCTCCGGTGGTATTCGATAATCGTTAGGTTCCTCCATATTAGGGCCGAAATTACCTCGATCCGCTGGGAAACCTGGACCTCTATTGAAATCATTTGGACCACGAGCAAAATTTGGTGGGGGAGACTGATAATCAGCTCCACCTCGATAACTATTTGGTCCTTGTTGATTAGGAGCTGGTTTAAAATTATCCACGTCTCCGCTCGGAAAATCCCTTCTTTCATTTGGCCTAACGTTATCCTGATCTGGGTAGTTACGTCTGATATCATCGTTCGGTCTAAAATCCACCAGATTCCTGGTGGCACTTCCAAATTCTCTATCTTGTCTCCTGCCAAAATCACCAACCCTCCTATGATCATCATCAAATCTGTTAAATTCATCGTCCCTGTTAAAGTTCTGTTGATTTCTATTTGGAAGCTCAAATCTTCCTCTGAAGTTATCATTCAGTGGTGGTTCAAATGTACTTTGATGGCTATCGTTTGCACCCCTGTAGTTACCGGAGCCCTTAATGTTATCAGAAGCTTGCTTATTATCCGGAGCTTGATCACCTCTAAACCCGTCTATTCTACCCCTAAAATCAGTGTCACCTCTAAAATTCAGGGGTCCATCTCTTAAATTGTTCGGGCCATCCCGAAAATTATCTGGACCACCTCTAAAAATTCCCGCACCACCTTTAAAATTATTTGGGCCATCCCTGAAGTTATCTGGATCAGCTCCAAAGTCAGGTCGTTCTCTGAAATTATCAAATCCGCCTCTAACACTAGGTCCTTCTCTGAGATTAGCTGGACCGCCTCTATTATCGGGTCGTTCTCTGAAATTATCTGGACCGCCTCTAATATCAGGTCGTTGTCTGAAATTATCTGGACCGCTCGTAACATCAGATTCTTCTCTGAAATTATCTGGACCGCCTCTAGCATCAGATCGTTGTCTGAAAGCATCTGGACCACCTCTACCATCAGATTCTTCTCTGAAATTATCTGGACCGGCCCTAACATCAGGACGTTCTCTGAAATTATCTGGACCGCCTCTAACATCATCTCGTTCTCTGAAATTGTCTGGACCGCTTCTAACAGCAGGTCGTTCTCTGAAATTATCTGGACCGCCTCTAACATCAGGTCGTTCTCTGAAATTATCTGGACCGCCTCTAACATCGACTCCTTTTCTGAAATTATCCGGACCGCCTCTATAATTATCCGGACCACCTCTAAAATTATCTGGAACACCTCTAAAATTATCTGCACCACCTCTAAAGTTATCAGATCCTCCTCTATAATCGGGTCCTCCTCTAAAATTATCCGGTCCACCTCTAAAAGTAACCGGACCACCTCTGTAATTTTCCGATCTTCCCCTAAAATTATCAGATTCGCCTCTGTAATTGTCTGGTCCGCCTCTGAAATGGTCTGATCCGCGGAAATTACTCGAATCTCTGAAGTTATCGCCTTCTCTGAATGCTTCTTGTCTATTATAATCTCCTCGACCTTCAAAATTATCATTGTCGTAATTTTTATCAAAGTCATCAATTCCACTGTTAAAATCGCCGGAATTTCCAACTCTTTGACGATCTCTCCAATCGAATTCGCCCGCTCTTCCTCCAAAACTGCTCCGACTTTGGTCGTCATAATTGCTCACGTTATCATTACCGCGATTGAAATAGTCTTGTTGGTCGGCTGGATTCGACCATCGATCGCCGCCTTGCCCAGAATTCTCATTACTCTTTCTAAAGTTATTTTGGAAGTCTGGATTTGTTGGGATTCTGGATGTAGTATCGATGGAAGCAGAGAAGGTTTGATTTTGATTTTGCGAGACCATTGATAACATATTGAGTAACTTCTGATCTCCTAAGATGTTATTAATACCTTTAGAAATAGCTTCGAAGTCTGGCCCTTTAAAAGCATCGATACCCTTCTGAAAATCTTTCAATTTCTTGTTTTCGTCTCTATCTAAATCAATCACATCCTCACCTCTCTCATCATCGTCTCCACCCCCCTCCTTTACCAAATCTAGACCGGGAATTCCATCGTTATTCTTGGACATCTTCAAAAAATCGTCACTTTCACCTTCTTCTGGTCTTTCAACTGGAGACCCATCGTCCATTATGTCTTTTAATAACGAAGTAGTTTGATCCGGAAATGGATCTTTAATTGGTTCGCATTCTTTAGTGATAGCAGAAACATCCTGCGACATTAGCGGAGGTGGTTTAGTAGTATCGAGATCTTTATTTAAAAGCGGAGGCGGAAATGACACATTCAGCGGAACTTGAGGTACCTGCAGAGGCTTTTGACCAGATTTACTATCGCTCAGTCCCAACCTCCTTCTACGCATTTGTTCACGCCTTTCCAGCAACTGAGTTCTCCACGTTTCCCATTTCTTTTCATACTCCCTATATTGTTCTTTATCGGGATGATTCATATTTTGCTCTTTCCACTTATTAAATTGCGCCTCCCATTCAGTGAATTGTTTGACGAACCTCTTTTCCGTTTCTGACATATCATCGTTTGGATTCGTAGGTGACGACCTCTGAGAAGCGCTATCGTCAAGTTTAGTCTTCTTGGATTCTTTAAAGCTAGGCTGCGAAACCGGTCTTTTCTCGCCAGAATGATCTTGCCTAGGAGGCGCATTCCTGGGCGAATCATTAAAAACGTTCTGGTTCATCGAACGGTTGTTGTTATAATTCTTGTTTTTGTTGAAATTACCGCCACTTGACCTTGCGTTTGGAGGAGGCTGATTGCGCGATTGTGGTGTTCCTGGGTTGAAATTTGGAGGTGGGGCGGACATGAAGTTCGGTTGAGGATTGAAGTTCTTATTTTGTACGTTTCCCAGATTTTCTTTAGGAGGTTCTTCCGGTGGAAGAGGCGGCTTTGATTCTTTCGGCAAAGGTGGCGGAACGGATGTATTTGGTACGGGCGGTTGAAATGTGCTCGTTCCTTGGGGGACTTGTGATAAAGCCGTCATCGACTTTTGATACTAAAACAAATTGAAGGTAACAACATCTACCATTGGGAAAGGCAACTATCGATTTAGAAAAGTATGAATTGGGAAAAATCTGAAAATTTCAATAAGACCAACCGAAATATCCGTCTTAATTAAATTCCTTTTATTAGACGATGTTACACAACAACTTAAGTTCATAACATGCACAAAACCCGACGTTTTTAAACGGAAACAGCCTTAGCGTTTTATGTTTATAGTTTGCACAATGATACATGAAAACCTTTGCTACAAAAAAAAATTATAAAATGCAGACACCTTTTTTTCAACTTATATTAAGACCTAGAAATAAAGTAATATTGATAGAAAGAACTATGTGGTAGCACGACATACGATATTTAAATAATTCAGAAGAATTGTTTCAGTCGTACATTTAACAATGGGAATCTAGGAATTCTCTGAACAACTGTTCCGAATTCATTAAATGACTGGTCTGGTACCGAGTGTGTTAATACCATACGATATATATTAGATGGATTGGCCTCAAAATCTACGACATTTTCAAATTTCCAATTCAAACTTTTCCGCATATTAATAAGTTTTCAGTTGAACATCTGTAGTATCACGTCCATACATGCAGAACATGCTAAATTAAATAGGGTAAGAAGGGTATTTTTCTCATTTTCAAATACGGAGATTTATTTAAATTTGCAATATTGTGCAATTTTAATATTAGTTCGCAAGGTCTTATTTTGTATTTATACAATATACCCCGACACTGTCTCCGCAGTGAATAATTTTTAATTGTGAACTTATCAAACATCTTACCTAAATAGCAATGACGAAAATTATTCTCCAGTACACAAACATCAACACACAATCAAATCAACAATCAATACATAAAGGAGAAAAAAGAAAATTCATATTCTCGAAATATCGAAGCATAAAACATTGGAATTCTGCACGATTTAATCGAGACAAAATAATATTGTTTAAGATAGTCACAGCGTTTCCCGAGTCTACCTAGTACATATTACTAAACCTTCATTTACACTTATATTGTTCTATTAGTAGAACATTCATTATTAAATACTTCCTCACGCTATTAAATAAGTATCGTTGATTTATATTATTATAAAAACCAACGGGAGAAGACGATCATTAACAGTTGTGCAACGAGTGTATGCGTTAACGATTATTAATTTCGGTACTTATTCCAACGCAATGCACAGCTATAAAGGTGAGCGAATCAAAACTATCTAATTAAATAATCCATAATGTATTACGTTTCCTGAAATTGAAGGTTTTATTAATTGTAGAACTGCCTATTCTGACAGCTCGTAATAGTTAAAATTAGTATATCACAAAAACGACCGTGATATTCAAGTAAAGCACATTCAAAGGTAATAATTAAACATTTAACAACTTTTAAAAGTAACGAGGTATATTTCAAATATTATTTCTAAGTTACCTCTGCCCCATACTGCTGATGCCATTGTTGATATTGCTGCTGCCATTGAGCCCACTGCTGCCAATTCTGTTGCTGCATTTGTGTCCATTGCTCTGGTGTGTATTGACTTCCAGCTGGCAAAACTGCAGGAGCAGGATTAACAACCGATCCTAAACCTGCTAAGCCAGGTACAACAGCAGGTGTACCTGCAGACCATGGCTGCCAAGCCATTCTATTGCAAGAAATATAAAGATTTTAAAGAATCACGCCATATATTACAAATAGTACAAACCTTTTAGAAGCTGTATATCTTCTCAGGGCACTTAATTAATTATGTTTTACATTACATGTACCGCTTTCTGAATTTAGAACGCAAAAATAATTTGTAATTAGAACGTACGAATCCTGCTATTGTTAAATTAAATTAAAAAAAAAAAAAAAAAACTAGCAAGCTCGCTTACCTATTAAATCAACAACGGAGGTGAAAAGCTAGGAGGCAATTATGTAGCAATAGACCGTCCAAAATGGCTTTATTTACTTTCTGTACACTTACGTCCAAATCGAAATTCCAATCGTGTCCACACAATCACTAAACCACCAGTACTTTATGAAATAATTATAAACATTTTTGTGACTTTAGCGAGATCTTATTGACAATTAAATCGGGAAAAAAAATAATACCGCACTGATTAGTACTGAGCCTACAGCGCTTGTCACCTTTTATACGAGTTGATCGTAAGAATTCTACGTTCACCAAGAATAAAAATGGATAGCAAGTAAATTCTTTTAATGTTAAAATAAAAGATTCGAATATTATTTGTTTCTAGGATACTGCAAGAAAGTTAGCTTTATTTTTTATTCCTCCACGCGATTATTAAAAACAAATAATTCGAATATGTCCGTTTCTTTTTCGCTGGATATGGATGAACTCAAGCTAAATTCAAGACTGAGGTAGGCAACCATGCAGCATCAAATATCCCTTGAATTAACTAAATCTATGTCAACTGCTCATAACCTCAAAATAGTGGTGTTACATTGCAGTTGAATTTTAAACAGATATTCGTAATCATGTTTAAAAAGTATGTACTACTTTGAAATGGTATTAATTCTATTACATGTTGAGTTTCCTTTAGGTTTGACGAGAAAGAAGGCGTGTCGGGAATATTACAATTAAAATCGTCCGTGCAAAAGGGGATCCGCTCGAAATTGCTGGAACAGTATCCCCACTTAGAAGGATATATAGATGCAATTTTACCTAAAAAAGATAACTTAAGAATTGTGAAATGGTATTTAATGTTACACAATTTATTGATTTGTAATAAATCTAATTCATATTACAGCCACGACCACATTGAAATAATAGTTAATACTGGTGGCGATTTACTGTTCTTCCGACAAAGAGAGGGCCTGTGGATGCCTACGTTGAGGTTATTTCATAAATGTATGTTCGGTGTCAAGTTAATATTTATATAACCTCTAAATATTTTATAGATCCGTTCTTTTTACCAATGCAGCAAGTAGATAAGGGAGCGATACGATTTGTTTTAAGTGGGGCAAATATAATGTGTCCTGGTTTAACATCTCCAGGAGCTAAAATGACAGATGTACCTAAAGGAACTGTAGTCGTAAGTAATTCAATTAACTTTCCGTTTATATTTATATAATGTTACATGTATTGTCTAGGCAATTATGGCGGAAGGGAAGCAACATGCACTATCTATAGGAATTACTACGTTATCGACAGATGATATGTAATTATATCTTATTTGAAATTGAAATATTTTATTATGATTTTTTCTTTTTTTTAGAGCAAAAGTTAATAAAGGGGTTGGTGTTGAGAATTGTCACTATTTAAATGATGGATTGTGGCATATGAAGCCTGTAAAGTAACTTATTATTTTATAAATATAATTCGTGCACAATATAATTGTATTATTTATTGTAATTATATATTTTTTAATATAATAAATGGAACAATGTTATATTACGAGTTGCTGCTTAATTAGTATGGTTTAAATATTCCATTTATGATAAGTTGCGCCAACATAAGTTAAAATTTAATCTCAAGTTAAAATGAAAATCTTTCTATTTAACTGTCGGCATTTGCCACATTCCACCTGTCATTTTAACTTAATCCCGAATAAAATTTTAATTTGTGGCGGGTCCAACTAATATGTTCTATGAAAAAAAAACCTTTATTTTTAAATTTAGCCGATGACTTATTTAATTTTTCCAATGTTGTTTTTAACAACACTTTGAATTGGTCGAATTTGGCTTTCTTCTGCATTAATTCAAGGCCCAGGTGGCTTTTTAAATTTACTTACTTATATGATTGTTTTAAAGTTTTTGAAATTCTAAATAATTATAAATTTGTTAATCTACAGCGAAACAATTAATAAAAAGAAAAGATATCCCCATTTGGATAATTTTAAATGCACATACTTAAGCTTGAAGGTGGTTCATTAAGAAGAATTATTAATGAGCTATGGGTACAAGTATTTAGTGCGCACTAAACTAAAATTTATTATCAATGAGGGATCCATCTTACAAAAAGTACCTCGCTCAAAAACAACAAATTATTCAAAACATTATTTTCCTGTAAACAATAGAAAAATTTTGAAAACATTCCATTGTCATTTGGTATCAATCTTTTGGGGGCCACCGTATCTATAGGTTTTGAACATACTAATTTTTATAAAAAATTTTTACCAATTATTTGGTTGTCGCCACATATACTACCTACACAGTAACATTTTAGATTTTGCATTATTTCCTTAAACATTCAAATGTATTTTATTTCCGCATAAAATTTGAAATATCTATTATTTGCTGTTATAAAAATCCTCCGGTTTGGATGCTGCAACCAGTCATACGCCTGTGTAAGTTAAGTCACCTAGACGATCAAACAGTAGCAGGACTATTTTCGCTTATCCTGGCGCGATTCCGGTAGCTTTGCCGATCAATGTTACCCTACTACTACCTACTATCTGCCTTCCATTCCTGCGAGCTGCTGGCTTTTTTCAGTGCAGTCAGTTGGACTCCGTTTTACGTGATAGTTGGTGTTGGTTGGTTGATCGCGTAGAGTGTGCTCGCTTGCTGCTTGCATCCAATTCAATACATAAAGATAAGATACGATACGACTCTGTACAGACAAACGGTGAATTGTGTGATGGTCTATTGGAGATAGAAGAAGTAGAGAATAATGTTCAGAAAATGACATCGGCTACAACTGTTAGAAAATCTTATGGGAACCGGAAGACCAATACTTTTTCCGAAGATTATTTGCGATTGGCCAAACAAAAGAACAACAGCAGTAATGCTCTGAAGAAGACCGAAGACGTTACCAAGCTTCTGAAATACATCGACGACAATGTCATTGGGAAGAATAACGCGTTTTTGGGACCATTCGGAAGGCGAAAAGGTAAGGGATTCGTTTGCAAAATTTTGATCAAATTTTTTTGGACGGTGGATTGGATCAATGATCTTTGATTTTTAAAACTTTGGAAAAATAAAATATTCATTTTGGAAACTTAAGATAATTAGCTAAAATCGACAGCTACATTATGAATGAAGATTTCATGATGACATTTCTAAGCTTATTCCAAAAATAAATAAATTGGAACAAATTAACGCGAACGTCTATATTCTTGGTACAATGTTTACGTTTGATAATGCATACGGAAAATTTTCATTTGGAATCGATTACCTATTGTTTACTAAATGCACCAATTACTCCAACGAAGCTAGAAAAAATTTTTTACACGTGGTTGTTAAATATTTGAAAATACTATTACGCATATATTTAAAATATATAACCTTTTGTTCCCGACTTTTGTGGGTAACCTTCCTGTGAATAGAGATCCCTGAAAATGCACTCACATACCACATTGGTACCTCTGTCCTCTTTACGTGAGGTGACTGAACTTTTTAAATTGTGTAATATCTTTTAAATTAGTGTTATTACATTCAATTTAAATATTTAAATGGTTTTTCGAGAGAGCTTGTTTAAATTTTGAAGGCGTCTTTGTTTCTATAGATAGCCATCTTTTTTCATTTAATCGCCGTTTGATTTGTCCTTTGCGAGTCATATTTTAAAATCAATTATTTATTTATTATTTACCTATCTATTCTTTTAAGTAAATTAGTTTTTCTTTTCTATAATTGACAATAAAAAAAAAGAAGTAGGAAGTTTATAGAGTCACGCGAGGAAGGTGCAGCAAATATGAAAAAATTAAACAACAACAAAGTGGGCTTGTTTCTTTTTCAGTGGCTCACCAGTATTTGTCACTTCCTGCAAAGTTTGCCAAAAGTTATTTTTACCCAAGCCTTGGCTGTCAATTATATTTTTTACCATTTAGATGTACTTTTGAGATACCAACTTGTTTTCAAATTAGTTTTTTAGAAAGCGGAAGCTTGTTTTGACAAGAAATTAGTAACTAATAGACTATTAACTTATTTTTAGTATTTCGAAAATAGGTCTTTTTTTCGTTTACATTTGTATACTTCTCTGTATAAGGCTAAATGAAATCGAGTCGTGTTTTATAAGCTTTTAAGATTTTTTTCCAGATTTGGCTCGAAAGAGATTTTTCAGTAACTTTGCTGTTTTAATAACAAATTCCAATCCAGTAAAAGAAAAGTGCCAATTTTGTTTAGTGTTTTTAAAGTAAAGTGAAGTTAAATTTGGAAAATTTACAGCGATTATGATGTAATGAATAATTTGGAACTAAGAGGAAGAACTGAATGTACCCCGGTTTGGATCAAAGAAAAATTATTGGGGAATGCAGTCAGAATTAAACTGAAAGAATAAATAAAACGCGCATCTTTTAAAGTGCTCTAAACTTTGGAATTTAATTTTAATTCTTCATCAGAGAGGAATAATTCTTCCTCATATTGTAGAATTATTCCTTTCTGATTAATAATTAAAATTAAATTCGAGTTATTTACTTCTTCAGCCCAATTTTAACTACATTCCCTAACGTATTTTTTTCCATCCTTGTCCAACTTGTAATTTTTAAGAATACCAGAATGGCAAACTTCACTTAACGGTTCAATGTATCAAATCCATCATAATGCAAAAAAAAAATGGTAATTCCCAAAGATACATCCATACAATAATAACCATAATAATACCTTTCGTGTATACGTAGAAGGAGTAATTTCCCACACGACAACGTAGTCATTCGTCCTTTTGCACGGATCCAAAGACCACGATTGCGTGACGTTCTAGAGCCAATATAGAAGATCGAAATTGTGGATGATGGCAGCCTTTAGCGAACATAAAGCATTTGTTTCGTACGTCCAATATTTCTTGGATAAAAATGAAAACGATTCCACAGATACAGAAACAAAACAACTGCAATATCGAATTTAATCCGAAATTTTTGATATGCAATAAAATGAGGAGTATTAAATGGTACACAAAGGCGGAGAGCTTTTGTAGAGCTATATTTAGAACATCCCGCGAATTGGGTCACTGTAAAGTAGTGGCGTGTAATTGATATCGCCTCAGTTATTGATGTGAGTGAAGGTCTATTTATGTATGAGATCATTTATCTGTTTCTCGTTATCCAATTGTTTAACCATGTTATTTACGGTCATCTGAATTGTCAACAGAAATACGATATGTATCGAGTGTGGCGTGATTCCTGGTAAAAATATTAATTAACAAAAAAAGGCTTTAAAAACGTTTTCTGTAGTTTGCCGAACGCGGAGATGCAGACAGAAAAATAATGCGGTTCTTATACTGTTATCGATAGTTTCAACTCAGGAATTATTTCCAATCTACTGAGGACGCTTTGAAATAGGTTCGACGTGCAGTGAATGTAGAGGGGGCAAATTACAAGTTGAAACGTTGTTTGATGATGATTATGTTAAACCAATTGATAATTGTTTCAAAAATAGTAATATTTTGCGATCTCCATAAAACGATTACGTCAGAATTAAATTTGGTTTGAAATAGCTCACAAACCTATTTCGTTGGCAAAAAGCGCTTATGGATCTATTAATTAGTGACGTAGCATATATTCCTTGCTTAGTTAGAATCTTCGCGAGATTAGAAGCGCAAGAAATCGGCGTAGAGTTTGATAATGTATCGATCCCTGTTTTGGGTGAAAAAAAAATAGGTATTGCCGACAGGATTCCATTGGAAGAGAATAATTAGTTGAAGAGCATAAGCTTAAGAGGATGCGATTGAAACTGGAAACATTCTAATCAACCACTGGGAAAAGAATCGTCTCCAAAGGACAAAGGCTGGGCTCTGGAAAACATCATCGAGAATCAAAGGATCAAAGAATGTACCATGAATATTTCAGAAAATTGTTACCATCTTATTATTATATATTATAGGTAGACTCCTTATCTTATGTAAAAAAAAATAAAAAATCAAACAAAAGACAACGTATAAATTAAACAATAGAAATCTATAGTACTCCACGGTATATAGCGCCATATTCGATAAGTTATTTTCCCAACAATTTCCACAATTAATGCTACGGTTAGAATATTTAAATATATAATCGGACAACTCAATAAAAGCTAATTTACATATATAATTGTAATCCATTGTTTGGACCAATTTGAAAACTTCCAACCAACATTTATTTGAACCGTAAAACAAGTAACAAAAAAAAAAAACAAATCTCCTTCTCAAACAATGAACTCGTAAAACGCGTATGTATAAAAAAAAAAGAAATTAAAGCAAGCGTTCCAAACAATGAGAGCGTTTATTGGACGAGAGATTATTATGTGCTTCTTACAAATTTACAAACGAAACCATTATTTGTACAGCAATGCTCATCTCCGATGTCGAGTCCCTTCATTCACACCAAAGTCTATGAGACGCAAGTGAGCGTACCGACATCTGCGATGGGTATTGCTGTACTTGGTCTACTATGCGTATAGTACACGCAGTCGACCTTCCATAAAATGTTCCATTGTTTTGTCCACTTTGAAATAATACCCGATGACGCATACGTATTATGTGGACGTCTATACATCATGCACATGTAAGCACAATCGCCTCTACGATATCAATCCGAATAAATATTTGCGACGAAGCGATTTACTTTGTGATGTTAGGTGTTATTCGGAGATATCTATGTACTATTGTAATTCTTTTCTCTCTTCTTTTATATGGTTAAATTAAAGATTCTTTTTTTTTCTCTGTATTTCCTTATGCTTGCTATAACAAATTGCTTGCTTTATATATAAATATTTCGTAATGCAACTTTAGCAGCGTGGGGTCTTCGAAATACGTTTTTAAATGTTAGTAGTGTAGAACAAAATTGAGGAAGGCAATTAAATTTTTAACTGTTCTTTTTTTTATCTACGTACCAATCAAAATTACAATAGCTTTTTCGATAAATGTTAAATTTCGTGAAATCTGTTGGTGGTAACGCCAATGGGAGGTGAGAAACAATGTTTCGGGTTATGAAAGAAAATATGAAGTAATACTTGTTATCAAGGCCAAGAGGCGCTTCCGCAGCAATATTTCCGACTCCTGTACATGCTGCAAAAAGATAGTTATATATATCGTAGAGCGATCAGTTGGGCGGATAGCCTTCCACACACTATTCCACCGCTTTGCATCTGGTTTAAATTCGCCGAAAGTTCTACAATTACTGTCAAAGAACTTCTTATCCAACACAGCTTCTCTCATACAATCCATGGATCCCCAAGTCATTACTAATTCCTCTACACACTTTTCCAATGCCGCTTCGAAGTGACTTCAGACAACGAGTTATCTCTCAGAGGGTTTTGGAAAGACCATTTCCATATCTCTGCTTAGAAAAATCTGTGGCCTAATTGCATAGCAAGATAAGACTTCGAAGGATGAATCTGATGCCCCTATTGTTGAGGAAATTGCATATCTGTGCTAGTTCTTGGGCTTGGAAGTGGACGATGCTGACATGTAGAAGCAGGTGGAGGAATGCAAAGACGAGGTAATAACCAAAGAACTGTAGGAACAATAGAAGTATGCAGTTGAGGAAGTCTCTTCGGAGCAGAAGAAGCAAAGAAAGGATGTTTTTTCCTCGTTAATAAAAATTGGTAAAATTTGTCTAATTGACAACAACCCAGATCAGTTCAAAGAGATTCCCTGAACACTCTTTTCCTCTCACCTATTCCCTTCCCCATCCTCTATACGCCAAAAGGGGTCCGTATCAGAGGTACTGATAGTAAATGAAGTTATCTCAATCATATAAGTTTTAATTGCAACGCTCACATTACGAAGTTTTTCCGAACCAAACGTAGAAAATAGAATTCTGAGTGCTTTTAATTAATACTAAACGTACGCGCCTATCTCAAATCCATCGGCGATGCACATCGTGAGTCTCCTTCAACGTCTAAAATTAATTAAGAAGGCGGCGAACGTCTTCGTGACGTTTTGAAATCTTCTCTTTCTTCTTCTTGTTCTTCATTTTGGTCTGGTGTCTTCGTGCGCGATCGTTTCCGTTTGGTAAGTTGGGAGAGAGGTTATTGTACCGTTCGCACAACGACTGTCGATGTTGAAAATAAACACCTACCTCACGCACTTCGTTCATCCAGCCATGTATATCGATAGATTGTTTACGCCAAACGGTGTCGTATAACACGCCGTCGTAGTATCGTGCCTAAAAGAGCGCGTAGGTATGGATTCGTTACGATTTTGCTTGTCGAATATTTTTTTTACTTTAGTGCGTAGGAGCTTCGCGACGTTAAGATGAAATTTTATTAAGTTTTGGCATTAAGTTGTTGATAGGTTTTTATTCTTTTATTAACAAATTACAAAGGTATGCAGTGTAATTCTTCTTAGGAATCGTGTTTAAGCATTTGATGTTAATAAATTCACTTTCTTCAGTGATTTCGAATTTCCGACATTCCAAACCCATGCCAAAAGTAGTAATCAAAAGATCAAGGACTGTAACATAGCTGGATCCTTGAAATTCCACGCTTCAGAAAAACCGCTTAAAAACCCATCTAGATACATTGCAAAATTAGAGGCCGGCTCCTCATCTTAACTATCAGACAACCCCTTACAGTCTTCTTGTAATCATTCCAGCTAATTCTAGATATTCTGGACGATCAAAGTTAAGTTTGGTGGTAGGCGGGTGCATGATAAAAACAAGAACTAACGTGAGTGGTGACTTGGTGGAGCTCTGATACCCTCGCATAAAATTGTTTATTAACCCCAAACTGAAAATAAAACAAGCAGCGCTATCTGGAGGATGTATTCTAGCGGCTAAATCTCTACGCTTGAACCAGAACGATGATTTTAGAAGGAAAATGTATTCTTTTATTTTTTAGAAGTACTTCAATCTTCAATGGCTTGTAGCTTAAAATAATGTCTTACGTACTTAAGGCTTTCTTTGTTACGATTGTTCCTAATGCTTCCTCTGTTGTTTATAATACTTAAAGCAGATTTTTCTAAAGAAGAAAAGCGGCTCTATTTGCCCAATGCCTTTCCAACTAAATATGGAGGTACAACACATGCACAGAATCAATATGTATTCAATATTAATATATTTACACATACGATACAAACAAGAAGTCCCGAACAAATATTCGTCTCCAAAAATATCAAAATGGTGACCCATATTGAATTTGAACCAATAACAATACCCCATCAGGGGTCGTTCAACTTTCCAAAAAAGTCCCGAAACGAGGACTCGCCTAGCCCAATACATATTTTCCTCTTTATTTCGTACGTATTACGTCTATACATCTATCTCCGTCTCTATGTTGCCCATACCAAGTCGTCTTAAATTGGCGAACGTTGCTGACACGCTGTCTGCTCGCTGCTTCGGTTCGCCTTTCGTCTTCTAGGAACGGGCCCGCGCGTCGTTAATTAAACGCCAATTACGCCGTGTTCTTTTTTGTTCCGCGGACAGGACCGTCCGCAAAACATCAAAGTTATCTCGTTGCGGTAATTTCGAATGGTAATCGTGTGCGCATATGGAGATATCTATCCCTGAAGCCTCGCTGTTCTTCTGTTTTTGTTTTTCTTTTTTTTCTAAGCATATACGTAATATCACGCCATACTGACGTGTGTCCTTCATTTAATGATTTAAACGATTTGCTCCACTTTTTCTTCGATTTTACGTAACGTACAATATGTCTGTATGTATTAAATAAATGCCATGCCGATTATTCTTTAATATAACCTTTTATTTTGTAAGTAGGCGACGTCGAAACGAATTGTGCTTCTATAATCTTGACATTTTGACAAATCGACGATTAGGTCATCGTTCACTGTTTATACGGTGGAAGTAGAATCACGTGACCGTAATTTCTTCAGATTACATGTTAATTCAAGTAACTGTGAATGCCACATGGACTCTTCAAGTATCGTAGTAATAATCAACAGGATCATCAAATTTTCTTTTTTTTCATCAATAAAGTTGTAGCCGCACACATTTGGATATTTAGCCAACTTCCAGTAGCGACGAAAGCCACTGTAGGAGTTTAAACACGACTTAATTTTTCAACATTAATTGAATTGTTTTCTGGAAGAGAAGGAATTCCATTTAAGTGGACGTCAGGTCTCTATATGTATCAATCAACCAAAAATTTAGCAATTTGTAATAGCGGATTTTAAATTAAAGCTTCTTCTTCTATCTTTTGCCTATCCATAGATGAACCAACGATCAAAATTCGGGACTTTACGGTTTCGTTATACAAGTTTCTGTTAATTCCTGTGACGTGTAAATAAATCGTTGTTAATCGAATTTCGTCACTTAATCTTATAGATGTCAGCTAAGATTATGCTCAGAATTTAAAATAAGGTATGTATCTTAGATTTCTATAACGAGATAATATAAAAAAACATGTTGAGATAGTAATCAGTCACTTCAACTAAATGGAAAAGACTGACAAACAGGAATTTCCGATCACAGCTTAGTATTAAGATAATTAATTTGATTAATATTTAGTGATTAATTAACCGCCTATATGCACTGGATATTGTCGAAAATAACTTGCGTAACTGATGATAGACCGATAAGATTATCGATCTGGGTATTACATTTCAGAGCTGTGAATTTCTACCATACCGATTATATTTTGTTGACATGTTAATACGATGGGGCAAATAATGCTGTATTTTTTTTAATTAATTATTTGTGAATAAAATAATGCAATTGCAAATTGTTAGGACCGTATTGTTAGCATAACAAACTACGGAAAAAATCAACATTTTCAAAATTGCTCGAGTGTTCTTCGATCTATCAAAAGCCTTTGATACCGTTGATCGTCCGCTCCTATTAAATACACTGCATAGATTGGAGATGGCCTGTGGCGTGGCACAAGGTTCGGTGCTAGCCCCTAGCCTTTTGCTGGTTTACGTCAACAAGCTATTTCTCTGCCAGTGGGGGCAGTTTAAGTTTTGAGGTTACCATTTGTTGACAATAAAAATAAGGTTTATTATTACTATATCTCTCTTGGATCCTCGACAATGTTTTCCAGAAGCAGGCCGGCAGGCTTGCCCCTTGAAGAGAACACTTTTCACCGTCGTTGATTAGAGTGTTTCCAGCTCTAGCTGCATCATCCTAAAGAGCTCCCTCTTCTTCAATTAATTGTTCTTTTCCAATGGAATCCTGTCGGAAATACGTACAACGTGATTCCTCTGTGATACGTGGTCTTGAGGTCCTTCCACTATTCTCACAAGCAGCGGATTATCAGAGATACTCGTAACCATCTTTTCATTGCTATCTCACGGAGATGCTACGCAGTCGCCTCGTCTAGGGGAACAACCCCAATAATTTCTCAAAGACGTGGTAAATTTCTTCGGACAACCGGAGCAATTTTATTAAATCTGCACCTTCGATTAACCAACTATTAGCAAGGACCATAAATTATGTTATAAACCAAATGGATAACTATGATCTTTCGCTGAACGGCAGCAAGACTGGCTTTTTGGTCACACCTAAATTTTACATAAAAAAGTGAGTTGCAAAATGCTTTTGTTGATATAGATCTTTCGGATGATTCGGAATTGTTATCATCTTGTGATCTATAAAGAAGAGATTGAGAAATAGAAACGAAAGTTTGAGAGCTCTATTTACATCTAAAATAATTGTACCAGAAACACGCGTCTTATCCATTATTAAATTAATTGAAGCGAAACTATATGTGTACATAACGAAAACTCGATTTCCTCAGTTTCTACGTCGAACAAATTCACGCTTACGAGCCTAAAATTTCTTGCCGCCGAGCAATTTAAATGAAAATGTACATATTTCTCCGTACAACGGTGCATACAAATGGACGATTTATTTTTCAGAGGTACAGAAGATCTACGCGGTATAGCGGCACAATATCCAAGAAAGTGTCTTGTTACAAATTGACTAGGTAATAAAAATTACTTTCACTGGCTCCGCTGAAACGTTACGTATAATTACTATTCCCGTCCTTTGTACAGCCATTGTTACACTGTTGAATAATTTAATGGGCAACGTATCTATTTTTCACGTATGTATGTTATTTCACAAGATAAAGATCTTTTACATGCACTCTTGAAGATATAACGGTCCGATTCGAAACGGTAATTCTTTCATGGTAATGTGGAAAGTGAGCTTTGAAATGATTTCAGCGTATAATGTGCAACTATACGTAGATAGCTATAATTAATCTTCAGAATCTAAAGAGGAATATTTTTTCTTTCTGAATAGATTATATAGAAGCCATTCCAATTCTGTGGACTAATTTCTCCACTAGAAAAGAACAAGCACTGTGTAACATACATCTTAATAGGTTCCTATATGGATTAGTTGTACTGTTTACGAGTACCATTTCGATATGTCTTATAATCGAATTAATTTTAATTGGTAAAATATTCTTATATCGTTGCGATGACTTATATCTAACTATTTCGATCCAAAACAATAGCCTTTCATTTACGAGTGAAGGTTCTACCTAATAAACAAAGATAGTAGAACTCTCCATCTTTTACGCCTTATCTTATCAACAGTTGCCCAGTATATTATTACCTGATTTCACATTTATACCTGTTAGTTCGAGATTCACTAGGTTTTATTGCTTTCCAATTCATTACATTATTTCTTCTCATTTACATTTTATATAATGTCTATAAACTTTGTTTCGTAAATAGAAACTATACCGCGTCTATGTTTTTGGCGGGTAGTGTAAGTAAAAGCGTAGTTCCGGTGAGATATAGCGCAGCAAGTAAGTTATTCGCGACAATATTAACCGTTTAACATTTTAACAATAACAACAAATTAACTTCTTCGTAATTATTGCGCAATAAAAGTAGCATCATCTATTCCATCCATTCCAGTAGCCCCCAATGGCGCTTGCAAAAACATTGTAATAATAATCTACTTCATAACTTCTCCATCTAGGCTGATTCATTTTTGGCCCTCATTGTGGAAATTTCGCTTATTATTGGAGATACAGGATAGGGGATCGATCTTCTGCTCATTGGTGTGTTTTGTATGGCTTTTCGGCCATTATCGATTTTTATATTTCTCATCCGCGCCATGTTGGGTGTGAACGCCCTCAGACAGCTTCTTTTTCTGATTTCAACCATATGTAACATGTCGATAGAAGGTTTTGATGTTATTAACTTAATTCTAAATTAAAATTTAATTCCTATCCCTGCAACTGATCATAAAGTACGCATTGAAGTAGATGCTAAGGTTACGCGGTTATTTTATTGGTTTATTTTCAAATTGTGGGCGTTCAGAAACCCCGTCCCCATTTCCTAATAAAAATGGAGATTTCTTATGTTAGTAACAAAACGTACCCTTTTTTTACACCAAAATGTATTTTAAAATATAAACGTGCATGACCACAAAAAGAGGGGCGTGAGTTAAAAAACCTTTTAAAGATCTTACGATTGGTGGATATTTAATGTCTTTTTATGATTTTGTTAGTAGAAACCTTAGGATTGTCTTTATTGGGTAATATTTAAAAAGAAGGCGTGTTATAAATGTTTATTTGGGATCCGTCGGTCTGTGATGGTTTCCTTGTTCTTCTTCTCGAGATTTTCGAATCGTTTTCGTATTTGGTATCAGCAAGATATGTGTATATTAGTATATATACATATATTTAATGTTATTACGTTAGCTTATGTTTTTTATTGAATCCTCCAAGCACTATATTTATTGATTATGCATTTTTAATGCATTATTTTGCAAAACATATACATGACCTTAATTAATGAGATTAAACAGATCATTTCATCTTCCCTTTTTTTGATCGATGGGTCATTTAGGTTATCCTCTTGAATAAGTGATAGGAATTTCTGTTTTTTCCAGAGTATTTTATATCGATATAACTATGTTTACATGCTTGCTTTATCGAATATAATCATAAAACTCTTGTAATTAAATAATAATGAATACGGTATTGGTATACAATTTGTACGAGTGTATTTTAAAATGCTGCCGCTTAATACAAGCTTAGACCTCGATTAATTCTTATTTCGGAAAACTAGTTTAAACAGCATCTGCATTCTTTCATAATTGATCTAAACACTCTCTTTTTGTGCCTGACTCCTCATCTGTAAGCTGTACAAGATACATGTTGCTTTCGTAACGCCACAACAGGTAATTCCATTTTGGGAAAGGCACCTTCAAGGCACCAAAGAATTAATTTTCTGTTCATTAAATTATAAGGTAATGTAATAAAATAAAAGAGAACGAAAGGCTGGACTATAAGTAATTCTAAGAAACAGCCGTTTTATAGTATTCATTGTAATTTAGATCTGCGTACGAGTTTTAGAATTGTTTCTTGCGTAATCAGTATTCGGTCAAGGACACTAGGAGTAGTGAAACTGTAAAAATTCTAATACTTTTTTACAAGTTAACATTTAACATTTCCATGACTTTTGCTCCTAGATACCTTCACCCTTCACCTTGAATCCCATGTCTTCAGAACCGCTAAGATCAGACTTATTCTTATTTCGTGCTCTCATTTTCTGTTTACTTTAAAGTAATCTTTGTACGTACCTCGCACATAACACAATAGATACTTGTGTGTAAATAATACGAAGGTTCCTTACAATATGTTTAACGACCTTGTGCGTTGGTAAATATTTAGCTTTAGTTTTTTATGTCTCGAACACGGTGTGGAGGCGCTCGTGATGCAATATTTACTATTCTGGTGATAAATTTGGCTTTTAACTTTAACTGAGCGTGCAGTTAAAGTTTGATGAAAAACAAGTTTTTCCCAAAGAACTCTAGGATGTTGGTAATTTGCTTTGTTGAGCTGGACTTTTATTTATTTCCGGTATAATGCCTCGTTGCTTATTATGTTGGATATTTCTCTAGTTGTTGTCATGATTTTTCTGTTTTTCTTTTTACCAATGAAGGGCCCGTATCTGGCAACTGGTGCTAAATATTGTTTTCTTGTTCTTCATACCTTTGACATATGCTAACGGTGAGCATCTTACGTATCACGGAACGTAACCAAAAAGAACAAAAAAGAACCAAAAGAACATCTACTGCTTACTGAAGCTCACATTGCCTAAAGCATTGGTTGTTCGAGGAGTAATAAAAAACGATAAGAAGCTGATGTAACACTACTTAAAAGAATAAGCAACGCTATTCGTTGCAAAAATTGTACAAATTGCATAAGTTTCATGCGTAACCCAATAAAATAATAAAATAATTGAAGTTTTGTTCCTACAAAGAATAGCACCTGACACACCATTAATATTTAACACTTTTAAATAAATAATTTGTTTTTTGAAAGTTCCAAGTTTAAAAACCGCTTCTCAAATTTTACCATTTCAAGAGAAAAAAAGGTTTTCAAAGATCGGCTTTCGAAAACCGACAACTCCCAGTATCAATCTAAAATAACGGCACACTGAGATACACTAAACAAATTATTATTTACATTAGATCCAATACAACATTATGCCAACCGGCAAATGCATCAGAATACACATAGAACCACAGTATCAAAGTCCACTTCGATTAGATAATAATATTTATCATGCGCAAGTTTGCAACAAGAAAATTAACATAAATATTCGAAATACGGATGCTCTTCAAACAACCGTTCCTATGCGTGTAAAGCATATACATCTAATAAGCGCCCATAACTTGCCATTATTCATTACCGCTCATTTAACAAAATGCGCGTGTACGACTGAATATGGAGATCGAATTTCTACAATTCCATTTACGAGTCGAATGCTAATTACCGCCGCACGTGTAATGCTTCGACGTAAAATACGGCGTACACACACCTGCCGGCGAAATTAAACTAAAGTTAGTGCGAGTAGTTTCAGTTACCGCGCGCGTTTATGCAAATATCGTCCGCAATCGCCCGCGCCCCTACTGCCGTTAGGGGATTCGAATCTAACATTGCGAGAATCCATTCGCAATTAATCGTAGAACGTTGAATCCCTCGTAGGAAATAGTAGTTTTTCCACATCAGGTTTTTTGGATAACTTTCGGCCCAACTATGGTTTAGAGCATGATCTGTTAGATCTAACAAGTCTTAAGGCGTTTACTAAAGTTTCAATTGCGAAATAATTTATTTTCTCATATTATCGGTGCTTAGAAAATTTGTTTGAGTTACTAGATTGCTGTCTTCCAGAAGCCGTGACATTGTATAGAAAATGGTTGCTGAAAAACTTAAAAAAAAAAACGATTTAAAAGCTGTAAACTGCACAACTTTCAGGAACTTCTAGAATGAGATTATTCTCATCATCTGAATAGTCAATAGATTAGAATATGATCGAGAGTAAATCCTTATTTCTTTCAAGGAACACATACGCGGCTGCCCCAAAAAGTGAACGTGTGGGGATCATGTTATTGAGCCACTTTTTAATATTGTTAAATGAAGAAATGATAAATGTTGCACAATAAGTGCTACAGGTCGAATATTTTAATTTTCATCTTTCATCTAGTTTTTGTCTTGTCTACAATGAACACCGATTTGAACTATTCCTTAACGGAATAACATTTTAAAGTATAGGATGCTGCTGTAAAGTACTGAAAAAAAAACTTTGTAATTGCAGACCGTGTAATTTTAGCTTTTCCGCTATAAGAAGTATTTGTAATTAGTTGCTCCTTAAAATACCAGAACGGATATTTTCCTAATTAAAAATAATTGCTTCTCTTCGTGTTTTTAAGACTCTTACGAACTGCGCCAAGAAAACAAATTAAAAATTAATGTTTACTTTAATTAAATTCTAAAAGTGGACGGTAGCGTTGAAGCTCAGCACATATGTAAGAGGAAAAAACCAAGGTTATTCTGTATAATTCATCGCTGAATGATTGAATATTGATAAATTTCAATTTTATTTATTGGTACCAAATAAGCGGTATTGCCAAACAGAATGGCATTAACATCTACTTCTTCGATCTACCATAGGCACGATTGCCCTCAATTCGCGACAATTATGTTAGTCGCGTTCTAATTCTCTTACTATTTCTTGAACGTTACTCAAATTAGACTGTACGCGGACACCTATTTTGACATCAATACGTAAGCCTAATAATACATTTTCGGCTGGTATTAGACACGCCGCAAATTCCACAGCAAAGAAGCAATATAAGGCACTCGAAAAAACTGTCGCAATCTCTTCCATCCAAGGCTTGATTGAGTGTGACAGCTATTGTTAGGTTATATTACTTAATACCCACATAATACTTCCGTTCTCGTTGAGTCTTGGTAGAGCTTATTAAATTAATTGAAAGAATTTAATATAAAAAAGTAACGATTACGAAAAACGATGAATCATGGCAATCATTTAAAAATCAGAAGAAGTTATTTATTATATTATTGATTATATTTTTCTTATTATTATAACTATGCTTTACACTTAGTTTAACGCATTTAACATCGACTTTAGCGCTGCCGCTAGTGTTACGAGCTCCAATATTCGAAACCTGCTGCAAGTATTACTTATTCAGTAATGTTTTACAAAATTTAATATCCATCGAATCTTCTTTGTATTTATCAATATTTTGCCTTTTCCCATTTTATGTAAAATTTAAGTCCCTCCTAAGAGGGCCATTACCGTTTTTTTCTGGCAGAAAAATGAATATTTTCTTTTAATCATATCTCCGGTTCTATTCAGTGAATTTTCTTTTTCTTAGTCCCATTTTATTCAAAAATATTTGCCATATATCTTCTGGAAAAATTTATTTTTTTAGTGAAATAATTAAGTTTAAGTGGGCTCTCTCTTGGTCGACTTGGTATAGATAAAATTGTACTGGTTGTTGATTCTCGAATTGATCTCGGTATATTAGTTACAGGGACATGGAAAAAATATCGGGAGGCACTCCATATTCTGCATATTTGCCAAAGTTTTACAATCAAAATTCCCTCGAAAGCAAAATATTTCTTAATCGGTACGAAAAGCCGGTCTTACATAGAGATAGTACCGGCGGTGACATATAACGCTGTAACCTATACGTAATACGCACAATCTACGCTGGCGATAATTATAGAGAGGATTACGACCGACCAGCTCTCCGTCTAGCAAATAAAAACCCCGGCAACGACGAAAGGCGACTGACTGTCTAGCGACTAGCGTGCCAGCCAGCGAATTTCTTATTGGATGGGTGATTATTCGAAAACGCTGGTGTGTTGTTTCGAAATATACATACGCCGGCATCGTCAATTGCTGTATTTGCGCAAATACATATCTATACGCTTGTTATCGGTGTGATAAATGATGTTCGTACATGAGAGGATATAAGCGCACGGATAACGAATAAACTTTTTGACAACCGTGTTAATTACACGTTTACATTTAATGCGAAAATATTTGCAAACACGCGGTAAACAAGCTATAAAAATGCGAGCATTGTTATTTACAGAAGCGCTACGTGTTCTGTCGCCTTTTGGCAACCTTTCTTTGTAGTATTAACCTCATGAACTTTCTTGAATAATATTGTTTTGCCAAATTTTTAGAAATAACATTCAATGAAAGTGGCTATAAATTCAAATTTTATTTTCACGTGTATTATACACACTCCTGGAGTTTGGTCGGTTCCTCCGTGATCTTTGAACAACCTTAATCCTTCTCCTTTGTACGGTTAAGGTAAAAAGGATGCAGCACTAAAGATGCGTGTTCCAGGGCGAATCAATACAGTTACGGAAGTGAACCTATAGCTGATTTTGTGATGGCATTCACGTATTGACCAAAGTTAAGTTTCGCATCGAAAAAAATCTCAAACCTTTAATACCTTTTCATCGTAACAAGAAATCATTGTTTAGGTTAAAGTTAAAAACAACCGGATTACATTAACGAGTAAAAGATATAATTCCACATTTATTTGTGTTTAAACGGAGGTAATTAATTTTACACCAGGCGTGAAGGAGATCTACTTGCAAAGATCTTAATATCACTCGCAACAAAAGCTTCTTGGGGGTAACTACGTCGACGATGTCATCGATGAAAATGAAGATGAAGGGGGAATTATAAAGACGTTCTTTTTAATTTAATAGAGATCTAAACGAAAAATCCATTTAAATTGCGTCTACTTGTCCCCCTACTTTCCATTTTTGCTGTTTACCTTGTGACCAATCATCAAATATACTAGGTATATAATTATTTATTATCTGGACATATCGTTTATCATAAAAATTATACAAAGAATTATACAATCCATATTTATAGGTACACACACATAATGTGCACGATAAAAAGTAAAATAATTGCAACATATTTATTTATAACCTAGTTGATATTGCCAGTATATTATTGCGGAGGACTAAATATGTACTTACCAGTTTCTCCAGCTTTATATGAGGAAAAAGCGGACCGCATGCTAAACACAATACATATTGAGATATTACTCGGGTGACTTTTATGGTCTAGAAAATTTATTATAACAGGATGCTGCAGTGGAAAATAGGTCATAGGTACGTGCCGCAGCACAAGATTAATGTGGCGTACGAATTTTCCCAAGAGTTACGTACAATGTACACTGCCGTTCAGTGAAGTTCGGTCACACAATAAAAATCTATTATATCACACTGTATACAATTATTAATACATAAAATTAGAATAATATTAAGCATACACTCTTTTCTAAGGGATTAAAGCCATAAATTATTATGTAAAGTAGAAATATTGCGACAACCACAATAAAGTCCCTTTTATTATCTTTTGAAACGGGTCGTTTGGGGATTATTAACGAACAATACATATAGGAAATATACCGCAGCATCACTCTTGTTTATTTATCACAGGCGTAAAGATATAAATTTGCTTCGTTTTACTGTTGAACGTGTGTTGGTGTGCATCTGTCGTTTTTGCGCGAAAGTTTTAAGAAAATTTACTTCAAAATGGCACGTGGCCAGCCTACCAGTGTAGAAAAACGTTCACGCATTATTACGCTGTTTGAAGAAGGATATTCGGGGCGACAAATTGCTGAAAAAATAAATATGAGAAGTTCAACAGTAAATGACATCATAAAGCGATATCGGACAACTGGAACTATAGAAAATCGTGTTCGTCCCGGAGCATCTAGGAAAACAACAAAAGCTGAAGATTTGAGAATTGTATTATTAAGCAAACGCAATAGAAAATTAACAGCGCCACAAATAGCAGCCGAAGTCAATCGCGGCCGTGAAGAACAAGTTTCGGCGAGTACGGTAAAACGTCGACTTCAACAAGCGGACCTTCATGGACGCATTGTCATTCGAAAACCCTTATTACGTCGGGGCAACAGAGCAAAACGGCTACAGTGGACCCGTTCTCATCTAGATTGGTCGTTAGATGATTGGAAACATGTGCTTTGGAGTGACGAGTCAAAGTTTGAGGTTTTTGGGCAAAATCGATGAGTTTATGTCCGAAGATCTAAAACCGAAAAATGATCCCGAACTGCATTGTGCCTACAGTGAAGCAAGGGCGTAGTTCTGTGTTAGTGTGAAGATGTTTCTCCTTTGCTGGGACGGGAGATTTATGCAGAGTGCAGGGTGTAATGAGGAAGGAAAATTATTTTGCAATACTCCAGAATCATGCAGTGCCATCAGGATTGCGTATATTAGGGGGCAACTTTACATTCATGCATGACAACGACCCAAAACACACCGCGTTAGTGTGTAAGAACTATCTAAAGGAGCAAGAAGAACAGCACACCCTGCAAGTAATGACATAGCCCCCACAAAGCCCAGATTTGAACCCTATAGAGTTGTGGGATGAACTGGACAGGAGGATCCGAAAAATATGCCCGACTTCACAAGAACATTTACGGAATATTCTGCAACATGAACGGATTAATATTCCACAATCCGTTTTAACAAAACTTATCGAAAGAATGCCTAGAATAGTTCGAGCGGTGATTAACAGCAAAGGAGGTTTTTTCGATGAAAAAAAAAAATATAATGTTCAGTATGTTATATTAGGCCAGAATAACTTTTCATTTATTTATTTTTGTCTTTTTTACCTGTACATACAATAAAAATGCATTTTGTTTTTAGTTTCGTTTGTTTCTGTAACCTTTTCATGTTTTTTACCAACTTACCGAACTTCTCTGAACGGCGGTGTACATACATATCGAAAATAGATTGTAAGTTTCCAATTTAAGTAAATTGAGTAGCGTAAGTACGCTACTAAAACTTTGTATCTAATTTGATGCCTTGGGTGGTCTACAACTTAAAAAATGCGTTACCCTTCAGCCGTTCAGTTGTTAAAGCCACGCAAACGTAAAATCAATTGTTACAACGCAACTAGGAGTGCTAACTAGCATTTTATTATTAAATTATAACGTATCGTCAAGTTCAAATTACTACGTAAATTATTCCTATTCCTATATTAGGGTTGAAACGAAAGATAAAGAAAGATATATCCCATTCCGCAACATACAATAGAATTTTATCTTTGTTTATACCCGATAGTTACAGTAACCATACGATCAACCTGTCATTAAACTTAGTAATGATCAGGTGCAGAACGCCGTTATTTTTCTAATACTCTATCGTTATTTACGCTGCTCACCAACCGTAAATTTTTCCGAGCGATAAATTGCTGGTTACAGAATCAACAGTCGTAAAAAGTTAAATGGGAACTTGACGGTTTTAAGGTTCCTATAGTGACAATGAAAAATGGAAAAATACCTGCTCTTTGTGTAATGTTCTAAAGGTTGAAGTTTCGCAAAGGTTACAAAGGCAACTTAAAACTTCTTTATTTGACGATACATGGATTTTTTCTAAACATCAACCTGCTGCCTAACACGCACATCAGACCTGATTTGCCTATTCTACCGTTGATCAGAAAGTATTTTAATTGAGCGCTAACAATGTAATTTCTATTAAAATATTTAGCACCTCCCGTTTTCTTACGTGGAAACATTTAAATTGAATTTCAATCCAGTGGTCGGTACTCTGAATGAAGTCATCATTTATTTTATAAACGTTTCATTCAATTCTGCATTCTTTTCTAGCAGCTTCAAATATTTAACAGATGGAACGAGAGTTTTGGTGAACAACACTCAATGCTCCAAATTGTTCAGTTTCCCCAGTTTGGACCTCCCAATCATTCTCGCGCACGTTTTCAGTCAATGAAGTTCAAAAACAGACCCAGCTTAAGCCCGAGGCACAAAAGTTATGTTGTGCGCCCTCAATTATTGTGTTATTTCTTGAGCGTAGAAGATTGACAATTCCTGCTTTTCCGCTCAGATGCCCTAGGTGGGATCTGGAAATGCCTCCCTCCGAAATAGCGCATCAAACTTTTTCTGAAATTCTTTTTTTCTTAGATTTGAGCTTGGATGTATTTTGGACACTTTTATCTTTTCTATTTTGCGTTATTTCTTTTAATCTCTCGAACAATAGTGGTATGATAACCATGAATGATTCTCCCGAGACCAATAATGATTACTTCTTCAGCTAATTATTCCGTTTCGACTGAGCGATTCGTCATTCCAAATTATTTTAGATAAAAAATTTTAATCTTCCTGAAGTCTCACAAGAAAGATCTCGCACAATTCATTTTTTTAATGGATGCATTTTATTCCATTTCAAAATTCGATGGTGAGACGTTTTTGTAATGCCCAAATCTTCAGATGTACGATGATCTTAAAAATCCTCCGTAGCAACGTCGTAAAATAGAAGTTGCGTAAAATTCATTTCGGAGTTGAGAAATTGGTCAAAATTTAAAAGGGAAGGATCCTCGTGTTGAGTAACTGGCTAGTAACCTGCTAAAAATTTGACAAATAGTTGGCGCTTTTCTAAGAAATTGATGATAATTCATCTCACTTATGTAACTATTTCAGTCACTAGGGAGGATTATTTTTGGCAATAACCCCGGTTATATAGTTTAGGAAAATTTATGCTGATATACAAATCATACTGTCAAGGAAATATTTCAACAGTTCGCGTATGGCAAAAATACTTTTTGCATTTCGTTAGCCAAAACTTGTGCTTTTTGTCTAAAATTTTAAATAAATTTCCAAACACAAGCTACAGCGTAAATGAACGAAACCATTTGTGTAGCTATTTTAAAATGTGCCAACAGCGACAGCACGAGTATCATATTACTAAAAATAATTCATATTGACTTAAATTGAAAGCATAAACAACAATGACTCACCTAAGACATCAAAAGAAAGATGAGGCTAGACCTGACAAGAAGAAAAATATTAGTCATTCCAGACCAGTTGTCAATTTTACCGACACATTAAACGTTTAAGAACACATTTTGACGAGAAGCAAAACAAAATCTTTTTAGTGTCAAGTTGGAGGTCAATGGGTGGAGAATATTCGCAACGACTTTGACCGTTTTGTCGAGAGTAATTAACGTGACGTGCTGAAAATTAAAAATCTGGAATGTGATGCTCGGTAAATGCGTGTTTTCGATTTCGACATGAAAAAATTCGTACTTGTCATCAAAGTTTTATAGACATTCTTCTATGAATCACACAAAATTTTATCCTGCTTAAATCGAAAAAAGTACTGAAGAATATTTGTGAATAGGCAGTTGTTTATTTTCGGCTAGCATTCTCAGTATTCTTGCTTTGTTTCGACGAATATAGAAGCACGTTACGCAAGGCTTGAAATCATAATGGCCGTGAAATGATGGAAAATCGAAATGTGAAGTTCCTTAGCGTCGGCTGCCAAGGCAAATATTTTCGTAAAACGATATAAATTATAAGATTATCGTTCAATAAAATCGAACCGCTTGTACGCAGCTGTTGTTACTGAGGCATGTTTTCAAATGATGAAGATTATCGTTTAAAATTATTGGAAGGATGTCGTATATTTATCTAGATACAAAGGACGATTCTACGTTGATGACTTGAGTTGTTTAGGTTTCGATTCTTTGTTAGATAATGATTTTTTTTTAAGAAGGTTATGCAACGTAATTGACATCTTTTTAACCTTTAACATTCGGTTCAGTGATTTAAATGAATTTAAATGAAAACAAATTGTGATGAATCTTACTGGAACGTTGGAGGTTCAAAACATATACATCAATTTTAATTGGGGAAACATTTTGATACACATTAGATCTTTTTTGAAATGAGCTTTCGAAGTGCAAGTCCCAGGTTACTACGAAGGGAGTTCGATAAATACTTGGCCTTGGCAAGAAATAAACATCTTTATGTGTAAAATTGTCAAGCTCTCCTCGTATCTCTTCAACATTTGAGTCCTACAATGGAAGCGTCTTAAGTTTTCTCAATACAACAAAGTTGTTCGTTCACGAAGCACTTCAAAGCTCGTTTCTTTCATTATACTGGACATGTCGCGGGCATTGTTTTATGTCTATACTTTTGAACAAAGAACTGGGGGGTTATTCTGTACGGAGCAAGGTATTTTCGACTGTCTCGCATGCACTACATGATCGGAGAATCCTTCGCATTCTTGCTAGTGCCAGGAGGCGCTTACCTGGACCCTAAGACCAGGAGCTAGCGATTGTGGTTAGAATCAATCCCAGGTTTCTGGATAGCGAACATCCCGACAGGCACGATTTGGGTAGGGCTTTGGTCAGCTTCGTTTCCGTCGCTAGTCGATAGTCGCCTTGCGCGGCCTAGACCCCGGCGGGCAAGACGTGAGGCAACTTTCAAGAGGTCGGTACTGACCGTTATCCATCAAAGGTTGAGAAGGAAACTTCTCTAACATGGGGAGCATGGGGGGAAGAAGGACGAGCAACCGGTCTCCTCCCAGTGAGTGTACGTACTCGTGCGGCCGGGTACATGCTTGTTCAGCATTTCTGTTCAAAATTTTCTTGGTTATTCTGGCGAAATAGATATTCCAAGTAACCTTTGGAATAGCGTAGAAGGAAATAAACGTTTCGAATTTGTCATTATTCCTTGTTTATTCTTACTACCGCTATCTATTACAGTTATTACATCATAACAATAGAACAGATCATCATTTATACCAATCAACACAGAAAACAATCGAAATGCGAGCTAGCTGGTAGAAATATCTGCTGATGTTGCGAATTTAAGTGCCAGTATATTTTTATACACGTTGCGTCGTATGCGAATAATACGTGCGTACAGACGATCGTAAAATTCCAGTTGAAATTCGTCCACGTGTATAATTTATTCTTTCTTATAGCGCTTGTTGGTTTGTTTAGCCAAAACGATGACACGCGTACAAACAGCTAACGGTTCGGCGAGAAATGCACGGGAACTTTTCGACGTTGGAAGAGACGAAGCCGGCCGAATCCGAAAGATTAAAATGGCGGCCGGCAAAGGAAACTGAGAGTAATAAAAGAGAGTTCTTTATTGACGCGATAGTATCAGTCACGCGTATGTGCGTAAAATAATACGGGAAAGCGACTTTTACACTCAGTTTCAGACGTTTCCAAATTGATTGTTTTAAGTAAAACTGTTGCTGTTGCAACACAAGAATAGAGAAAAGATCGTGTGCATTGGTATCATCGTGTATCAAGTTTTCTTTGTGGTGGTAGCTAAAAATCTGGAGTTTCCTTTGGCATTTTCCGACGTAATTAATTGTACGCAAAAACATGCTGATAAGGAATCGAACCTGACATTTTTAATTTTTTTTTTAATTAATTAATATAATTGGGCTTCATCAATTTTATCAGGTTCGATTCCTTACCATTAGACATTCGTTGCCGTATATCGTTGTTCTATTGCTTAACGAACACGCTGTACACTCAACGATAAACGTAGTTTTAATCAAGACATATGTCTGACTATCTTAATACAATTCTTTTACTATGTTTTTTGAAAATCTTCCAAATTCTACAATTCAATACGTTAGACATTGAAAGCCCCCTTTCTTGGTATACAGGAGCTTGATACTGTCCTTTTGTATTAACATTATGTTCCTTCACATGTGTTTGCCATACTACCGTACAGTCCTTGCTATCATTAATCATTGTTTATTTGCAAAATTGGTAAATATGTCGAAAACAGCAAACGAGTGCGTTTTAATTGGATCTGAACAAAGACGAAGTTGCAGATAGCCTTGTTTCTTATTAAATATACTTATTACAATTACAAAAGAACATACTTCTTTTGTGTTTAGTCCTCCATTTTGCAAGTGCATCAAAAAAGTAGGCTAAATATTTTCTGCACAAACTGGGCACAAAAAAACAAAATAATCCCGTATGATTCACATTCCTGTTATTTAGCACACTGCATTTTGTACAGCATTTGCTCCCTATCCTGCTATTTTTACAACATTTAATCCCGAAGCAATAGTCATTGGCACGTAGGCCAACTAATCTGGTCCTTACGAGAAATTTCATCTCGTCTAAGAAACAAGCCGCGAAGGCGAATCTCATGAACGGCGAAACAAATTTAAATATTTTATAGATGTTATCAAGGTTGAATGCCGAAGCTACTTCATTTTTATTGTTATTTTTAGATTAGACTACGGGATCACGTTATATTTATATTTAGAAATAAATAGGAGCTATAATATAAAAAAAAACATGAACTTTAACATTATATCTAATTGATTTTTATAAAAAAATGCGACGTTCAGCTTCCGTATAGTTTTTTTTTTAATTTATTATTAATAACTCATATTAGAGAGTACTAATTTGGGAAATCCATTAAATAAGATCTGGAAAACTTCGCTGTAAATGGAGAAAATACAAATATTTACCCAACTATCCAGGTCGCAAGATTACGCGTGGAAAGAAATGATATATTATTATTAAAAAAAGAATTAATAGTATTACTGTGCCGGTTAGATTTTACGGTAACTATGATATAATTCGATTTGTCTTTTGATTCACTAGCAACTTGTTTTTTTAATTATTTTTTATATTGCTGCTTAGATATGTAAAACAGAAAAAGAAACAGGAATTTATAAATTTATGATCGTTAAATGTCAGCACGTGAACAATTTAGAGATATTTTGCTTAGTAATTTACCGGACAGGGTATGTAATTACCAAGCAGAATACGGTCGTAAAAAGAACGAGAAAATGATAGTTTACTGGCGGTTAAGCGATTCTAATACAAATAATTTAGCGATTAACATTTATTGTTTGTTAATTGTGCTTGGCGGACTTAATCTTGTTATTAAGAGGTTCCTAGGTTTATGGTACGCTTTTAGTTAGAATGCCAACACTTATAGATGGAGCTTGTTGAATGTGTGACCGTTTCCTGAGACTTTTGAGAAAGCGGTTAATATTTACAACATTAAGTGCTTGAGACTTCAGAACGAATTTCACACACGTCTCGTATATTTCAACAGTTTCTCCCAACGTTTGCTCCATTATTGAGTTCGGAAGAATGTTAGACAACTCCATCAGCAAATACTTTCCAAAGCAGTAGTCCTTCATTTTATGAGAAACATTACAATAGGATATTGTGCCTGCAAAGCACCTGTTGCTGTAGACGTTATTATCATTTGATTTTCACCTTTGACCTTTCCACCCTAATCCGTCTAACACCTCATGTGATCAAAATCTAGTGACTTTATTCAAAAACTCGCGATGTATGTATTTTAGTTCTTGTGCAATATAAGTCTCCACCATTACTATCCAGCTAGTCGTCACAATCTATTAATACGGATGAAACAAACTTCTTAAAGAAGCTGTTCATAAATTAATCTTAATATCTTTGTAGTTCAGTTTATTTTTCCGGAATTAATTTTCGACCTACGTCATGCGAGTCATTATGCGTTTTATAGCGCTCATAAAATCATAAAAACCTCTCCTTGATAGATGGTGAAATCGTGCTGTAAGGTACTTTGAAAAAACTAACTTCTTTACTTTTACTTTCAGTAAAACAACGAACTACATAAACCAATTCCCTCATATAACGTCGGATAAGAAAACGGACACACTAGAAATAGAAACAGTTGGCACTAGTTTGGAGTCATTTCCCGTATCCAAATTACCTTGGGGTCAAGGGTATGCGAATATATTCATCAGCGACGAAAACATTTATTTTTGTTGTTTTAATCGAGCAAGTGTTTATAGATTATGTTGCCAAAGAAATTTTCCATTGGCCTTTCCTATTTTTAACGTTTGAAATTTATATTTACAAAAAGGAACCCTACGATTGTTGTATAAACAGAAAAGAACTTGGAAAGCGTGTTCGCGCCTAATCTTTATATTCCAGTAAATATACGGTCAATAAGGAATAGAGATAAATAGTAATGTTTATTTTGTCGTTAGTTTAAGAAAAAACAGAGACATCGTCAAGTACAAAAGGTAAAAAAAAAGTTAAATAATAGTACACAAAATAATAAAATAATAAAAGATAAAGATATAAATAAAACTTTTGTGTAAATAAAATATTTGTATAAATAAAAAGTTTAAACAAGTAAACTAAGTAAACCCACATGTGGGACATGAAGGACAAATAAGTCATTGGCCTTCTTTGAAGAACCCCAGAAGATGAGGCCGTATCGCATCCTTGATTCGATATAAGCGAAGTAAAACATTCTGACAGAATCTAAATTAACACTTTTTTTGCAATTGTCGTATGCCGTATAATCCCGTGGACAAAATCTACGCCCCAACCCATCGCAGTGTTCTTGCCATTTAAGATGTGCATCCGCAGTCATTCCCAAAAAACTTTCAGACGCGCATTCCATTAGGGATTTACCTTTAAAGGGAACATACGAACTAAATAAAGCAGGCGACGTTGGTTTAAATCGTATTATACGCGTCTTTTGACCGTTCAACGCAAGACCCCACACACACAGTAATAAATAACTTAACATTTACATTCTGAAAGTTTTCTACAACCCTTGACAAGATTTGTACGCTAACTTTCGTGATAAATTTGCCGCCTATTTATGGAGAAATGTGCATCGACTGAAAAAGCGCTCTACATGTTACTTGTAGATTGATTTAGGTAGTGAACTCGTAACAGTACGTTTTTGATGATGGCCAATTTTTGGTACGATGACAGTTGCACAAATTGTCGAAGCGCCTTTCTAACTTCTGAAAATCTTACAGCGGACACAGCGACTCTTTCATCCAAAATTCCCAACATTTCGTCAAACGACTAAAAGAATTGACGATAGATCCTAGTCAGCTTTGATGTCAAATCCTCATTTACCAAAGTTCCCATACCGGAAACAGAGAGATTATCATCTCCAACGACTAATCAGATAATCTGGCTGTAAGGTCACAACGATGTCACAAAATTTTACACCAAAAACACTGTTAATTATGTATAAATCTTCGTAAGGTCTAAGTTACTAAATAAATTTATTCCAAACGAGTTTTTAGATAACCAAGATACTGTATATATTTACATTAAAAACATGTGAATGTAATAAAATGAAACGTCATATGTATTAATTTCTTTCATCCTACTCGTCTTCCTCCTGGCAATTGCTAAAGTTAGCAAAGGAAATCTATAATTTTTCAAAACTCGCGATCAAAATAAAAATAATCTAAATTCTTACATTTATGACGTCGAATCCACGTCAATACCAATTGTATTATCGTAGTTGCCCCAAAATTGTTTTCGAAAATTAATTAACATACCATACATACAATACCTCTCATGATGTTCACGATATACGCAATAGATTGCGTCGTAGTACATTCAAAATTCGCCCTTAAAATAAACCTGGCGCAACCTTGCCGTGACCTACACCATTCAGAAATGTGCGCCGAGCTATGCTGAATTCGAAACATGCGAAACTCAATATATAGGATGGGAATTCTCTCACTCCAATAGAGAAGATGTACTAGTTGGCAACTGCTGCTTTTTTCTTTCTATGCGCGTTCATCGTTATATTACGTAACAAATATTGTTTATGTTGTTTGTTTCTGAACGAATGCTTTTCGACATAGCTGACCTTGAAATCGACAGACTTTTACGATAAATTATGATCACGCTGCAATACAATAAACAAAGTGAATGTGTGACTAATGCGTGTATGTTAATGATTTTTGGTAGGTTGGTAGTTGATTGTAGGTAAAATTATGAGATGTAATAATATGCGGTTACCATTAATCAAGACTGCACTTTAGAGACACATCTAATAGACCTTTTATAAATATTTCATTTTAGTCGCAGGTAAAGCAGATTTTATCTCCTGAACAATAACGTTACAAAATAACAAAAAAGTTGCTGTATAGTTTTTTCACGAACAAGCTCCATTCATTGTATGAGTTAAAGAATTCAATACTACTGCTCCTGACATAGATTATAAGGTCCAGAAGAATTTTTTTTTAATTTCCTGTTTTTCATAAATTTGTGACTCTTGGTAGAGAAGGTCTTGTAACTTTCCCTAAAATTTTAGGGTTGGCAATAAATGAGTAGATGTTGCAACAGATGACGGTATTTGTTAGGTTTCTTTATTGACGTGAAAACGTACAATAGATAAAAGTCTCTAATTAAAGATTTGTTCAAATATTGACAAATGTCCCTACGATTGCACCGAGATTGTTGTCATCACGATCTATGGTGGCTGGAAGAACGACTCTTCGTGGCATCCCGAAGTCCATTTAACCGATTAAAAAAAGACTAAGTTGACGAAGGTAAAAATTACTTTTTTCAACAACTGATTCCATCAGTTCTGTATGCATCTTTGCAAAATTATTTTCCAATTGTGTATTCACCGTATAAAATAGCTTTCTTCCGATAAAAAATGTTAAGTATACTACAAAATTTACCTCTTCGCTTTAGAGACTATATCCTCTAAAAATATACAGATTTATACTCTATTCTTATTTCTTATTCTTCTTCGAGACGTTCTGGACAAACATCGCTCATTTTTACGAGGCTTTATGTACTACACGAGCCCGCGCTGTAAGGTGCCAAACAACGAGCCAGAAGACTTTCAATTTCGATTTTTATGGGCGCTGCACATGCGGCGAATGAGCTATTAACTTGCATCGAAACTTCTCGGGCTTCACGACTAACACGAACTCACCATAAATTGAGTCTATTTTTCGATAAACAATGCAGGACATATTTAATTTTCGGTGTTTATTGGAGTCTAGAAACAGCCTGGGTTATGTTTATTTTCGATCTGTTAATGTGCGCGGACCCGGTTTTCATACATAATCTGTTATTAAATTCATCTCCCGGCATTCTTCGCGAAGTATTGTTCTATATTGTGGTCGGTCGTGTTTCGCGAAACCGGTTTTTACGCCGCCGTTTTTCAATCCAGATTTATTAAATCCGATATAACGACGGCGAATAAGTAGGTGAAACGTGTCTTAAATAAGCGTCCCATTACGATGATTTAAATAACTTTTCTGTTATTGCCTGCGCTTTTGATAAATGCACGTTTAGTTTGATGTAAAGTGCATGTACGCATACGTATAAGTAAATGGCCACCGTCACAATATAATTAGCTTCATTGTGAGTTGGTTCATTTATGGTACGACAAGATGTGCAAATAGAACATCTGTTGCAATTAACTTTTATGACAAACATTTCTGAGAAGTGGTATAGTTTATTCATTCTCATCTTACCATTATTTGAAGCTCGACAGACATTATCCCACACCATCAAACGTAAATGGAGTTATTCTTGCATCATTTATTAATTATCTGCATTTATAAACATTGGAAAATTCTATGGGTGACCGTCACGTTTTCAATCCTTCGTAGATTTTTAAAATCGCCTTTCTGTTTCGTTCAAAACGTGTTTCAAAAGAAATCAACGTGCGGAAAAGTTAAATACAAAAGAATTGTAATTTTTTATTTAGCAAGAAGTTTCTTTAGTAACCTTAACATTCATAATCAGAAGCATCTAAGAACAGGCAAACCAAAAAGTCTAGACAGCAAACAACACTAAAGTATCGGCATACTCCTCAATATTATTATTATTTTTATCAATGTATTCAATTATTTTAATTAAGAGAAACATGCCTAATTTTTTAAAATACTTTTATAGAAATGTCGTAATGTCCAGTCTTCAAAACATGTAAATTAACATCCGTTACTAATTTCCCTGGCGAATCTCATTACTTTTTTACGACGGACATATTCGTGTTTCGTTGCAAATTTCATTACTCCTACAGAAAAAAGCGAGTTTTTATTGCATACATTTGAATAATTACTCGAAATTTTTGGCATGTTTACGCCTTCTCTGTGTCATGGATCTAAATTCAGTTACCGATCGTATGTTCCTTCTCTAGCCCTTCTGAATTATTGATTTTCAACAATGTGACATTTCTGTATCGTGCGATGAATTGAACAGTAGCCGAGAGCTAGTCCACTAAAAGCTTTCGATTCTCGTTCCGAGAATTCAATGATGGAATGATATATTTACGATAAGCCAAATACAAATACTTCTAAAGAAAACGTGAATGTATTCGAGTAGTCATCCGCTTTTAGGTGGTTGTCTGTTAATTAAACATGCTCAAATTACGTGTTATTTGTTTTAGGTGGCGTAATATTACATCATTGTATGCTAAGTGTTTGCGTTTGTTTACTTAGGTCTATTTATAGCAATGTCAGTGATTTTAATTTTTAATCTGTAAGCAATTAATTACTTGCTAGACATAAATAAGAAACAATTTTCTATATTGAATATGAGGGTGAAAAATCACAAGTGTTTTGAAACGTTAATGAGTCAAAAAAAATTTCAAACATTAGAAAAATAATTTATTTAGAAAGCTGATAATACAACATTCCTCGCAATAAAAATATGGAATAGTATATTCAGGCTTTAAGTTTCGTATAGTTTCAATTTATTACCCGTGGGAGGAAGGAAAAAAATGAAAGAGAGAATTGTGAAAACGACAGGTTGGAGCGGACTGGAAGAAAAGAGGAAGAAAGGGAGGCCCAGAAGGCAATGCATCATTTGGATAATGGAAGCAAATTACACAGCTCTGGGCCTAAATGCTCGTGTAGCGCTACAACTAACATCTAAAAGGTTATCTGTCATCAAAAGACCTCAGTTTGTCTACCTTTCGAAAGTAAAGGTCCCTCTAACAGTAGAAAGCTCGATTTTTGAAAGAATGCGCTTTCTTCCGGAATCAGAAGTAGCTGATTGTAAAAAAAAGCCACGTAAATATAGCGTTTATGAAGTGGAAGTTTTCATTTAAACTTCTATAATTCCTCTAAAATTTAATTTATTAATTCTAGAATTGCTGAAAGGGCGTTTTAGAGACACTCCCGAATTCCAGGACTTCTAAATTTCATCTAAATATTTTTCGAAAAGCATAAAATTTCTAAATTTCACAATATATGTAAATATTCACTTAATAATAGGAGGTTGTACTGTACGACACAGAATATATGATTGTAAAACCACAAAGAATAATATTTCAAGAGTTTTTGCGGTCACACCTATATATCGAATGGTTTCATAACAAAATTCGTTAATTTACGGTCAAGAAATATTATTCGTGAACGTTAGTTTCTTACATATTGAAATAGTTATTGCATATCAGCTCCAATAGGGATTGACACAATTAACAAGTTGCCTAAAGCGATTGCAACTGTTCTCAAATTGCCAAATTCTGAGTTGTATAGTGGGTGTATTGTTTTCGACGCTCTTGTGGTTCGCATTTAGCTAATGCAGGTAGTGTTTTTATATAAATAAAGCAATAAAGCACCACGGGAAATGGAAGCCATCTGCTGTAGCTGAAGACTATATATTGACACCTCTTTGATGGAGCTTACACACCCAGCCAGATATATTAAGTAGACATTTGAGTGTTTCACTTTCGCAGGTTGCAGCAACATTAAATAACGAAATGTCGCTTAACGTAATTAAGTTAATTTCGACACGCGTGCAAAATAAAAAAAAATTAATATTTTAAAAACAAAAACTTACGCTGACACGTGTGTAGGCCATAATTCGTGTTTATGTGATGTTGTTATTCTACATGGATTACAAATTCATATTGTCAAATGATTCACAACATGCATTTTAAATAACAAAGGAAAACAATGTAATAAATTTATCTAAATATTAATCGAGCAATCTCACAGATTTCTCTTGAATTCCGATTTCGACAAATTAATGTGCGTACGCTGTAGTTAAGCGATATACTTTATCATGTCCCATTTAAAAAATAGCCCTTTCTGTGCCCATCCGCTACAAACAGCAACCAGGCGCCACTGATAATAACACATTATAAATAACCGTTATTTTTCAAACTTAATATGTTTCTTTTATTTATTGTTTGAAATTGTGATGCAATACATTATTAAGACACTAACCAATCTTGCTACAGCATCTTAACAATGTAGGAGCGAACTACTGAGAAACGTCACAATTCTAAAGATTTTATGGATTTTTCTATGCTTTAGTTCTTATAAATCTTTACTATTAATACCACACTTCGATGACCGCATTTTCACAGCTCCTTTCTACGTAGTCTGCTTCGACCGCCTTAAAAAGATATCTAGACTTGAAATAAATGTGAAGAAGGGAGTCCAGATACAGATATAAAACAGCGATTATGGAAGACGCAACAAGGATACAGGGTGTTAATAACCGCGAAAAATTTTAACGAACGGTTTGCGTGAAAAACTCTGTCGTTAGAGAGAACTTTTCCAGGTACCCAATTTTCCATCCTCACGACAATAGGAAAATTTCTCTAAAGCATTCTAACGCCCACAGATCAAACTTGGTACATACATTATTATTTTGTCAGAGATTCTGTTCGCAACATCTCATTACAAATGTTATTAAGAGCTTTAGAACTCTTTGGATGGGTGACAAAGTATCTTGCCAAATACATCTATAGATTTTATTGAACCGAATCCAAAAACGTCTTATCAATCATACCAAGAAGTGCGTAAAGTTACGCCTATTTTTAATTTAACCGGAATAACAGCTGCGAAACGCTTAAATTATAATTTTGCGAATTAGGATAAAGGTGTATAAACTCTGCTTTCCTTCTGTATACATTCATAAAATATGGTGTATCTCAGTATAATCCCTAATCTCTACCTTTATTTAATTGTAAATATCTATAATTCGCTTTCTTCTTCTCTTCAGGTAAACACAATTTCCCTTGTTATCCAATAACTCACTGCATATCGATACAGCGCGTTATCGACTTTAATACAGTTTGTATGCAATTGCATTGTTTTAGCCTATGCATGCGCGCCGTGTTATCCCATTCAAAAAGTTTTAGTAAGCAATAAATTTCCGATAAACATGTTGACACGAAACTGAAAATATTCCATTGGAACAGTTGTCGCCATATCGTCTGAGGCGCTATCGTTCGTATTTCGCAACAAATTTGTATTTACTTGGCTTCATCTAGGATTTTACACATGTTTATCTACGTTCATTATGTACATCAAACGTTATCAATGTGTATATTTATATAATAGGTCCTCTTATTGAATTTCTTATATCGTATTTAAATATTGCGTTCTAGATAGTTTTAAATTTTGATGGACGATGCGATTTGACATGCGTACGTAGACGAGGAATCAATTGTAACAATTTCAGATTTAGATCAGCTTACTGGAAACTATTACGTTAATAATTTTTTAACATAACATGAAGTCTTTTTATAGTTGTCAGTTCACCAAAAGATGTTGCACCAAACCTTTCCTTGAGTATAAAGGAAATTTGATGGACGTTTTGTTGTTAATGTTAAATCCCATCTTGATTCTGCATCCATTTCCTACTGATAAAAATTATCCCCAAATTGATCTGGATTTCATTCAATTTAACGTAATATAGGACCAGATTATAAAATTAATGCAGGATTGCATTTTGTGAGAACTACAATTGATGATTCGGTTGCTGCAACAACAATACGTCAATCAACCATTTCCAAGAGCGGGTAATTGTTTTGAGAAATAACAAAAACAATTAGGAAAGTAATGCTTTGCGGTGTTAGAACTTTGATATTTTAAGGAACTGACTAACTTCTTTTGTCATATACGTACGCAAACAGATGAATTCAGTAACTAATCACTATCGCCTTGTTTTGGTACATACTTATCTTAGCGGAAACAAAACATGGACAGCGAACAAGAAAGCAAGTTAAATAGCATCGAAATGAATTATTTATAGAAAATAGAAGTATCAGTAGAACAAGAGCAACTGAGAAGGATAACATACATAAGAGTCAAACAAGTGTTTCAATCTAAGGAAAAACAAACAGGAAACAGGAAAAAATAAAACATTTTGGAAAGATCAGGCCCGCACACCTGCAGAAGAAAGAGCAGTCAAATAGGAGGAAGTGAACGAGCTTGCAGAAGATTACAAACATAAATTTAACCAGGATTATTCAAAATTATATCAAAAATAAATCTTTGCTACCCAAAGCTAAAATAATTCTACCCCAATAGAAATAGTTTAAAGGAGCTAGCTCGAAATCTGCAGCGAAGGTTAAATTGTGAAATCATTTGCCCTTGTACATGTATTGACATCAGTTCAACTATAAAACTGTTCGAATATCGTAGATTTGCGTAAATGTTACGCTTGTATTTCTTATCAATGTTTTCCTATAATTTTTTTTTTATTTAATAAACAAATATTGATTTACATTTATCGCGAACAAACTGTTACGTACCTACAAGAGCTTTTTTTTATTAGGTTTGGATGATGCATATTACTAAGTATTTGACAGATTTTGCCAAGACATCTTGAAATGTTTAAATGTTTTTTTGACCTTTGAGGTTGATTTTCGTATCTTTATCAATCACGATAACTGTGTTATATACACGAGTCGTATCACTTCGGATCACTTTTTGGATGCAAATAACTAAAGCTCATAGTATCTGATCTGGCTAATCTGGATTTGTTTATTGATTCGTGTGAACATATTTTGCTGGGACTCGTCGGCCGCTGATAATGATAAAGAACTAATTACTATATAGGAAATTATTCGTGTTTATCGCGTATCCCATACGGCATGCACGCTTTCTGTAACACATACTCGCATATCGTTTTGATCTATACAAATCCTTGAAGAAATTATCGAAGACACACATACAAAGGGAGTTCGATAAATATCTGGCCTCGGCAAGAAGAATGTCGTTTTTTACAATCACATCGTTTGAGCCAAAATGTTTTTCTGCCGAGCCATTTTTTTCATATTCGGAAATAGGAAATAATCGCTAGGGACTAAGTCTGGTAGATATGGTAGGTGCGGAAGTCTGGAAATTCATGGAACTTTGTCAAGAAAAACTGGCTGCTATCTTTGGCAGCTTTTTTCATGCCGAAGGGGTTGTAAATGATGATTTAAAGTGTTTCCGGAACGATATTTATCTACCAAATACACCAAAATAAATTTGTTACAAAATAATGACATTCTAATTCAAATTTCTCAAAAACCATTGAAGATACCGCAAAATGGTCGTAATTCCTGTAATCAGCAGATCAAACTGCATAAGGAACCATCATCAGAATAAATATTTTGAAACATTTTTTAAATCGTCAAATCGTCGCAATTTCCAAAGGGGTACACTCCTTTTTTTATTATTTTCTTAATTTTCCCATATCTCTCCAACTAACAGCTTTATAGATTTTAGTTTATAGATTTCGATACGCTGAATCCAGTAAAAGTTATCCCGATTTTCTATCTCTTACGGTAAGCGAGCTATAAGCGTTAAAATGTTGGGAAACTTTGATGCCTATCTTTAGCCTTTTTCGCGGTGTAATTCGAAAAATGAACGAGATATGTAAATGGGGGTGGCCGGAATCGATTCTTCGAGTCCGATTTTACTCAAAAACATGTAATTGAAGCCTTTGTATTGCGCTGAAAGTTCCTCAAAGGGATTTAGAGAAACTCAAATTTTCAACTTTCGAACTTTTGAATGCAGTAACATTAATTGCGAATAATTTTTTGCAATTTTAATGCATCTACCGAAGATTTTGCAGAATTTTTGACCAGCCAAGTATTAATGTTGATGCTATTTTTTATTCGGAAATTGTATTCGTTAAATGTTTAACAATAACACGGCTGCATGGAATGAGAACGTGCAGTGCACGCGTATATGTATATGTATGTACTGTTGACCTTGATTTTATGTGCTGCATATCACAAATGTTGCGGAATCGGTTGGTGCGATTATGCGATTGTACTTTTATTGCATTTGCATAATTCATACGATGGTATTCGAACTCAGTGCGAAGTTATCTACTTAAATTAATCCATAGGCTAAGGTTATATGCCCTTTCCAGCAACAGCTTTGGGTTGTTTATTATTGCATTGACCCGTTATGCCACCTGGAAGGATAATGCATAGATTAATGGAGGTAACAAAATAAGGATTTAAATTCAGCCGAACGAATACGGTATTGGCAAAGTTATTACCTTTAATATACCTTTGGAGGTTATAAAGATAAACAACGAAAACCAATTCTCTGCTTAAAATCATCTGGTTCTTGGGAAAGTGTTGTGAAGCCATTGGTGACTCGCAATATATCTTCATTTTTTTAATATATAGGTTTTTAGATTAAAATTAATAAAAAAAAACTGCAGCTATGGTTTTTTTGAATGTAATTCAAATAGAAATAAAAAATTCTAAATTGAAAGTAGCTCATTAGCGCGATTAGCGCCATACGGAGTATCGTTCATCCAAGCCCGGTCTAAGAAGCAACATACATACATATGTCCGAGCGATTCTTGGTTCTGACCCATTCAGTGTTGCCCTTAGGCCCACTTAACAATCATCGTTTATTCTCCAAAATTCCTCTAAACATTTTTTATAAGTAAAAGAAGTAAAATAAAATTGGTCGGTTTTTGTGTTCAGTGCAGGTAGATCGTATTAAAAAGAAACTATAACGCATCTGATATTTTTGCAATATCGCGCAATGCTCACATTAATTCCTTTACACAACACTTCATCTATTTTTACGATTAAGTTGATAATAAGTGTTGAATAAAACCCACTAATTACTAAATTAATTTTTTTTTTACTAAATTAAATTTTATTCCACTACATTTAGTGGAATGCGTACTAGGTTGGCAACACTTGGCCCATTTTCAATTCTTCAATGACTTATAGCCTCGGGTTCGCTTCTCCTAATCTCTGGCTTTATCTCCATTCAATGATAATCCCGGAGAAACGGGTCTTCGCTCCATTTTCTTCACGTCGTAAATGTTCCTTTCTAATTGTACAGGTACAGAATAAATTCTATCTTGTTACATCGTTGGAAGATAGATCGTGAACTCACGAGGCATATTACAGGCTATAATATGATATTTAAAAAAAGAAAATTTTAGTTGTTTGAAAATCGAATTTGTAAGAACATGAAATATTGTCTATTTCAAAACGTGTATCGTAATTAACAAATTACTTGGTTTAATCTTTCAATTTATTTTCGGTATAACGTTGTAAAGTGCCAAAAGAATGTAGGCGACATTCCCCGACCTTACGACCATGAAAACTAATTTCTTCAATTAAAAAAACAATTTCTCTGAAATTGATAACATTACAATATACTCAATAAACAATGTATCAAGTTATATGAAATTAATTTTAAAAATGGCAATTTCATTGTTATTACAAACCTATATTAAGTACCTTATTTAATAATAACCACCAAAAACAGTGATAACAATTAGGCAGTTAATATCTAAAGATAAAAGCACTTCAAAATTTTATTATTAGAAGCATTGCATCCAGATAACATTGAATAGCCGTCATCAACAATACCTACAAACAATCAAAGATTATATTTTTTTTTTACAAAAGGAACAAGCGCTCATTGGCGGTTAAAGTACAAAAACAACGAGGAACTGCTTGATATAATCATTAATCTTGTTTATAGCTATCTCGCCCTATCTTCTACTTGTAAAAAAAAATTTCGGAGGCGATTACTTTTTACGGTACAATTATAAAAATTTAAGTATAGAAAAGACAATAAAAAAAAACATCTCGGGACATTTTAAGATTAAATCAAGCATCACCGTGAAGTACTCTCCGCCGCTTTCTATAGAAATGTTTTTTTCGTTATTTGAATGGAAAATTACTGGCCGATTCAACAGCAAAAATTAAAAACAAACGCGCGGAATCTAGATAAGCCTCGCGATCAATTTAGTGTGTGCATGGAAATACATAGTAGTACATAGCTTGTTTATATTTTTCAGCGTGCTTTATCTAGGATTCTGTCGGATAAATACCATTCTGTTTGAAATTTAAGATGGTTTTTTTGTTTTTTGTTCCGTTATACGTTTATATAATTATTTTACGATTAAAAATTGGAAAGCACGTGTAAGTGCTAGAATTTTCCATTACCTTTCTCGCGATGAGTAATTACTACGTTTATGTATTATATGCATGTAAATATTTAAAATTGTGACGGTTTCGTAACGTACTATGTTGTATGCAAGTTGAACTGAAACAAAGTAATAAGTAATAACTATTTACCATCTACTTTAAGGCAGTTATGATTAAAATCTGTTGAGTGTGGGCTTTTGTTGTTACAGTTTAATACATAAATATCATTCGAATGTTGGTGTTTTTTTAGTCTTTTTTTCACATTTTAGACTGTTTGCTGATGATCTGTCTGTATCAGTTCACTAGAACAAACCTTTGCACTTTTCTCCTGATACAAATTTTTCATAAATTAATCTCTGTCATTTATTCTTGGACAGTCACACTACCTGCGTTTGTTCTCTTTCTGTTGTCTCTTTTATCAGTTACTAGTTTTTAGTGGGAAAAATTTCACATAAAAGGACAATTCAAGTCCTTGAATAATGCTTTTTACAATGAGCTTATCCTAGCTACATATCAGGCATATTCAAGAATTGTATAATTGCAGATTTATTTGTTGGAAAGGGCGCCCATTGAGAAAATAACAGCACATCCTTTCAACTTCCGCTTTTACCGGAAGTAAAGTACACATGATTTTCTTAAATCACATTAAAGACCACTAGAAGAAACTAGAAGAAACTACAACTTAAGGCAATTCTAATTAATAGAATAAAACTCAATTTGAGTGCTAATTTGGTGTTGTATTAATACTTTTTTATACTGCGTACACTACTCATTGTTACTATTTTCATATTTTGTACTTCTGTGATTATATACTTTTGGGGCTATCAAATGCCCATGTAAAAATTAAATAATTATCTATTCATGTACTGTTTGTTTATCAATATTTGGTTAATAGCTTTCTCGACTTGTAAGTTTATTTATTGTTTTTGATAGTACTGGCGACGTCCTTTTCGAATTGTTAAATCGTGGTAAACCACAGGCGGTTTTAAACAATGGCCATTAATTGATTAAATATCTTTTGAATTATTGATAATTAATAATATAAATATTTATTAAAAAAAAAACCGCATCATTCAATAAACTGCCAACCTAATTAAGAAGTTTGTTTTCATTTTTGATACGTCTGATATTATCTTCCAATATAAAAAAAACACGTTTAGTTAATCCACCATACCGCTCTAGGTGTACATCATGAATAAGCAAAAACGGGTAATCTTCTATTACCAAGATAGGAACGTCTTATACTGAAAAAATTTCTTTAAAATTCTCGGGTTGATTAGTAGTACAAGAATCTAAGAACCTAAAATCAAGTTCTTTCATAGATATGTATTTTTGAAGTTAAAGCATCGTCCATGTAAATATCAGTTCGTTGCGTACTTTACCAATACCAATACTTCACACTGTACAACAAATTTAATTTCTTTTTTCTTTTCTCTGATTCAAAACGTAAACTCTAGATCTTTCGGATCTTATAAATACGTAAATAGCAATAACCAAAAAATATAATGCTAACATAGCTTAGCTTCTTCATGGTATTGATGGAATAATTCACGGCAAACGCTACAAAAGGAGAGAAAAAATTATGTGAGGCAACAGCGATAGAAGGTAGAGATGAAAAATTACTCTCGAAACCACGCTGGTGACGCCGGGTAGGCAGAAACATGTCCGCGTGTTACTGTAATATTTTTTTCTCTCCTTTTGTTGCATTTGCCGTGAATTATTCCATCAATACCATGAGGAAGCTAAGCTATCTTAATATTATATTTTTTGGTTATTGTTTCTAGGCATTTTCTGATGTGTTCCGTAAATAACAATGTTTAAACTTGCCTAAGTTTTTGATTTTTGTAGATATTTCAGAATGTTTGTTCTTTTTGATGTTTCTCTCAATGAAGTCTAAGAATATTTTACTAATTCCACTTTTCTTCAGTACATTTTTCCATGACTGAAATATTCCGGTGTTCATCACTTACTTTCCGAGCATGATGTCAATCATTATTAATGCCAAGAACAATCTCATTAGTTTAACACAGTTTTTCGAAGGATTAAACATCTTATCTGATGACCTATCATACGCACCGGAAAAAATATTTCAAAGCAGCCTGACACCAAATAATTGAAATATTAAAAGAGCTTGCTCGGAATAATTATCGAATGCATTATTCTCCTTCCTGGCCGTTTACATAGATACCTTGCAATTACATTAGTAGTTGTGTTCGCGGTAACGTGTACGGTGCAGCATTTATTTATCTGACGATTCTTCGGGGAAAAAACGATGCGAACGCAATAAAAATCAAGGGCATTAACTACGTTCCTTTTAACCTTAATTAACGTAGATATATATAATTTTACATATCTGCATATATAAACATTACCTCACTATTGTTCTTCGCACCTTATTGTGCTGAACTTTTGACATCTATGTTCATGAATCATGAGAATATAAAACGTATTGGTGTAATGAGGTATATATGGTGATTTCTAATTAGCTCTCTTTGGAGTTTACCTTTAACGTAAGAATAAATTATAAAATCTCATTGCTTTTCCTGGTGGGTGGGTGATTGTGTGATATGACATTTTAAAAGTTCTTGCAGTAATAGTTATGCTGTAAGGTATAAGTAAAAATAAATTTAACTGGAATGGACCGGATTGACATTCATTCGTAGGTCTTCTTAACTTATCCTAAATTGACTTCACATTTTAAGCTCCGTAAATATTTTTTTTTTGATTTTATTAGCAAAAATTGGTAGCTTTCGACAATTACAAGAGGCATCAAATACAAACATCAGCTACCTTAAGTAGCATAAACCAGGAAGAAAACAAGCTACAAAAACGAGATCTAGCGGACACGGAAAATGCGTAATTTTTCTAGGCTGCCTTACGGTATTACATCTTTCTAATGCACTTTAGAGCAATTCGCTGGAAGCCTCGACGATAAACGTACACCCGTCGAGGTCACATCCTTTTACCCAATGGCACATATTACATATTGTGCATCTCTCTCTACTCCTCTTTCCTACCTTCGATATTCAACTCTTCCAAGCAAGCGGTCCATTTGAACGGGTTTAACGAGCTTTGAGAGGTGCGTACGTTTCAGTAAGTGCCGGCTAGCACCATTAAAGGAAAGCTTCTACGAATACATATTACACAGAAAGGTGGAGATACGGAGAAATGCGCTATTTTAAAGCGGCATTTAACCGTGTAAGTAGTAAAACGTTCACGAACGACTAAATTCAATTTGCTTGGACGTCCTGTGCGATAATGGCTAATATAGCGAACAGAAGGAAGTGTATTTACCTTCCTTATACAATTAAGTAATATAGCGAACGATCGTACCGCTCTGATGGTCGTGCTCAGAAGCAATAAAGAAGAAAAAAATAAATTGCATTGTGTGCATTCGTGCTATAGGGTATAAGTCGATTGTTAATTATAGATTGTATTGCTGCGTTCGCCGATTCTGGCGCGTATGACGTATTCCTTCCTTTATTTGAGCTTTTTTTTACCGAGAATGCGACATACCAGAAATACATTTAAATGATGCAACTTGTGTTTTATATTGTTACGATTCAATAGATAATTCTCTATGTACACCACCATCCATATTAGTTCGGACACAAATAAATGTTAAAAAAACTCATTTTTCCAAAACTTAAAATTTTTATTGCATTTTATAAATAGCGATTAAAATTAAAGTATAAAAGTACAAAAAAGTAATTCTAACGAAAAATAAACAAAAACTTCTTAAACATTCCGTTCATCAAAGAAACTTCCTTTTGCGCGAAGAACAGCTTTCACAATCCGAGGCATCCGATCCACTAGTTTTTCAAAGACTCTACTTGGCATATTAGTCCATTCCTCTTGTAAAATGTCCCACAGGTGGCCTACGGAGGTAGGGCATACTTTTCGGATCCTCCTGTCCAGTTCTTCCCATAACAGGTCGATGGGGTTTAGATCGGGGCTTTGCGGCGGCCATGTCATTATTTGTAACGTGCCATTATCTTTTTCTTCATTTAAGAAATTTTTACATATCACTGCTGAGTGTTTGGGGCCGTTGTCCTGCATGAATACAAAATTTTCGCCGATTAGATGTTGCCTCAATGGCATTGCATTTTCTTGCAGTATTTCTAAATAACCTTCTTTTCGCAAAATACCTTCGATTCGCTTCAAGTCTCCTGTATTGCCGCAGGAAAAACAACCTCAAACAAGCACAGAATTTCTTTCTTGCTTGAGACAGTTGGCACTACGCAATCCTGCAACATTCTTTCGCCTTTCGCTCTTCTTACAAAAACACGCAATGTTGCAATGCGGCCGTGAAGATTTGCAGCTTTTAATCTTCTTTTCACTGTAATAACAGAAATTTTGCTTGCACGGTCGCGATTCATTTCGGCGGCGATTTCTGGTGCTGTCAGTCTCCTATTTCGCTTGCTCAGCAATTTTATAGGCTCATCGTCGTCGTGAGTTGTTATTCTCTTACGACCTGAACGCGCTCGATCTCTTAAACTGCCCGTGCATTGATGTCTCCGAATGATATCACTAACAGTCGATTTATTAACATGTATTTTTTCGGAAATTTGACGCACTGAATAACCTTCTTGATGAAAAGCAATAATTACAGAGCGCTTTTCTAAACTGGTCGGTTTTCCTCTCGGCATTTTAATAACTTTAATACGCTATTAACACTAACGCACGCACAAGCAGGTTTATTTAGAAACTAAAGCATTTATCAATACACAATAAACTTTCGGGTGGTCTGCTCCCACCCCAAAAGAGTATTGTAAATTTATTACCTGCAGTATTGCCCCAGAAATAATCCTATTTGTGCCTATGAGGATTATCCTGAAAATTACTATATTGGGTGATAAAATATAATAGGTTTTTAATCATTCTCTAATCGATATTCTTCTAAAACAATAGATATATTTCGAAAACATGCGCAAATTTACTAATAAAGAATTTATTACGTTGAAACAATTAGAAAAAATTGCGTTGTCAACAAGAATAATACTGGCCAAATACAGGTTTTGAGTTGTTAGATAATGACTTAGCTCTAATGTAATTATTTCTATTTAATTGGCGCAGCTCCATAATCGCCAGCATAAATATAAATAGACATCTACGGATAGAACAACAGTAGTTAAAGCTAAATGATTGTTACACATACATCTACGAACGAGATTTCCATCTAATTTGGTTTTAAGAAATTACTCGCACATTAGCAAAATTAACAAAATCATACACCTTTAACAAAAAAAAAGTAGGAGTGGTAAATAACATCTATAATATTAAAATAATTAATGGAAAGACGCATTAATTAATCCTATTCGCATGTTCATACTATTGTCGCTACATCATCAGCAGATAACAATGACAAATTACTGTCTAAACCAGAAAAAATCACCGCATCCCATAAACCCTATTTAGACGTAATGAAACAATGCTAATGCATAGATAATTACACTGTTAGCGTGTTTTCGCATTTAGATACAGAGAAGCATACATACTTATATCGGTAATGCACACCACCGACTGATATACTAATACGAGTATTACGTTACATAAACTTCTTGCATAACTTTTTCTAAACAAACTCGCAGGCTAGCACGGCGTGTTCGCGTGCTGTTTGCCATGGATGGCACGTAGCAAGTACGTAATTTTCCACGTTCGCGTTACGGATAATACAAGCAAGAACAATTAGTTCCCGTACTTTCTTAGCTGATTATCTATTAAATTTCGCTGGATTGATGAGAAGCTCGCTTCTGTGCTCCAGATATTGTTGGGAGTGGAAAAATTGAGAAATTTGATTTATTTCTTTTATTATCCAATATAACACAAATATGTAGTAATCGATGTTATAGCTGCAATTGATGTCAAGTAGCATTTTTTTTAATAGTTTATTTTTATCTGGATTTCGCGAATTAATAATGGAATTATGGAATAATAATTCCAATCGTCCAACATGCGTCCGTCTAGTGATGTGGCAGAAATTGTTTGATGGGTAATTCTCAAATTGGTCCCCACATATAGAACACCCGTTGAAGAAACGATTATCTACAGTGTTCGCATACGTGAAGCAGCTAGGGCGACGTATTTCGCAAATTTCTGCTCTATAATGTGTTACGATTTACTCTTATGGGAGACGCGTTCGGAAGCGCAGATGATTTTTATTTTACAAAAGAAAATAGAATATAGAGACAGTTGTAAAACTTACTTTAAAAGAAAGAAAAAAAACGTCCCCTTTCATATACATTCATTTTGACAGCTGTTACGTCCTCCTAACGAAGAAACATTTCTCCAAAATGGAAATTTCTGTAGCTGCTCTACCAGATAACGAAATTCCCTAAAAGTGCCGTAACACAGATTGACCTGTTCCCAGAAAACAATCTACTGAGGAACAAAGTTATATAATGAAGTGCCAGAATTATTCAAAATCCTTTAACCTATTCGAAAAGTAAAATTAGGACAATACTTTACCTACAACGGTTATAAAAATAATTTCAGTCGTATCTCAGTTGTAATTTTCATTGTTCGTCAAATAATTCTGTCATTTATCAGTAACATTTAATATTGTACAGTTGGTTGTGGTAATAGCAAGGACTGTGGAGTAGCATGGCAAACAACATAAAAGTATCGGAAAATAGTTTCGTAAGCGTTTAATTCCACTGCAGTCTTACTTCTGTTTTCAAGAATAAGTGAAGCCATATTAGGTCCATAACAAAATACCGTGTTGCGATATAATAAGATCTTAAAGCACCAACTCTGTATTACTCAACCAGTAAATCTAGCACAACGTACTTAGTTTTCACTTCTGCTCAATTCATTCTCATCGACATCTAATAGATTGGTTCGCCGAATTCAGAATCTAATTCGCAGTTACGCCTATGTATGTTGCTTATTTTTTAGATCAAGGATACCGCGTCAAACAGACACCGACTTTACCATAAGAATGAGAAAAGTATCACGTGATATTTTTTTCTCATTAATTGATAGTAATTTAGAACGATTACCGTGAAATTTTATGATTTACTCCATCGGCAAGACCGATAATTAAAATTTTTGCGCGACTGTCGATTTCTGCAACGTCAACGTCACGTCAATGTTGGCCAAGGCCGTGGAACGTTTAATTCCAAGGACGTCGCTGCTCTTACGCATGCACGTTATAGTGGGCCGTAGACGTTTGATGATACGATGCCTATAAATCTGGTTTATTTCCTGATCTCTAACGTGTATAAGGTGAAACAAGTGTAGGTGAGCGCGTTTTGTAGGTCTATTGGGAAGAGGTGTAACAAATTAATTGTGCGCATGAGGCACCAATGGCCTCCAAAATCCTCTAATCACCACCGTTAACCGAGAATGATGAGATGACTTCGCTTTATCTTATAGGACAAAGCTTTTAGTGTTCGGCAGTATTACGCCAGGAAATTCCTGAAGTATGCGAAATTGCAATTTAATACCAGAACCCTCCTGAATTTATTTCAAAATCTACGAAGGCGTAGGTTCCAATCAATAAATCCTCGTAAAAAGACATATACGAATTGCACATTAAAAAATCATGACGTAACCCCATCGTCTATCAAATAAAGTAAATAGAATCGAAAGGCTGAAGGAATCGATAAGTAATTTAGCTTTGAAAAACGCCTCAAGGTTTTAGAGCAGAGGGTCGACGATCCTCCTTACCCTGCAACTTGATTTCAACTCGACAGGTTAACGACCTATCGCGTTCATAGATGCACATATTAGATGTGTTGATATCGAAACCCGATCGATCGATTAATCGTGTTGAAAATAGCGGCGCTCGCGATGTGACCTTGATTGCCTAATTATCACCACCGAATAGCCAATACCGCAGGACGCAAGAATATAAATTGATAGCTTTATCGATTCGACTTACTGCTTGAGCGTATTCGAACGTCATTTCCAGAGAAATAATAAATTCGGTCGTAAAAAGGAAGAAAATATGTCACGATATCTCGTGTAGAGTAGTTTTATTCGTATTGATCTGTTTGTCGCCCCGCGTTTGAGGGAGGCAATAATCGTGTCGTCCATAGAAATATCCTTTTTGATAATCTCAAATGTTCTGCGGCAATTTTTGCAATTTTTCGAATCTCTATCGGCAGTATCAGATAAGTATAATTCTAGTCCACCGCTGGTAATCCTTTATGTTTAACACGCCACGCGAATATACATACTTTGGCGTTTCTGGGGCGTAAAATCGATAAGTAAAGGGAGTAAGATTTCCGTTTACATCGAGGATATTACGTGTGCGGTTAAATTTAGAAATATTTGCATAAACTAGATCTGCAGAAGGAAAGGATGTCGGTGGGGTAACGACCCTTAATTTACGATATTTCCTCGAGAGAAAAAGGAATTAACCCATATTTCAGGTCATTATGACTTTATTTTCTGGAAGTCTCAAAATCGCGGAATTTCGTTGAATTTATACGTTTTATATTATTATTTTTTTGTTGTGGACAGAACAGAATAACACTTTTCTGAACAGTTCTAGTTCTTTCAGTTGCAGAAAAGTACCAAAGAAAGCACTACTTTCGAAGACAATATTATCGCTTTTTAATGTATTTTAACACCAGAATCGAACGGACGGAAGAGAACGCCGAAAACGAATTGAAAATATGTTAAAATGAAGTCCAGGTTTTTCTATAAATATGCTAATTTGTGTTGCCCATTGGAATTGTATTGGTATCAATCGAGCAAAGCTTCAATTGTTACAATGTTATCATTTTATCGAAAATATTCCTGTAATGGACCTTTCCATTGTCGGCATCGTATTTATATTCATAACCGCAACTGTACTTTATCTCTTCCTGTATAATGTGGTTTACTGCACGTGTGACTTGCGTTGCAATTGTGGAGGATATTTCCTTCGCTCTATGTTGTCGACAAGTTCATCGCTTTGCGAAAAGTAGGTTGTCTAAATATGATGTATGTACGTACAACATTCTTCCTGGTAATTGAAATAACTTCATTTTCCAAGTCTACTAAGCTTTATATGAGCTAAATTTAAATAAATTAAATTAGTGTCCGAATAGAGTTTTCATTAGTAGATGTTGCAGTAAGTTAAAGATTAATCAACCAATGTGCAGTTGATCTGTTAATAATTTGAAAATTAATTATGCCATAATTAATTAAGCCCTTTCATTTAACCAACGACAGATAAAACTGCAAAACAAAAAGATAAAAAAAAAAAAATTAGAAGAGAGCTTATTTTTAATTTATCATTTGCGGGAGAAAGCGCTGCACATGCGAGACATGTATTTCAGAACGATTCTTAACGCAGAAAAGAGATCGGAAATTACTGTCCAAGAAAGGTCGCCATGGTAATAGACAAAATTGATACGCGCTAAATGGAGAAGAAGAAATTTTGAGATACTTTAGCTGTAAGAAAAAAAATCAAAATTCAGGTTCCTCCATCCTTAGTTTGGCAGACAACCAGAATCAATGATTTGTCTCTGTCATCTGCTGAAGCTGCAAAGCTGATTATCGTTTGCATTAGCGTTTCCAATTCAATTCAAATGTTGCTACTAATTTTGTTAATTAAGCGAGAGCAATTACTTAGCAGAAAAACAGACTCTTCATTTCGAATAAATGAAAAACATGGGACCTACCGTATCGTTCAAGCCAGCTTTTTACCGGCTCTTACGTCATTAAAATCAATAGGCGGCACATGTGTAAGTATTTTAAATTAGACCTTTTCAAGCAATTAAACACACTTCCTCCTTCGGCCAGCTCAATTTAATGCGTATAACGACGATAAAGAGATAGAACAAGGAAGTTATTTTATGCCGCATTATACTATTCACTTGTCCGAGCACCGTCTCAATTGTGCATTAATCCGAAGAGGTATGAAACGGAACGTCGTTGCCGTTGTTTTTCTTCTTTTTTTTTTCGTTTCGTGTTTGTTGAACTAATTTAATTTAAAACGAACTGGGTTCGCGTCTCGCATTTTTGATCATCTGATGAAAGCGTACCGGGCGTGGAACGAATCCGTTTTTCTTCTCTCGCTAATGGTTCGTTATGTAAAAGCGTTTAATGGAGGTAATTGATGGACCCTCTTAACGCTATGCTCAACACCGTTGACGTATGTGCGTACATACAGTTAGGTACGAAAATATCAGACTAGTAATAATAACGGCAAAAACATTCCAGTTGAAGATGCTCGTTAATGTGATTTTCTCAAAAAAATTGACTAAAAAATGGATATATTGATGAAAATGTTTTAAAGACATTACAAGCAGGCAGCCTTTAAAAGACTGATAAAGTTTTTTTGGATTTAGGTTGTTAACAGAAGAGACATTTTTCTCCTTTCCTACAGCTACTTTGTTACTATGTTCCGTTGATTTTTTCCCTTGTTTTTACTCGCCTTTTCGTCTTTATTTTATTTCTTATATCTTTTGCTTTTTTTCAAACAGCCATCTTCGCCCAAAAAATATAATATCTCAAATACAAACAAAAAGAAATTTGTTTGTATTTCTCCAAACTGCGTTAGTAGATATCAAATTTGTATGTTAATTCGAGTACCACTTACATTTGCACGCAACTGTACATTCGTAGGTACAGAGCGATGTTTTTATTTACTCGTGTATATAGAAATTTGTTTTTTTTTCTCGCGTCCGACCCTATTTCCTCTAAAACTATTTATAAAAACCAAATAGCTACATGCGGAATCGCAAAGCGACCTGCGGAAAAGTTTTAGGAAATAGAATGCAGATCATTTCGTATTATATTAATGATGGAGAAACGTTAAAAATGCTCTTTAATTGATTATTATATGCAAGAAGCTTCCTGTATGTTATTTACGCTTATTATACGAGATTATTATTCTATGTGGTTATCATTATTTATATTAGAGAGTGAATATTGCCGATTATAATAATAAACGGCTTTTACATATTATGCTGTCGTGTAATTTAAGGAGATTTGGGTGTGGTATAGAAATCTTTGTATTATATTCGTATACAGGAATTGAAAACTAATACAGGATACGACGATAATAATCATTCATCATTTGTACGGAGAGAGTACTCGACGTAGAGTACCGGGTCACTTTACATAAGGTTTAGTTTTATATGGTTGTTGATTGATGGTGCGGTATCCAAATTACGCTAAGGACCTAATTTTTTGGGATCCAAGCTTTCGCCAATATATTTTTTTTTATTTTTCTACCATGGCGACCACTGAAGTGTGAGACGATGTGTTGTTTTGGTGAAACAGAACTTTCTTTTCCTTCGAATTTGACGATTCTTCCGTGATTTCTGCCGTCAGCATGTTAAGAAATGATACGTAGTATTGCCTCTGTTATTGTTTTTCAAAAAAAAAACACTCGCTATTACTTTTCCGGCAATTGAAACAATCTTCTTCTTTTTCGAAGCAGTTTTCAGCAATGTATACTGACCATTGCTTTGTCTTTCCAATTTTAACAATCGTAAATCCGCCTTAGTCTCGCTTTTTTCTTTTTCCTGATGAGCGTTCTATACAGCGCCATCTTAATCGTTTTATAATTCTGTATTCTTTATACATGCCCTAACCATCTAATTCGGTGGGCCAACGTTTTACCAACGTTATTATTTCTTTATTTAACCTTCTTCTCCAACCATCCTCTGTATTTATTCCACTATATACTGCTCTTAATATCCTTCTTTCCATAGTTCCTTCCTTCACAATTAGGGAAATATCATCCACAATAAATTGGAGAAAACAGTTATTTATAATTAGTAACTTTTATAAAGAGTAAAAGTTAATCTTTTTCCTTTTGTAAAACGAACTAGAACATAAAATTGATTATCTAAAAAGTAGCACTTCTGCCTAGCCTCTTAGTTCGAAATAATTTCTCCTCCATCTGATGCTAGCTTGCGTCATCATTTCTAATCTAAATTCAGAATAAAAGCCATAAAACTTTTTACTTTTGCACGAACTTTCTAATTTGCATTTTTTTCTTTTCTAAATTCCAGTTGTGTTCTGCGATTACGTCGCCTCCGGACGTTCCCTCCAGTTCATAGAGGAGTACATCCTACGAGAAGTGCTGCCGTGCTATGGCAACACCCATTCGACGACCAATATCACAGCTTTGCAGACCACCTTATTTAGGTAAGCGACTTAAGTTTTCTTTTGCTTCGTATGTGTGCTCTATTTAAATCGCTTTTACTCGGTTTGAAGAGCTATCCGTCCCATAAGTCACTTCCCACGCTCTCGAAGATATGCGTAAGCACTTCGCGGATTTAGTCATCGTCAACTTTCACAAAATCATATATACTTACAATTGGTATGCGTGAAGCTATGCGGGAATTTGATGGGTATACAAGATTTACCGAGTAATTCTCTAAATGGGAATATGTAAAGGCGATAGCTCCAAAATTATTAGCTTTCTTTTTAATATAATTAAATAAGATGTAACATCAAGCTAAGTAATAACAACGACCTATGTTGAAAGACTTAGTAAAGATAATAATCACATAATTTTACCGCTACAGGAAAGATTAAATCTAGTTTTATGAGAGTTACCAAAATAATCCGTACGACGAAAGCATATGCCACGCACTGGTGATGCAAAATTAATTCGTCGCGGAAAACATGTAAACAAACGTTTACATAATGGAGCCAAAAATTTAGTTCGATTAGTCATATTATTCATGCTAGGCTAGTGAACTTCCAAACTTTATCGTAAGTAAATAATGAAGCTCAATACAATAAAGATTGTTGTGTTGACGCACAAAATACAAGGTCGTTGACTGTATAATTCAGCTTTGTCATGTAAATAATGATGTTTCGATTGTATGATCGATTTTTACATTAGACTAACATGAAAATTAGACACGTATCAACATTAGTTTTAGGCCAACTTATTGGATCGTTTCAACGATGCTGTGAAAGGAAAACGTCCACATTTGGCAGAGAAAAAAACCATCTCTTAATTTCTTGCTAGGTATTTTTGCAAAATTATTTTCATATCTTGGATCGTTTCACACTTGATCGACGAAACTAGTTTTCAAGCATAAATGTCCAGCAAACCATTACAGATGACATCATATGCTTCATTTGTACTGATGACTGCAGAAATACTTATTTCAATTAATAACATAAAACATGCATATACACACATGATGGTGTAAAACCAATTATTAGCGATTGTAAATAATACGGTTTACCTTTCTTTTTTTTTTGAGTGGTCATTCCGTTGTTTACCCCAGCTAATTTGATCAGATGCTATTTTAAACCATGACGCTATCGCTTGTGGCGTGTACAGAGGTTGTTAGTGCTTCAAGTATTTGCGGACAGATGACGAAAGAACCAAAATTGAATAAATCGATCTATCTCGGTAGTACTTTCGTGTTGGTCTTTTATTTTCACCGTTCCTATCTAAAAAGAAAAGCAGTCCGCGTCACCCGAGGGCAACCCCGCCGAGAAAGGGAAGGCGGCTTATAGCTGCATTAAATTAGACGAAACAGGAATAATTGAATTCGAAGAAAATTATTTTTACTAGCTTGAAGGTACAAGGAATAAATCTTGTTCATTTGATATGGTTGGCCTAGACAGACAGGCTCCGAATTAATTTGTATGAGGAATGAGAAGAAATAAGAGAAAGTGAAAACAGAAGCCTGATTTCGTTTCTAGAATAAGCGTTAAACGATTTTTTGCGACCAGATAAATAATGGGGTTAAGATAAACAGTCGTTTTGTACAATTTCTTAGATATGTTTTTGGAATGTAGTTCAACATAATCAAGCTTTTTAAAAACACTTTCTTCTTTTTTATTTCCTACGGCAGTTAATTGTTTGAACACTTTTATTGCTAATTCATTCGGCAGCTTTAAAAAGAAAAATTTTTAAACGAAAACGAGCATGAAAACTACATTACAGATAAAACTGAATAAAATTGAGATGGTACATTTTATAGGCGAAGAATTAACATTGATTGACATCGCATTAGATGACGAAGCCGCTCCTCAACCCAACAGAATATTGACGCCTTAAATCAACAAGTTATTCGTTTTTTGTAAATATACAAACATTGGCCTAAAGTACAGAAACAAAGACAAAGACAAGGAAAATACGTTCATGAAAAACCACATGTTATTGCCTCCAAAGCCTTATCACGGAACGGGCACTGATGGCAAAACACCGACGGTAGAACTGACGCGAAGCTGATATGTTTGAACGGCCATAAGTACTAGTCGAATGGTGTCTCCAACCACAATTGCAAATTCTGAAACCTTGGTTACAAAGCAATAACAAATAAGAAAGCTTATTTTGGCGATTCTCTTCACTATTTAACCGCTTCCGTGTTACTTGGGGTGGGACAACATAAAGCTACAACAAGTTCCTAGCCAATTATACAGATAGCTGCCTGTCCATTTTTATCTTGCACCAACTCGAATAAATTACTATCGATCGAGAGTTAATGGCTAATGGCATTAAAATTAAAAACGTATCACATACACGTGTTCTGTCCGCTCCCTGTAACAAGTGCAAAACGCGTTCCATTTCATTTCATCACTGTGCAGCGCCTAGACATCACGGTCAAATGCGTGCATATTTATACCATCTACTCTATTTACATGACACGACAGTATGCGTGAGTGATGACAGGAAATGAACACGCAGAGTTTACTTCAAGACTGACGCATGTAATGTCCGAACGGATTTAATTGTCGAAATATTACGGATATCATGAGTGAGTCTATTCTAGAACATGATACATTTGCTACTTTACGCGACTACTTACTTGCCCATCATTTATAGCGTGACCAATGAAAAAAGACATTTCCCTACTATCAACTATGTAAATCAATCATTATTATCCCGAATGGACAAAATGATAGCGTATAGAAATTTCAAAATGCTGAGATGGCACTCCTGGCATGACCCTAGCCTTGCTAAAAAGAAACCGTTATAATTCTGTTAATTTTTAAGACACAGAATTTTCGTATTGCAGCATGAAATTTGTTTAAAAATTCAGGCGTGGCGGGGATTTGGATATCTACAGACCAACGGTTGCTAATCTTTTGGAATTTATGGATTAGTAACATAAAATTTAAAATCTCGAACATCACCAACTGGAACCCCCCACCTACATACAAAATTCAAGTAACTCAAAAACTGAAGGAACAGGGCAAAGCCGCTCGAGTTCAGTTTTACCGACGGTTTCTAGGAATATTCAATGAATTCAACGCAAACGTTCTAAATCGGTTGATAATAAGTAATGAGATCCATTTTCATTTTAGGTGGACAACAAAAAAAACAAAAAAACAAAAAAAAAACAAAAAAAAACAAAAAATAAACAAAAAAGAACAAACATTATTAGAAATCTACAAATGTACCGAGCTCCATTAAAAATCCTTAACTATTCTCGATTTTCCAGCTATAAAGAAGATAATAAACCTTAAAGCGATTTATATTCATCTATTTTAAAACTGACGCTTTTATTTGTTTTTTTTTCTCTCTCTCTAAATTCGGCTAACTTTCATGTTTGTTTCTTCATATTTCCCTTCTTTAATGCAAATACCTCCACTTGCATGCGTCATACGTATCTACTTCAATAATTCTTTTGTGCACGTTAAAATAATCCCGCGAAACACCTTACCCCTGGCGTTTTGATATTTTCGCCTGGACGAATAACAAAGCAATAAAACGAGACGGCAACACCCATAAAATTGAAAATTTTACGATGCGATATACGCAAGTATCCATATCCCTCCACGGTATTTCCGCGCTTTTATACTTTCCTCTTCGAAGCGGACGTGTTTACGCGCGTACGTATGCAATTAGAAGAGAAGGCGAGGAGTGACGATGAAAATATATCATTCGCGATGGCGCAAATTAGCGACCGAACGCGTCAATGTATTAATAGATAAACAGTTGACCGTTTTATTTTCAGACAGGAAGCGCGCGAAATCATCAAGAACGGCGTGAACGCTTCGGAAGATGATGCCGTCATTTTCGCCGGTCAAGGCTGTACGGGAGCTATTAGAAAGTTGATCAGCGCGCTGGACCTGAAAGATCCGCCCATTGTTTTCACGAGTACCAGCGAACATCAGGATAATTTGCAAATATGGGAGGAGATCGGAGCAAAGGTTTGTAGAAGAATAATTTTATAATTTCTTCGTTTTTCGAAACATTCACCAATAAGATTTACACATAAAGCCACTTTGTACAGGATTATCTATACTTAAAGTCGGCTGTTTTCCAAATATTTACGAAAAATTGTATTTACTCTGCAGAAATGGCTGTAGTTTGGATAAAGATGTCGATGGCGCGCAACGTATAAAATATTATTTGTTTGTGCAAAATGGCGCAAATATGCGCAAACTTTTTTTTTACTATCTAATAGAGGACATTGTCGTAACAAAAAAGTCCGCTTGGAAGAGCCCTGCTAATAGTTAAAACTTTAACTAAACATTTAGAATTTTCTTCCCAAATATACTTTCATTTATTATTTATTTATATCCTAACTGTGCCAAATATTTAAAAAAATTATAGTCATTTTCTAAAGCTCATTAAATTACCTTGTTAATGGTACATTAATATTCGTATTTCAATGACATATTAGTAGTAAATTCGTCTACTTAAAATAGACCTCCGAAAAAAGGTGTATTTCAACGTTACGGAACCTTCCACTTTGCAACCCTGTAACTTTCCATGGGCAACTCTGAATAAAAAATGCCAACCAGGGTATAAAAGCCCACTTAATTTACTATTATAAAAACATGTTGCATAACATCGTTTCAATTTCCAATTTTGGTATTTTTGAGACGATTTCGGCCCCATAGTGCGACGTTTTCGTCGTTACTTTAAATAAAACACTCTGTATATTTTTTAATTTTTGAATTGCTGATAACATTTGGCATTGCTCCTATACGCAAAGTTTGTCATTTTTGAGATATTTCCCATCTTCGACTTATCATCCCAACTTAATCAAAATTGTCACTTTTAACGCAATTACTACGTTCCTAGTTATTTATCATCGCGCCCAAATATACAATTTTTAGCTGTTTTGGCAGTTTCTAGATATTTTGTATTCCTTCTGGTGCACGCTATACATATGCTAAAATAATTTTAAATAAAATGTATTTTTTTATTAAATTATGCATTTACGTTGTTACGTGCCTTTTGTCACCTGAAGTTGTTTTAATTTTAATGCAA